>CM076575.1:821495874-822046056 GCA_034641835.2 Pinus albicaulis
TATGCCAGAAGGCATTTGGCTCTTCAGAGCAGTATGTTTCTTCAAACTCTTTCTGAATTTCAGCAATCTTCCTTTGAACATCTGGAGAGCTTAATTGTTCTTCAACTCTGATGGTCTCCTTGTGATCTTTAAGCTCAACCAGCCTTTTCTCCACTGTTTGAAGCTTCTTTTCTTTTTCTTTTATCACCTGCACCATGGGTGAGATTCTATTTCTGGAAACATATGGCAATTCAAATCTTTTACCAGAAACAGTAATAAAGATTCCTGCAGATCCATCAGGAAATCTAAATGACCCATGTGGTTCTACTGCTGCTAAAAACACATTACCCAAGATACAATCAACAGGAATGTCTGAGACTGCTAAGGATAACTTCACACATTTGGAATCAAAGCAGACAGTAGCTGTAGAAACTTTAAATTTCAATTTCTTCATTCCTAATCCCTGTACTTCATTTTCTGCTGTAGTCCAATATCTCGAAGGGGTTATATGCTTAGATATCAGGTTAAGATCAGAACCAGAATCAATTAAAGCAATAACCTGATAAATATGACCAGCAACAGAAAGATTTACCAGAATATGGTGCTGTTGATACTGAACTGCGAGGACTTGCATGTCCCCAATCTCACTGAAGCCTGATGAAACCAATTTACCTGATGAGGTTTGGACTTCAGTATGTGGCTGAGTGTGCTGGATATAATTTGTCGGTTGTTTTGACAAAATGGCTGTCGGCTGCTGTGCATTCTGGGATTTCAAGACAGCAAGTTCATTCTTGATATTACGCACCTCAGTTTTGAGATCATGTATCTCCTTACTCACCTCCCCCAAAGTGAGGCCACGAGCTTTGCTATGTTGTTGGAGATACGTCTTGGTATTTCTCTCATAAGAAGCTTCGACAAAATTGGGCTTCTTAGAGGAACTGGAAGAATGGGAAGAACCAGGAAGATTCTTCATGTAGGCAGAAAGGAGAGCAGATTTCAAATCTCCTTCATCCATGGCTCTAATCTGGGCAAAGACTTTTAAATCATCATCGGTTTGGGCCATGAGAACATTAGGCTGGTCTTCCATGGCAGAAGAATAGGAAGAATCAGTCTCAGAAGAAGAATCACAGTTACAGGCATCTGGGTCTGAACATTGGCAATACATATTGACTTGCTCTTCGGAAGAGGAAGAAGAGTAGTCATCAGAGGAAGAACTGTCATCAATGGCATGTTGTTGTATGGACAGACGATGACCTGGATAGGATGGACAGTCAGAAATCCTATGAGAAGTAGATTTACAATAGGCACAGGCGTCGGGATCTTGTTTGACAGTGGTCTGTGAGGTAGAAGGCTGTTTATTCTTTGCATACTTTGCAGACTTTTTACCTAGACCTCTTTTTGACTCTAAGGCAGTAGGACACATATTGGAAGTATGTCCCTTTTGACCACATAACCAGCATTCAACATCTTGCATCTTGGCCACTTTTGCATCTCTAGGCCGAATATCATGGGGCTGGTAATAATGGGTATTAGGTCTCCATCTGGATTGCCTTTTTGGGGCCTTAGGTCTTCTGTGCTCTTTAGGTCTACGAAGCTCTCTTCTCTTAGCAGAGCTTAGTCTCTAAGTAGACTTACTTCTCTTGTAAGCCTTCTTTGCTTGTCTCTTGTGCTTTCTGTGCACAAGGGGATCATCCACTGTGATGCCATATTTACTGCAAAAAGATTTAGTACCAGGAACTCTGTTCAATTTGTCAATAGACTTATGCATCTTTGACCTGGTACACAAGGAAATCAAAACTTTTGTTATTATCCCATAGAAATCTCCCCATACATAAGTTTCCATGGGCAATGGAAATGCATCTGGGATTATGATTTCTATGTAGAACAGCATAAGCCAAACTCTGCAAGTTGATACTTTGTTGACACTGAGGACACTCAACTCTAACTGGCTGAAAATTAACAAACTGTGCAAACTCAAAAAGGGCTACATGACTACAATTAGAAACAACAGAACTACAACCCGTATCTGTACAATCGGGTGAAATGTACCAAGGCGATTTTTTACATTCAGCTTCTAATCTTCTGCGATCTATGGTAGATCTTCTGGGGAAAGATAGAGTAGCAGAAGACTGATCTTCAGTTATGTTGGCAGTGGTAATCTTCTGGACAGACAGAGGTCTGGGGTTTGGAACAGTCCAGTGCTGGGGAAATTGCAGATCCTCCCACTTGATAGCTTGATGCTCTATTTTTTGATTCTTAGGATCTGTGAGGACAACCACACTGGTTTTGGACTCTCTGCTGGGTGCATGGAGTACTGCGAGAAACATTGTGGATGTGTGGCGAAAACAGCCACGAAACTGGATTGCGATATCCCTTCTTCTTCTTCTCATATCAAATCCCATGGTTTGGATTTGAAGCTATAGAATATCGGCCAATGTTTCATCAAAGACAGACATTGAGAAATTAGGGTAACAGTCAAACCAGACTGGCCCATTAGGTAGTGGAGCCACTATCCACCACATATCTTCCTTTAGACTCTGGGTCTTTCATGACTTCTGCAATAGTAATCTTTTCAGACCTTTCTTCAACTGGCTGTGACTCAGGCTTTGACTCTGACACAGGGGTAAGAGACAACTGGGGAACTTCTCTTGGCATGAGATGAGGAAACCTAGAGACAGGAGGAATTGACTCATGTTTGGGGATCTCATGAGGCACAACACTTTTTCCTTTACCAGCAATGAATGACATTGGAATAGGTTTGCTGGCCTTCTTGACATTCAGTCCTTCAAACTTTTCAGACAATTTATAAACAGACTGTCTGGTGGCTATGGACTGATCTATGACACAATTTTCAATCTCATCAAATTTAATAAAAGAATTTTCTGAAATACTTCGAACTATACTAAGGTCACACTGTACAGAATTTAAGACTCTATGTACATCATTCACAGAAACCTGAACTGAATCAATCTGGTCCTTGACCAGGGCTGTCTTTGCAACATTCTTCTCCAATCCTGTGAGTGCAGTATTGGTCCAATTTATCTGCTCACTCACCTTTTGAACTCTTCCTTCAGAACCCATCAACGAATTATCATGCTGGACCAGAGGACTAGCATGAGCTGTGTTAGATCCTTCTCCTAACACAATACTTCTGAAAGGAGGATATGTGGTGGAGGTCTCAATCTTACTGCCATCAGTTGCAGTCCATGAATGTGAAGAAGATGTAGTAGTATCAGCCATTAATACTACATCATTCTCCATCCGTTTCTTCCAGGCATAAAACGAAATCCATACTTGCTTATTTTCCATGTATTCCTTCCATTCTGCTGCAAGCTTCATCTTCTCTTCTTTTGGATAGGCTTTCGCAAAAGCATCAGCCTGTGGATGTGTAAACAAATCCCAATTGATCATTTGTTTCATCCATTCTGCAGGGATTCCAGATTTAGGACATCCATCCATGAGAGTGTAGAACTTATGGATTTCAGGAACTGAAGGTTTTTTACAACCTGGGGGCAGATCTCTGTATCTGCACTCTGGTATCAACTTATTGGCTTGTTCAATATATCCCAACCCATACCTAGGACTCTTAGGCGGTCTCTGGTTTATCAATAACTCAGTCAAACTGGGATCTTCTTCTTCAAGAGAAGGAAGAAGGTGCATCATCAAAACACGTGGGTGCTCATCCTCATGAGGAAAAGGAACGTCAGAGCACTTGGGGTTTGGACAAGGATTGACAGAAGTGCTTGGAGGTGCTTCACCAGTTCTGGGATTATGATTTCTATGTAGAACAGCATAAGCCAAACTCTGCAAGTTGATACTTTGTTGACACTGAGGACACTCAACTCTAACTGGCTGAAAATTAACAAATTGTGCAAACTCAAAAAGGGCTACATGACTACAATTAGAAACAACAGAACTACAACCCGTATCTGTACAATCGGGTGAAATGTACCGAGGCGATTTTTTACATTCAGCTTCTAATCTTCTGCGGTCTATGGTAGATCTTCTGGGGAAAGATAGAGTAGCAGAAGACTGATCTTCAGTGTTGTTGGCAGTGGTAATCTTCTGGACAGACAGAGGTCTGGGGTTTGGAACAGTCCAGTGCTGGGGAAATTGCAGATCCTCCCACTTGATAGCTTGATGCTCTATTTTTTGATTCTTAGGATCTGTGAGGACAACCACACTGGTTTTGGACTCTCTGCTGGGTGCATGGAGTACTGCGGGAAACATTGTGGATGTGTGGCGAAAACGGCCACGAAACTAGATTGCGATATTCCTTCTTCTTTTTCTCATATCAAATCCCATGGTTTGGATTTGAAGCTGTAGAATATCGGCCAATGTTTCATCAAAGACAGACACTGAGAAATTAGGGTAACAGTCAAACCAGACTGGCCCATTAGATAGTGGAGCCACTATCCCTCCAATTAATGAATCAGTGTATTTATTATGTGTTAAGTCACGCACTGTGGCTAACACATATGCATCGACTCCTGGGTGTACCAACGCATGAATGCCAACTCTTAAACAACCTAAATGTAAAAACTGAGTTCCCAATTTCTTGGCTTTGGCTTGAAGTTCTTTGGGATTTAAAATAGGGATCAGTTGACAGCGATCACTATTTTAATAGATATTCTAGTGGCAGCTCTTAGGTGCCAGACTTGTAAATCAGAATATACTTCAGAGGGTTTGATATTGGGGAGTACCCATCTTGCTTGGGGCTCGACCTCTTCATACAGGTGATCAGACTCATTGATCACACGACTACTACTAGACGCAAATAAATCTCTGAGCGGGTTTTGCTCTGCTCGATCTTGTTCTTCGAGCTCTCTGAATGATACAGACTTAGACATTGAGGAATCCATTTCTTAGATAAAAGAGAGAAAGAAAGACTTTTAAGTGTTACTCAAGATCCTGAACCAGGCGACAGCGTCGACTTATTGGCTCTGATACCAATTTCTAGCAGAGGCTTCTCAAAAGCTTGCTTGCGGTCGTAAACCAACCGACTTGGCCTTGTTAAGTGTCTCTGAACACAACTCTATGTGAACCCAAGTGTAAACCCAACATAACTCAGATTTTTTAAAATATTGATTTAGATGCACCTGAGAATCACACTTTGTAGCAAAATTATGCGCAGATTTGGAATCAAAACCGATCTGGGGGTTAGATCTGGCTCAGATCTTAAAAAAATTCTGAGAAACCCTCTGCAACTTGCAAAAACCAAAACAGATCCAAAACCATGCACATAAAATAAATAAACCCTTACACCCTAGAGAATATACACAAATTTACAATGCTAATTTACATATTAGAGGCCCTCATGGCCAGATTTAAACCCATTCCAACACAATTTAGAAGATAGAAAATTTTAAGAGAAGCACAAGTTCTAGAAGACCCTGCAAAAAAACAATTTCGTAAGATAGCTTTGGGAATTAGGAAACCATGAGCTTTTTCAGATTTACGAAATCTGAGAGTCGGCTGGTCTAACTGAAGACTTCCCCAAATGCTCAAACCTTAAAAAAAAAAATTTCCCTGCACACTTAAATCTGAACTTTAGATTGATAGAGATTTAAGAAAATAAACATGAGACCTTTCAGAAAAACAGATAACTAATTTTTCCGTCAAATAAAAAATGACATTTTAGAAACCCAGAAAACTGCACAAGATACCTGTATGTAGATTAATCCATGAAGGCCATCAACCATAAAAATGCCAAATCAAGTAGCAGAGTTTAGAGACAAATCACCACATAGATCTGGAAAAGGAACACCAAAGTTTGTAAACCCAAAGTCTTTATGCTTTATTCATAAAAAAAAATCACAAGAGCTTCCAAGAACAAGTGCACAATTCAAAGATCAGATGCAAATGTCATACCAAGACCTCTAATTTATAAGACAAAATATCCAACGGCTAGTCCGGTTGATCCATGTCAAAATAATCTCGACTGTTGAAAATATTTGATCATCTTTTAATCTGGAACGTCGAAATTACAAATTTGAGAAAAAAACGAATTTATCATTTAATTCCATTTTAATTAGCTCAAAAATAATATTTTTGAGTTAATTACCTCAAAATTTTGACTTTGACTTAGCCACCTAGGCCCAAGGGTCCAAAATTTCTTGAAATTCTCAATATTCCCTTGGCCTGGGACCTTTAAAAATTCATTTTTTAAGGACCCACGAATTTTGCCTTTGAAGAATTTTAACTTACCTAGGACTTAAAATTAATTAAATTTCCGGCTTAGGATTTTTTCATTAATTTGGCTAGAAAATTTAATTAATTGACTGAGAGGGGATTTAATTATTTTTTCCAACCCTCTTTACATATGATAAATACATTTAGACACATAAAGGGAGAATATCCATTCATATAGACCCTCAACAAGGTACTCAATTCTGCGACTCAAAACATGATCTAGTAGACCAAGTAGCTTGTAATAAAATAATCTAGCCAACTAGCTAGGATTATTCCCAAACTACTTTTACAAAGGCTCGATAAACACTAGGACTCACTTAGCATCTTGATGACAAAATCCACCCTAGCTTTGGGGTGAGGCTGGACGGGAAAACTCTGCCGATCACTTGTGCCGAAAAACACAAGTAAATCAATGAGACAAAAAGCCTCCTAGGATAGAAATCGTCACCAACATACTAGGCTTACCTAGGTTGTTACACACATGATGGTCTTACTTAGATCATTTACATCATAAACATGCAGAATGGGTTTACATCATTTATAAAAATGTTGGCTGCTAATGGAATCTGAATGGCGCGAACACGTCAAACATGATGAATCCCATTTGAAAAAATGGGGGTATACTGCTATGGGGTCGTTGACAAAGTGTGGTCAACAACCCTCAAAATAACTTCCACTGAAATCATCCTCCACTTTGTAAGCCAAGACTCTATGCAGACTGCATGGAATCTATGATGACATGGCAAAATTCACAATTTATCCCCTTCTCTATTTTCCTCATGGCATACAACGCAGGTCTCCAAGGTGCCCTTGTCATCTACAGGTGAAGTGAATAGGAGACTTGGTAATTTCCTGATTTGTTGAGAACTCATCATATTATGGCAGTGATGTAGGAACATCTGTGGGCACGGATGTGGACAGGGAGGTGACCGTCTCTTCTGGCATGGAAGGAAACACTCCACACATGAGTCTATTAACTTTGTGCATCTTCCATCTAAAGAAAACACGTTGTTCCTTTCTATCTGCTCAATATTTCTTCCACTAAATTGGGATACATATGTACGTTCCATTTAGGGTAGTGATATCCTATGGCAAGTCTTTTGACAAAGATGATTCCCACATGGAAGAAGGTTACCACAGTAATTTCCACATCCAAATTCTGTGCTCTGAGAACAGACCATCATGCGTTCTCCTTCAATATGTCCACCAACACATTGCCTTAGAACCAATTCTCGACAAGGTGGGCAAGGAAAACCATTAATTCCATCAATTTCTTGAATATTTTTCCTTTTCTTTGGTTTTAATGCAAATTCTTGATTTTGAGGTGGTCTAGGACCATAGCACCTTTCTTTACATTTATGGCCACAAGGTAGTTCCTCGTCACAAACTAGTTCACATGGTGGGCAAACTCCATAGTGACACCTATGTGGCTTGCATTTGGACCCATGCCTACATTGAGGAGGAATAGAACATTTTCTGGGACACCTGGGTGGCTTCAATCCCCTTTCTGCTCCATAGGGAACCTCATATGATGTTTCTCCACTTGCACAAGAAATATAAACTGTAACTGGGCAAGGTGCACAATTACCTCTCTGACAGGGAACAGGACATTTGTGATTGTTACATCAAAGCTTTCTGCAACAAAACTCCAGGCATGGAGGGCAATCCCCATCACAACATCGTCGTTTGAAAGCATGGCACCGGCAATCATGTACTCGCTGATATTTCCTTTCACAAACTAAATCTTAGTAGCAAGGAACCTGTTTCTTCAAGTTTCCGCATCGGCAAGACTTCGCAGTAACAATGCGGCAAGTTTCAACACAAGAACCTAAATGACACCGCTCCAGACATCTGTGCAGAGAACACAACAACATCTTCTCGCACGTTGAGCCACAAGTCGGTACCGCAACATCACAAGACAACCCATTATACTCAACTTTCCCACAAGGACGAGTCCTTCTGCCCTGCAATTCACACTCACTACAAGGATGTGAGTGGCATCCTTTCATGCACTTGTGTTTTCTGCAAATAAGCTCCTGCTCGCAAGGATTTTCACATCGAAATTCAGATTGTGAACATAAGCATTCTTTCTCCACCTTCCCACAGAGGCAACTATAAATTTCAGTCTTTTGACATGGGGGCAAGGACCATCATGGCACTTTTCTTCGCACCGATGCAATCCACGATCAAGGGGTCTAAAACATGACCTGTTGCAGGAAAAATCCTTACTCCCACATCTCTGGACATCCGACACAACCCCACAAAAACACCTCGACTTTAGAAGCTTGGGACATGGTGGGCATGGCCCTGGATGGCAAAGCAACACACATTCATGCTAGCAGTTCCTCTATAAGGGCTTCCCACAGATATCCTCGCAAGTATGTGGAGTGAACCATGGGTCATTTGGGGGATCCTTTAATTTCCCACAAAATCACTTGTATTGCTTAGGAATTTGGGACTGGGGATAATCAACTCTACATTTAGGGCAATGCCATGATGAATTTAAGGCTTCATAGGCAGCTAAGGGAAATTGGTCTCTGGATAATCGAGGCATAGATCTCTCTGCAGCTGAATTGGATGCCTGTTGCCCTTCAATGCCACTAATCCCAACACCAATGTTTAATTTCTGAATCATATCAACATCATTTGCACCATCACCAATAGCTAAACAAATTTTATGGCTGTTGTGACATACAAATTCTGTTAGAAGTGCTTTCTGTTTTGGAGAAACCTAACAACAAATCACAGAGTTGTGCTGAAGAGCTGATGTTAAAAACATATGCTTGCCAATAAATTTTTTAAACTTATCCACAAGCTCCCGACCAATGCACTGGGCCTTTAAATTATGCACAATAGTTACCACAATATCAACTTGTTGACCATTAAGAAGAATATCAAGCTTCACAAGATCTTGAAATTTGATATTCAGAATCTTCATAATCGAATGAAGCATAGGCAGATGTTAGATTTTTTAGTATCATTGTAGAAATCTACAACAATTTCCCCGAGAGGAATCTGATATTTCAACAAGGCCCTTTGCTTGTGAATAACATTTTGAAATCTTTTTTCGAAAATCTTCATTTGATCTGAGAAAATATATGGTATTCAAGTTATCAGAGACCACAAGGATATTCCAGCGCAATATAAGCGCGAGTATGGCCAAAAAAAACGAAGTGAGGCCAGTGATAACCGTGGAGCTGAGATGAAAACATAGAAAAATAAGGTGGGATGGGTGGCATGCAAACCCATGTGCTAACATAAGCCATTATCATTACTTAAATATTAAACCCTAGGAAAAATGTACCTTTGATAGGCCTCCAGAAGTGAATGCTATTCCTTATCCTTATAGTTTGAGTGCCCTTCTCAAGCTTATCACATATGTCATCTTTGAATACCTATTAGGTGACTAATACCAGGAAGCTTCCCATGTGGTGAAAATCCACTAAAGAGTAGGAGGTTGTGTTCTATGGTGATATTGGGCCTCAACCTCAGTGTTGCCCCTTGGAAACTCACAAGCCCTACTAGATTTTGAGGCAAAAGAGCCTATTAATGTTGTTGAAGCTAGGGGTAGATTCAAAAGCTTGCATGATACTATAAATAATAGTGACCCAAATCACCCTACAATAGGTAGTAGTAATAGCCTTGTTCCTCAAAAGAGTGTTAAGCCACCTTTACCACCTGATACTAATATCAAGCCCAAAGTTCCAATAGAAATAATAAATTATCATTAAATGTGGATTTGGGGAATGTTTTGTGAAAGGTAAATGTGCCTATCCCAGTCTTAAACTTGTCGAGTTTGAACCCCAAGGATGTCAAGAAAATCCTCAACCTAAATAGAGAGTTTGAGATCCCTCCCATTATATTATAGAACATGTATAATCATCGAATGAGTGGAGGGCATGCACCTTTCTTATTAACCCCAAAGATGTCAAGAAAATCCTCAACCTAAATAGAGAGTCTGAGGACCCTCCCATTATATTATAGAACATGTATAATGATTTAATGAGTGGAGGGCATACACCTTTCTTATTGTCCCTAGTAATCAACAACCTTATATTGCACAATTGTATGTTTGACTCGGGTTCCTCTACAAATGTTATGCCTTCAAGAGTCATGAATCAATGGGAAATGAAAATTACTAGGCCTTACAAGAATGTGTGCAGTTTTAATTCAAAGTCTATGCCTATGCTTAATCAAGGATGTTAATGTCTCTTTTTCTACAAAGAGAGAAATATTTGTATTAAAGGACATAGTGGTGATTGATGTTCTAGATGCCTAGGGCATGCTATTGTCAAGAAAATGGTTAGCATCTATTAGTGGCAATTACAAATGGATCTCAAATGCACTATACCGAGAACAACACATGGCTAGGCATGTGAGGACATTGATCCTGGACAAACCCAACATAACACAACTCCTTTAAACCTACAGGTGGATTGGAAACACTTTGAACCACAGATCCTTGAAATACCTAACACTTTGAACCATAGATCCTTGAAATACCTAAGCCAATTGAGGTAGCAAGAGGATATTACATGTTAAGTAAAGTCAATGCCTTCCTCCAAAAGTTAGAGACAAAAATATCAAAATAGTAAAAAGAATCAATCAGTTCAAAAGAAAGGAAAAGATTGCCAAGTTGGGGATCTAGTACTTGTTGATGATAACCATTGTCCTTTTAAGGTTTGTTGTTTTTCCACAATACTGGACACTAGAATAGAATCTTAAATCACTGACACTACCAATTCAAGTATCAAAACAAGTCTACATTTCACAACAAAATATTATATAGTAGTAAATCTACTAGTGCACAAAAAATTCACAACTTTTTACAAATTTATACAACAACTCAACTTCGTTATATTAATCAAACTGATAATACAACAATCTAGGGCTCCCATACCAAGGATAATGGACGTCATACATCCACTAGTACAAGAATACAAGATACAAGATATAATGACGGTCTAGTTGATGTAGTCGACGATCACTACTTCTTTGTCATATCTTGTACATTGTGGGTCCTTCGCTTTCGTTCTGCGGTACTTGCCTTTATCAATGCACCAACTCCTTTAGGCCACTAAACTCGGCTATCCAATCTTCCCTCTAATTGATCATAAGTCCAACTACAACCAACACATAAGGTCTTCACACTCACTAGTTGGTACTTCATCCTTCAAGGTCACAACTCTTTGAGACTTCTACCCACTGTTGCTCCTCAACGCTTTTAGGACTTTTCTTCTCACTATAGTCTTCCTGTGTTGCTCCTATGAAGACTAACATAGGGAAGGAGAGCTTCCACCTATCATCATCGAATGTCGCTTCTCCAATAATCAAAACGGTCTATACCAAACTCCTCATGGTTGGCTATGTTGAGATTTTGTGTATTGGGGTAGCATCGGATGTGCTCTAGCTCCAAAATTTGTGGAGGGACTAGAGTACACCTAACCTACAAGACCCAGAAAGGGATTTGGGAAATTTCATCTGGTTTGGGAGATATTTAATTAATTAATTATTTGATGTATTTCCTAAGTCTAAACTTAGGAAAACTAAATAATTAAAGTTAGTTAAATTAAACATGTGATGAAATTGTCTTAAGTCACATGGATCAAGCTTTCTTTTAATTTTAGCCATTGATTCAAGATCTGAACATGGCCGTTGGTTTCCCAATGAGAAGAGTATAAAGGAAAGGCTTGGGGTCATTTGTAAAGACACACAAAAGAAAAGCACTGAAGCTATGCTGGAATTCTAGGGCTTGGTTTTCTAAGAATTTCGAGAAGTGTTTCAGCTGCAGAGAAGGGAGTTTAGGCAAAGGGGATGGTCTAATCCTAGTGCGTGCCTGTACTCAACAAGAGGCAGAGAACAGTTTCTAGAGGTAGCACAGAGAAGTAAGAGCAACAGCAGCAGAGAGGGCAGCAGTTGTGCAGCACAGGGGCAACTATTGCTACACAGGGGCAGCTATAGCTACACAGGTGCTATGCAGTCTCTCCCGAGGCAACGTTAGGCAGCAGGAGACCCTCTGGGATTACGTAGAGTCCCTCAAGGGCAGCGTAGGGTCTGTGTCACCCATTCTGGGGTTACACAGCCCTCTCCAGGCCAGCGCAGAGGGACGCAGGGGCTTCAAGGGCAACACTGGGGTTTCTAGGGTCAAGATTTGGCTGAGTCATGTAAATCCCATTTGGGGGTGTGGATCAATCAATATTTTGGCTTAAAAACAGCAGGTGAGCTGCAGATCTATATTTTGTTTGCTGGGTTTTCTAGTTCTGGAACCCAGATTTGTTGTATTCAGAAAACTCTTAATATAAAACCCTCCAACAACTAGAAGACCAGTTTTCGCGCATTGGGTTTTTCCAAGGACTATTGTCCAGAAAATCCTTGTGTCACTTTTTCTATGTGTGCATGTACTTTTCTGTTTTAGATCTGAATCTATGAAAGTCTGTTATGTGTTTGCTTCGATGTTAATATGAAGTTTCAACATTAATAACTTAATTAAGTAGGAGAAGCATAACCAAATCTAACAGTAGATTTCTGCATAAGTAACATTCAGAAATTTTCACATGGTATCAGAGCGATTGCAGATCTACCAAAGTCACCAGCAGAAGACTGAAGTCTCTTGCTGCAGAAAGCAACAGGAAAAGCAACAGCAGCAACAAAAGGCCAGATTTGAAGGGACAACACAGTTTCAGAGGGAGCAGAATCACACAGAGGGAAGGGTGACACATTCTTACGTTGTCTCCATGCAGGCCCACGTACTTACTGCATAGAGGTAGCGCTCAAATTGTCTGAAGCCAACCAGGGTGATGTAGATCTGAAGCTATCTGATCCAGAAGTGCCTGAAGCAGAGCTGCAGAACTTCAGAAGGTGCTGGTGGGGTTAAATTCTGAAGTTTTCAGAATTTTAGCCTAAGCACTAGTGACAAAGAGCAAGAGGAGATCAGCTTCTTAGAGATTTTCTAGCCAAAGAAACTTGCAGATCGATTAGAGGATCGAAGAGCGCTGAATTGTTGATTGATTTGGCGGATTTCCAAGAGAGGAAATCAGTTGTCAAAGGGAGTAGAAGGTGCCTGTTTCGCCAAGGACCTTTGATCCAGATATCTAGCACAGTGAAGAGGAGCTCTGACAGATTTCTGAGCAGATGGCACCTCACAGACTGTGTGATCAGGATAGATTGGATGGCCTATCCAAATTTGCAGTTTGGAAGGCTAGAATCCCGATAGTCCTAGAGGTATATTGTCTAAGAGACCATTCAAAACGAGTCCTGGCCACGCCGACCAATGAAGATCCCTTGAGGAAGCATAATGAAGCTGTGGGACATGCCAAGCGGCTGATAATGGATGGAGTTAAGGACCATGTTGTCCCACACATTTTTGAAGAGAAAACAACTAATGAGATGTGGAAGGCCTTAACATCCCTATATGATGGAAAGTCCGTCCAGAGGAAGATGCTTTTGGAGACTCAGATGCGGTCATTCATGATGACCAAGGGGGAAGACATGAGACATTTTCTCTTCAGATTACAATCAATTAGAGACCAGTTGAATGCCACGAGTGCAAAGGTGGAGGATCATGTGATGGTCAGGAGTGCTCTCAATGCGGTCACAGATGAGTGGGAAACTTTTGTCCAAAGTATCTTGGGCAGAGCGGACCTTCCCGACTGGGACAACTTGTGGGCAATCATGCGTCAAGAAGAACTTTGCTGATTCACCAAGAGCAGTACAACACAGGATCGAATAATTTGATGAAGGAAGATAAAGAAGATGCAGCATTGGCATCAAAGAGGCAGCAAGGGAAGAAGAAGTAGGATATATCAAAGATCAAGTGCTTCCAGTGTAGCGAACTAGGACATTTCGCCAGCAATTGTCCTCAGAAGAAAAAGGACGAGGAAGATTCTTCTTCCAAGGCTGTTGTGGCAGATGATGGGTCAAAATATGATGCAGCCATGA
This sequence comes from Pinus albicaulis, assembly GCA_034641835.2. Taxonomy (NCBI): domain Eukaryota; kingdom Viridiplantae; phylum Streptophyta; class Pinopsida; order Pinales; family Pinaceae; genus Pinus; species Pinus albicaulis. The sequence goes on from CM076575.1 coordinate 821,509,984, forward strand.
GCGCTCATGAACCACGAAAGTGGGGCGACATGGATCTGTAGAGCAGCTACAGAATGTAGGGCGGGATCCTTGAGCAGCTCATCTCTTGGGTCACATTCAAGCTACGAGAGCCTTAAGACAGTAGCGGGACAAGTGGAGCAGTGGGTGCAAAGATCACGGATGAAGCAAAGGCGGACCTGAAGGCTGGAAGGAGTAGCGCAGTGCAGATGCAGCAGCAGCAGTGTAGGGGCTGATGTGACTTCAACAACGCAGAGCAGAGTTGCAACAGCATGGAGCCTTCAGGAGGACAGCATAGTGCAACAACAACGTGAGATATTTCAACACAAGCAGCTTATGTGACTTCAACAGTGTAGAGGGATTCTGCTTATGCAGTGTAGAGCTGTAGCTATGCATCATTCTCCAGATGACAACACAGATCAGAAGCCGATGGCACTTCAGTGATGAGGTTGCAACCCAACTGACTTGTCTGTCAAAGATTGGGTAGTAGATTTAGTTGTCTCTCTCAGCAGCTGAAGATGCAGTGTAGTAGATGGCAGCACGGATGCAACAAATTGAGAGGGAGTTGCAATACAGATGTTGCAGTGGCAGTGACGTCATGGGTAGCAATATAGAATGGCAACAACAGTACAGTGATGAAGGACAACACACCAAAGCATCAACAACACAGAAAACAGTGCCCAAAATCTTGTGATACATGGTGTGATGTATTGCTAAAGCACACTCCGTGCTGAGAGGGAGTGTTGAGATTTTGTGCATTGAGGTAGCATCGGATGTGCTCTAGCTCCCAAAATTTGTGGAGGGACTAGAGTACACCTAACCTACAAGACCCAGAAAGGGATTTGGAAATTTCATCTGGTTTAGGAGATATTTAATTAATTAATTATTTTAATGTATTTCCTAAGTCTAAACTTAGGAAATTAAATAATTAAAGCTAATTAAATTAAACATGTGATGAAATTGTCTTAAGTCACATGGATCAAGCTTTCTTTTAATCTTAGCCATTGATTCAAGATATGATCATGACCATTGGTTTCCCAACGAGAAAAGTATAAAGGAAAGGCTTGGGGTCATTTGTAAAGTCACACAGAGGCAGAGCACTGAAGCTAAGCTAGAATTCTAGGGCGTGGTTGGCTAAAAATTTCCAGAAGTGTTTCCGCTACAGAGAGGGGAGTTTAGGCAAAGGGGATGGTCTGATCCCAGTGCCTAGAATCAGTAAGAGGCAAAGAGCAGCTTCTAGAAGCAGCGTAGAGAAGCAAGAGTAGCAGCAGCAGAGAGGGCAGCAGCTGTGCAGCACAGGGGTAGCTACAACTACGTAGGTGCTACGCAGTCTCTCTTGGGGCAACATTAGGCACCAGGAGACCCTCTGGGGTTACGTAGAGTCACTCAAGGGCAGTGTAGGGTCTGCATCACCCATTCTAGGGTTACGCAGCCCTCTCCAGGCCATCGCGAAGGGACACAAAGGCTACAGAGGCTGACGCAGGGGCATCAGGGGCAGCGCTAGGGTTTCTAGGGTCAAGATCTGGCTGAGTCCTATGAATCTCGTTTGAGGGTGTAGATCAATCAATATTTTGGCTTCAGAACAGCAGGTTAGCTGCAGATCTATATTTTCTCTATTGGGTTTTCCAATTTTGGAACCCAGATTTGTTGTATTCAAAAAACTCTTAATAATAAAACCCTCCAACAACCAGAAGATCAGTTTTCCCGCATTGGGTTTTTTCAGGGACTATTGTCTAGAAAATCCTTGTGTCACTTTGTCTATGTGTGCATGTACTTTTTTGTTTTAGATCTGAATCGGTGAAAGTCTGTTATGTGTTTGCTTCAATGTTAATTTGAAGTTTTAACATTAATAAGTTACTTAGGTAGGAGAAGCATAACCAGATCTAACAGTATATTTCTGCATAAGTAACATTCGGAATTTTTCACAGGCCAAAACTTGAGCTCCTTCAATCTGCCAGTCCTAGCAACCCTTAGAGCCCTTCCTAAGGTCTGCACTTACGATTCAGATTTGGGCACTTTCATGATGCCCTCCGACATACCACAAATTCTTAGACAATGTTGATTTCTGATAGCATCAAATGTGTTCTAAGTATCAATTTTGTAGGGAGCCTTAGACACATGTATTCCAAAATACCTAGAAAGTGTATTGGGAAATTCCCCCCTAATGTTTATTAAAAAATTCATTATTTTTAATGGGAGCCTAGGTCCAAACATAGGGAATTAAAATAATTAAAGTATATTAATAGAACTGGGTGTGAATCTTCTAGAAAAAGATGAAGATCAAGTCAAGTTAATCTTAGCCCTTGATTATGTTTTAATACGAGCCATTGATTTCTCAACGAGAAGGTTATAAAAGAAGGCTTGATGGGCATTTGGAAAACACATCGAGAGAGAGTCTAGAGATAAATTTCTCAAGTGAGTAACGAAGAGCAACTGGAGATATCATCGAGTTGATTATTTCATTGAGGGGCAGAGATAGTTTCGGTTGGAGATTTTTCCTGAGCCAGGAATACATCGCAGAGAAGGCAGAGAGAGGACGCAAAAGAGGCAGTTTAATGGCTACGCTAGGTAGCTCAATGCCAGGCAGAGGTAGTGCTGAAGCCTTGAGGAGATCCGCAATTTTGCTGAGGGTGAGATTAGTTTCAGTGTTGAGAGCCGGGGTGTGAGACTGGAGGGCCAGAGATTGAAGCATCCGGCCAGCAGAAAGATCAGTCGAAGGAAGTGACGCAATTCCCAGCCAGTGTGACGCAAATCAGCGCAGATTCAGCATGGGGCTTGTCAGTTTGGGGTTGGATCAGTGTCGATTCTTCAGTGATAGTGTGAGGAAATTTTGGGGTTGGATTAGTGTCGGTTCTTCAGTGATAATGTGAGTAAATTTTCTCACTAACTCTCTTCCAGTTATTTTCTCTGTATGTATGGCCAGTAAGGCATCCTAGATTGTATTCAGAACTACTGCTTAATAATACAAACCCTCAGCTACTGCACCGATTTTCCCATGTGTCTATTTTTATTCTTGCTCAGTTCTTGTTTCCGTATATTATTTTATGTAGTGAAGGTTTTAGTGTGATGTATTCAGTATTTGCCATAGAAACAACTGCAAATAAATTGTTAAGTAATGAATAACAATTAGGTGAATATTTTCTAGTTGTTGCAATAGGATTCTGGTTTAGGAATTTTCACATGGTATCAGAGAAACACAAGTGAAGCAAGAGAGAAGACCGGAAGATCTCAGCGTTGAATAGAAAGAGGGAGATCAAATAGCTATGTAGGCAGCATATCGAATCCCCAAGGGTTTGCATAGTCCAGGCCAGGAAGGGAATGATTTGCGAGGAAGTCTCTCTGTGAGTGATTCAATAGAGAGGTTGGACTTTTCGGTTTGTGATTTGTCAGTGGCAGAGGGAGAAACGAAAAACAGATTCAGCGCAGAGCAGTTTTTTGTGGGACGCAGGATTTTGCTGTAGCAGTTGCTGGTGTAGAAAGCATCAGAAGAAGGAAGAAGAAAACACTGATTTTAGGGAATTTCTTCCTCAGTGAGTTCCGAGCCAAGGAATTCTATTTTTCAGTTGCAGAGCAGAAATAGCGAGGAGCAGATCTACTAACTCTAGCAGGGAGCACGTCAACCAACCTAGCAACTACGCAAAGAAGAGAGAGAGAAATTCGACTTTTGTTGATAGAGATGGCAGCTAACAGGTTGAGAGATCAAGATCAGTTGGAGTGTGCCTCTAACTATGTGATCTGGCAGGCAAGGATCAAGTGTCTGCCAGATGAGCATGATCTCAAAGCCTTCATCAAGAATGTGGTAGTTTTCCCTGTAGATACAGATCCGTTTAAAGCCTACAAGAAGAATATGGCAAAAGCCAAGCGTTAGATCCTCGATGGAGTGATGGATCATGTAGTATGTCACATCATTGGCAAAGGGATTGCCAAAGAGATGTGGGATTCCTTGGAGACGCATCAAGGATATTTCGACCAATGGAAGATGTTCTTGCAGGATAAGATGTGATCTACGAGGTTACAGAAGGGAGAACACATTGATCTGTTCCTTGTGAAGCTTCAGGAAACCTGAGATTAGTTGGCAGTTGTAGGATCAGCGCCTCAAGGGACCGAGATGGTAAGACTGGCCCTGAATTTTGTTGATTTGTGATAGCATCAGATGTGCTCTAAGTCTCAAACTTTGTGGACAAGCTTAGACACATGCATTACAGATAACCCAAAAATTGTTTTGGGAAATTCCACCCAGAAACAATTTTATAAGAAAAAATAATTATTTTTAATAAAGACTCTAACTTAGGAAACTAAAATAATTAATGAGTATTAATGTAAACTGTGGGCAAAACTTCTAGAAAAAGTAGATCAAGTCTAAAATAATCTTAGCCATTGATTGGAGATATAATCTGGGCCGTTGAAGTATCAACGAGAACACTATAAATGAAGGCTTGAGGGTCATTTGTAAAATACACCAAGAGGATCTAGAGATTGAATTTTCTAAAGTGAGCAGCGCTCAAGACGAAAACACGATCTAAGTGATTCTTCAGCACAATTAAGGGGTAGAAAGAGTTTTGGCAGGAGGATCTCCTTCGAGCCAAGGATCAGCAACATAGAGGAAAAGTAAGACGAAGAGGAGGCTACTCAGAGCCCAGAGTGAGTGACGCAACACCCATAAGTGGTGACGTAGGACCACCCAAGACCCACGCAGAGGCAGCACAGTTCTTCAACAGAAAGTCTGATTTCAGCTGGGGAAATCCAGATCTGAGTCGAGAAGGGTTGGATCAATTTTCCGAAAGGGTTGAAAGATCACGCAAAAGGGGTGATGCAGTTCCAGATCTAATCCCACACAAGCCTACACAGATATTGCGCAGAGGCTGTGCAGAGGTAGCTGGGGTTTCATCATTTTAGCTATCGGATCAGTTGGGACTTGCAGAGTGAGGTATACTCACTGATTTATTTCTCTGTCAGTATTCTCTGTAACTGATTTGTCCGGTGAGACAATCACGGTTGTATCCAGTTTAATTGTTTCTTAATAATAAACCCTCAGATCTGTTGCACCGATTTTCCCCCATTGGGTTTTTCCGGCGACGTTTGCCCAAAAATAATGGTGTCCTGTGTGTGTTATTTTTCTTGCTCAGATTTCTGTTTTCACAAATATTTTAATTGGTGAAGGTTGCTTCAGTAACTGCTTCAATATTTCAAGAAGTAATATTTAAATAACTTCTTAAATTGGATTTGCAAGTAAGAGAAGTAGTTCAACTTGTTGCAGTAGGGATTCCAGATCTACATCTTGGAATTTTCACATGGTATCAAAGCGAGTATTGTGAAACAGGAAGAGCAGATCCAACGCTTAGTTGGAGGCCAAAGAGATGCAGAAAGTAGCAATTTGAATCCCTAGAGGGATTGCGTAGCCCAGGCTAGGAGGGCTGAAAATTCCGGGGAGGTCTCTCTCTGAGTGAGTCGACAAAAAGGTAAGATCTCCAAATTGGAATTTTGCCAAGGCAGAGGGAGTAGTGTAGAGCCTCAGCGCAAAGTTGGTGGGACGCAGTTTCTGTAGGCAGATTTTGATTTTGTTGGGCAGAAAGTCGTCAGAAGAAGAAGAAGCAACACAGTGAGGGAATTCTCTTCCTAAGGAAGTTCCTAGCCAGGGAATTTCAGTTTTTCCAAGATTTGAGCAACAGATCCAAGCAACATATCTACGTGCCCCACAAGGAGTGCGTAAGCCCGTCTAGTGTTGCGCAGAGGTGGAAGAAGAGGTAGGAGGGCTGAAAATTCTAGGAAGGTGTCTCTTTGAGTGAGTTGACAAAGTGCTAAGATCTCCATATTGGAATTTTGCCAAGGCAGAGGGAGTAGCACAGAGCTGGTGGGACGCAGTTTCTGCAAGCAGATTTTTATTTTGCTAGGTGGAAAGTCGTCGTCAGAAGAAGAAGCAACACAGTGAGGGAATTCTCTTCCTCAGGAAGTTCCTAGCCAGGGAATTTCAAATTTTCCAAGATCTGAGCAACAAATCCAGGCAGCAGATCTACGAGCTCCACAAGGAGTGCGTAAGCTTGTCTAGTGTTGTAAATTCAACATTTTTGATGGCCATGGCAACTCACGGGCTTAGAGATCAGGACCAATTGGAGGGAGGCTCCAACTACGTGATTTTGAAGGCAAGAATCACTTGTCTTCTAGATGAATATGATCTCAATATCTTTGTGATGAACACGGTAGCTACCCCTACAGATCCAGATCCGTTGAAGTAGTACAAGGCTGATATGGCGAAGGCAAAAAGGTTGCTCCATAGTGTCCCATAAAGCCGACAAAGATACTGCTAGGCAGATGTGGGAAGCCTTGGCCACGCTATATGAAGGATCTTCCAAGCAGTGGAAGTTGTCTCTTCAGCAACAACTGAGGATGGCGCAGATGTGGAAATGGGAGCGTATTGTTCCTTCCTGTCAAGACCTCAGGAGATTCATGACCAACTAACAGTAGTGGGGTCTACCCCTAATCCTACAATAATGGTGAAACTGGCATTGAATTTAGTCAATGATGATTGGCAAGTATTTTTCCAAAGCATCCTGGGCAAAGACACCTTGCCAGACTGGGAAGAGATGTGGGTTTTTCTTCAGCAAGAAGAGCTAAGGAGAGACTTGGTCAAGTGCAAACTTGATGGAAGCAGTGGCAGTGGATCGAAGGTGAAGCAGGAGGAGGAAGAAAATGCAGCCCTTGCATCCAAAGGGTAGCAGGAGTTGCGAAGACGTAAGAAAGACGTCTCGAAGACAAAGTGCGTCAAGTGTGGTGAACTTGGTCACTATGGTTCCCACTGTCCTTTGAAGAAAAAGGACAAGGACGTGAAGCATGATCGAAAGGCTGCAACTGTGAAGATCGATGAGGATGAGTACACTATTAGGGTCCTATAATAATAGGGTTCATAAGTTTTTAATTGACTATGATTAGTCTTGTAAATATGTACATACCTTGCTTTTTGCAAGTTGTTTTCCCATATTTGAAAATTAAAAAAAAAATGAAAAGAGGGTAAAAAGTCGTAAAAGAAAGATCAAAGGACTTGACAACAAAAGATCAAAAAAGAATAAAAAATAGACCCCAAAAACAATAAAAAAGAGATAAGAATAAGACATGAAAGTGATGCAAGTCAAAATGCCACTACTTTTTACTTTTACTGCAAAAATAATGATTATGTGCAGCTTGTTCAAAATGCCATAATCCATGATGAGTTAAATAGTATAATCTTAACTTTTTCATGCTTTAAATTTCATGTTTATGGATAGAGAATAAATATCTGTCAAACAATTTAAACTTGACAAATCAGTAGATAGTTAGAGAATAAATGAGGAACTAATCAGTTTAATCTGAGCCCTCAGATAAAATAAGGCTAGAATTAGATAGTTTTCTGCTTTAAAAGAAAAATGGATTTAGGGTTGCCAGCTAAAATGCACCCATGCAAATAATGAAAAAATGGTAGAATAAATGATGGGTAGGTAGAAAGCAGTTGCACAAGGCATGTAATAAAACATCATATGGAAAAGTTACTAATTTCCCTCCCCTCAAAGTATTCCAGTATTAAAAAACCTTCAGTGATAAAGGCTCAGAGCATTTCTCTGACTTTTGTTGGAACCAGACCCAAGGCTTAATGACTGATTGGCACTAAGTATTGGATTCCCTTCATAAAAACCTTTTTTCCTCAACATTATCACCATTTTCCTAAGTTAAATCACCTTTGTTTTAGGGAAAGTAAAAACCCCCCTTAACTAATTTCATTTCATACAAAAACATTCAAATAACCCACAAAAATGAATTTATTAAGTGTAAGGGGCCACAAATATGAAAAAATGCACCCAAATGCGTAAATTACACTTTATAAAGGGTATTTGTATATTTTCCGCTCATTCATATCATATTAACATTTAACTTATTTTATTAACTCCATTATAATACCCTACCCCATAATATATTAAATCCCTTGTATTAAATAAAGTCCCAACCCACCTTTTAATTTTATCCAATGGTTTAAATATTCCACGTGATATATTTAGCTTTTCCCCATAGGTTAAACATACATATTATATTAAAACCCACCCAAAGGTTATTTTACACATGTAAATAGTCTATTGGTCGTATACACTGCATATCCCGCCTATCCCATTAATACAAAGATTTACGTTTAAAACCATGTTTTAAACATAATAACATTAACCCCGCCACATAAAGCTCCTAAGCCCCATGCTCATCCGCCCAACAACTTCATCAATATATCTGGATTGTTCGCACTCCCTCCGCTAGATCTGACGAACCACAAGTTGTATCGCAAATTCAATAGCGCGATGGTTAATTGATTTTGGATTTTCGATATGGGCAGCATTGCCCCCCTCCCTCTCCTCCACGTCTCCCTTTCTAACTGGATCACATCCGTTCAAGCAAAACCATTTACCGCCTTCTCATGTTGTGATAACCGCTTCACGCTATTTTACTTCTCCGTGCCAAACCGCCTTCATTTGATTTGATTGATATTAAATGCATTTACTGTTTAAACCCAAATTTTCTATAAAATTACCAATTCATGTGTTTAAACCCTTTTTCTGCATTTTCTATTCATTTGATTGTTCCCGAATGAAAGAAAAGAGTGATATCGCACTGTTTACATGCTCAAATACCAAAATTCAGCCCAAATTTGTTGCTGCGACCATTCAGACTCTCCAATTTGCGTATAAAAGACCTCAACCAAGCTTCAGAAAGCTCCCAGACATCACAAAAACCCCTTTTCAAGTCAAAAACCTATAAATACAGGTATTTTTCAAGAAAAATACCTATCTTACATCTAAAAGAGTATACTTGTGAAAAACCCTGATAAATTTATAGTTTCTAAAAAATGTAAGTTAATTTTAAGCAAAGTCTGATTGTTTTAATCATTACAGACCTCCAGAAAACCCTTTGAATGATTCAAACCCTTTTATAAAAGCTCAGAACCCCTTTTTGCATGAATTAGAATGCTTTAGGTCTGTTTTATCCAAGAAGAGAGCAGGAAACCCTTGTTAAAACTTTCCTGAGTCTATTAAAAGGTTTAAAGATTAATTTTGGAACATATTGAAGGTTTGAAGCATAAAAATATAGAGTTTACCTATTGCTGTTCAAAAAGACCTTTGTCAAACCCAAAAATACCTTCTGTAAACAGTCTAAGCTTACAGAAGAGTATATAAAACCTAAAAACAGAGTTTCTAAGATCCAGAGGTCAAAATTGTCAAGAACGGACCTAGAAATGGCTTCTAAAAGCACCATTGTCACAAATCCACTACAACCTTCAGTTGTAGATGTCGAGCATACCCCTTTAGCTGATGTTGATTAAAAAATAGCTAATCCAGTAATTGAATTAAATCTTCTTGATCTCCACTGCTGGAGTCTAGAAAAATCTTTGGATCAGGGAGATGAAGTTCAAATTTGGGAGTCCAATTTACCCAACTCTGTAGTTCCACATACTCATCAGTGTCCAGAAGTCATTATATTGTGTCAAGCCCACTATTCCCCTAACCAAAGAACTATTGTTAATGCTGAGTAACAAGTATTATTCACTATCACTGCAGAATCCATAAATCAAATGTTTCAGCTACAACCAAAGCCAAATGTTGTCCCTTTGTCTATAGAAGCTCTTACAAAGCTTTATCTGGAGTTAGACTTTCCTAAAAGATTTCAGATCTTCCAAGTATTCATGCCCAAATATGTTGAAATTCCAAAGATTAATCCTCCATATTCATCCTCCAAATTCCTTAAAGGATCAAGACGTGCTATTTCAATGTTGTCTTTTATCCTTGGTTACTTTACAGATGAGCACACTGATGAGTCTATACTTGGTTTTCTTTCTACTTTTGTGCCTGGTCAACCTCCTTCAGTCATTTATAACTATGTTGAGTATATAGCTGATAATATCCATGATCACCTTGTAAAACTTCCCATTGAAAGTGTTTTCATATATAACTCCTTCCTCTTTCATATGTTCCTTTACTTTCAAGGAGATAAATTCCCAATAGCCCTTCAGAAGTTGGATATAGAAGGTAATCCACTGTCAGTCATTTTCTGGACTTCTTTAATCAAAAAAGAATCAACAGAGTTCACTTATGCAGATTTCATAGACTGTTTTATTCACCCATTGATAAACATTCTTACAAACATAGTACAGCCAAGGATAAGTGATGAGATTAAAAAAGTGTTACAGCTATCAGAGCAAAGTAGAACTGAAGACTGGTATCTTTACCAAAACCACACAGATATTAGAGTCTATGGATCAAACCTCTTGCCCTGCAAACTGCCAAAATATGTGCCAATGAGAGTGTTTGCCTTAGAGTACATAAGACAAATTCTAAACTCAAATTCTATAAAAATTTTGGCTGCTAAAAAGAAGACTCAATTCAAATTGAAAAACCAGGTGGGTCCTTTCATATGCAGTCACAAGGAAGCATGTGTAGAGGCAGCAAAACAGTTGCTAGAATATAAATTTGATGAAAGTTTCTTATGGAACTATGATCCTTATGGAATACTCGGTAAGATGACGGTAAAATGCAAATTAACCCCTTATATCCATGATAATAAGCCTGAGATTGAAAAGTCTGCAAACCAAATTGAATGGTTGGACAACACATTGATAGAAACAGTCAAATAGGGTGATACTAGTCACACTTTGAAGACTATAAATCAAGAAGACAGAACCACAAAGAGAATCAGAGAAGAAGGCACATATATAGCTGAAACAACAACAGAAACTAGATTCAAGCTCAAGTAAAATAAGAAACCTAAAGTTAATCCAGCAGACAAGGAAAAGGAAACAATTGAGGTTTTAGATGAAGAAAATCCAGAGAAGAACACAGAGACTACTACAATTATTGAAAATGAGCAGCCACCTGTCACTTCTAACACACAGGTGATTGAGAAACAACAAAGCATGGAAGCATCTTCAGCACAACAAGTAGAGGATACAAACATTGATATCAAAGAAAAATACAAATAGATCAAGGCCAAAAATGAGGAGATAAAAAATAAAATCTATTCACAGTATTTAAAGCAAACTCCAAGAAATCAAAACAGGTTGCTCTCAGCCTTTGATTATACAAATAAGAAATTGATAATGTCAATACTTCAACCTACAGTCAAAATACCTAAAACAATAGCAGATTATAAGAAGGTTGACTTTGAAGTATCAGTAGAAAGCATTCATCCCTTAGATCAGATTGAATTCCATAAACAAAGTTCAAAAATGCTTTATTCCATTATGACCACAAAGGCAATGAGTGCCCAGAAGCTCTGGAACACTGTGACAAATTTGAGAGATCAAATTAGGATTGAAAAAGCCTCTTCTTATGCTAAAGAAACCAGAATCAAGTCTTTAGAAGAATTGGTGATTGAAGTAGGGTATGACCTTGATAATGTGAAAGTTGTAGAAGAATTGATAAAGAAGAAAAATGCTAATATTGCAGCACTTAGAAAGCAACTGAAACTTCCTCCAAAAGAACATCCACAGGCTAAGGAAATTGTGCAGGAGGCAAATAAAAAAAATGAGATGATGAGTCTCATACTACAAATGACAGCTCAAATCAAGGAAATGGAAATTGAGATGGACAAGCTTGTCCAAGAAAAAGAAGTTGCAAAGACTCAAACTGTTCCTCCTACAGTCATTCCCATGGTAACAATAATAGTTCCAAACTCTAGGAGAAGAGTTAGCACCAAAAATCCCATTGGCCACAGTAGTACGAGTCACTTCTTCCACTACTGCTGTACTGAATCTTTCACTTTAGCAATTCAATAGACTGATGATGCCAACAAACTCATTAAAGCCATGGAAGAGATGTCAATACAAAATAATGAGATCAACAGATTAAAAGAGAAAATCAAGAACTTGGAGGATGCTAAGAAATTAGCACAAATAAATGCTAAAACAGAGGAACAAAAGGCCAAAAGGTTAAGTGAACAATTAAAAAAGGTTAAAGCAGAGTTAACCTTGAAAGAGCCAATGGCTTACATCAAAAATCAAATATGGTCCAAAATCATTGAGTCAATCAATGACACTTGGCCATCCATTCAAGTGATTTATGAGCAAAAGGACTTGCTTAAAGCAACCAAAGAAGAAATTGTGAAGACAAAAGAAAAGCCAGGTGCTAAGTCTAAAGAAGCCCTAGAAATAATCAAGTTTCTCAATACTAAAAGTAAAAACAAGCAAGAATTGGATGAGATAGGGATTACTGACAAGACATAGACAATTCTTGGGGTAAGGAAAGTTATTTCAAAGAAAAACTTGATGAAGCAGCTAGAAGAGAAGTGTCAAAATATGGACATAACCATAACTAGATTCATTGTTAAGTTTGACACATTAAAGCAAAAAGGTTTGCCAAATATTCTAGTCATCAATGATAAAATAATGAAGCAAGAAGATTACAAGAAGAAGATCAGAGATTTTGCCAAAGAACAAGTGAACAAAGCAGATTGGCAAGGAGTACCTACAGGCAAAGTGTTGCACAAAAGTGTTGAAGATTTGTTTTATTTACAACATGAGATAAAACATCTCTTTGTGGTCAAGCCAACCTTTGTTAGATCCATAGAGGCTGATGAGAATTTCAGAAAACTTACAAAGATTAAGTTACCAAAGAGGAATTTTGGAAAAAGCTTACTAACTTACTATAATTGACAGTTTACAGTGAAAGAGGATGAAAAACAAAGTGTTGTTTTTACACAGTAAAAACAGATTTTTGCACAGTTAAGTAGTCAAAATAGCAAGATAAAGAGTATCAGTGGTTAAAGTGTATCAGTTAAAGAGTATCAGATGAGAGATAAAGCTTCAAAACAGATTGAAGATCTTTTTCCCAGCATTAAAGACAACACAACAGCCCGCTGCACCCAAATCCAAACAGCATTACTATTTAATTTGAATAAGTAGGAAAACTTGCAGTTTGTTAAGCAGTCGTCACTATTTTTGTAATAAGATCTTTTATTTCCAAAAAACATTCCCAGGACTATTCTAGGATATTTTGTATTAATTTTTGTATAAATACTTCATCCTTTGAAGTATTAGTGTGGAATAAATTGTTGAAGATTTCTATAGTCAAATTTTATGTACTTGAAGGGTTTTTTGTACCACGTTTCAAGTCAGCAGGCTGGATTAAAGCAATAAAGCATCATATTTCAGGATTCATGTGTTGGGCCACTTAAGTGAAGTACTTTCTTCTGTTATTTGTTAAATATTCTTATGTTTTCCATTCATACATAAATGTGTTCTAAATTTTAATGTGAAATCAGGAAGTGATATATCAAAATTTGTTAAAAGCACTCTGTTATTCACTGTTAAAAGCACTCTGTTATTTACTGGTTTTCATTTTAATGTTTTCTGCTGATATCCAGACTAGGGAACCCTTATTTTCTCCCTAATTTTGATTGACCCCTACCTCTTCATTCCTTATCTGGATCAAAGAATCCTTGATTTCTCTTCATCCCGATTAAACCACTTCACCAATCAGCTTCAAAGATCTTGAGTGACTCTACTATCTTGCCCTGAAAATATTTGACTTTAGACCTTGATCCTCATCTGTCTACTTGACATATTGACTCCATTTTCCCAATGGAAAAACAGATCTACCACTATCCATCTCATTAAGTGATTTTTCCCACCAAACCAAACCAAATATCAAAACCAAATTGCCCCATATAACTAGCCTAAGATCATATATAAAAACAAAGTTAAATCTTATAGAGAGAGCCCTCTCTGAGCCTTAGGAAGGCTAGATCCTAAAGCTTGAAAGTAGGTCTGTGGTTACCTCTAATATTCTTTAAACTATAAAATAAAAAATTCACAACTTTGGGAACTATTAGAGTGATAACATACGCGATGAGTGGAGATGGGGTGACCTTGAGCTGTAGTTTAACAGAACTGCAATTGGGCATGATCCTTGAGGAGTCCACCTCTCGGATCATACCTTGCTACGGGTGCCCAAGATCAGTAGTAGCAAGTTGGAGGAGTTTTTAGTCAGTGTAGAGGAGTGCAGAAACGACATATGCAGTAGTTAGCAACACTAACATCTGAGCAGTGCAGAGTAGAGTTGCACCAACACAGAGGGACGTAGTGTAGAGAAACAACAACGTAGTGCTTCAGAGGAACATCGTGGGACTAAAAGCTGTCAATGTTTTGGTATCGAGATGCATCCTAAACACTTGTTCAAATTCATGGATTTTTTCCAATTGCTTCTCTCAGTAGCTGAGTTGCAGTGCAGAGTTAGTAGTGGTAGTGCTAGCAGCAGATGCAACATTTGAGAGAGAGTTGCAATATCGATTTTCCTGAAGTCTAGATAGGAACGGATCAATGCACTCACCTTTCTTCATCCTAGTAGTCTGCATCTTCTCCTCCAGATACATCTTCCGCTGCTCGGAAGATCCTTGATATAGCTTCTCCAAGGCCTGCCACATTTCTCTGGCAGTGCCTTTGCTAGCTATGTGACATACGACATGATCCAGGATTCACCAACGCTGAATCTACGGATTTGTTCTTCAGTTCCTCCTGCACTCAGCTATACAAGCTCTGATACCATGTGAAAATTCCTCAAATATGGAATCCTATTACAGCAACTGGTATTAATTCTTCTAACTGATAAATTAATTATTCAGTTTATTGCTACCGCAACATCGAATTAAACACACTGTAACCTTCACTAAATAAACTATGGAAAATTACAAGTGTGGAAAAAAAACTGAACAAGAAGAAATCATAGACACATCTGACACAATTATTTTTGGACTAATGTCCCTGGAAAAACCCAATGTGGAAAAACCAGTGCAACAACTGAGGGTTTACATATTATGTGGTAAATTTTCTGAGTACGAGTCTATGATTGACATATCTGTCAAATCATGCATAGAAACTGACAAGAAATATCTTGTGAGACAAACCTCACTCCTCCACGAGAACCTGAGACTAATCAACACCCAAAACGAACTGCCCTATGCTGCCTCTACAGAGTCTCTACGTCACAGCTGTGTCTGCCTTCTGTCTCTGCGTTGGTCTCTCTGCTGGTTGGAAACTGGGGTCTTCTGACCTTCGGAAAATATCTCCAAGATATGGAACTAACCCAACGCTGTCTCCTCAACAAAAATATGAATCCCTCTCAGGCTCTGTGCAGTGCCTGCGTAGCCTCTGCACTGCCTCTGTGGCTCTCACTATCTCCTCTGATATGCACTCTCTGGATAAGGAATGCTTCCAACCAAAATTACTGCCCCTCTCTGCAAAAGATCTCTTGATCGAAGTTTCCTTTGAGCACTGCTCACTTCAGTTTTATCCTTGGGTGTTTCGTGTGTTTTCCAGATGAACCTTCAAGCCCTTATTATAATCTTCTCGTTGAAACTTCAACAGCCGAGATTAAATCTCTAATCAACAACTAAGATTAACTTTTGACTTGATTCGTTTTTTCTAGAACATTCACTCCCATATTCTATTAATTCACTTTAATTATTTTATTTTCCTAAGTTCAGACTTAGGGTATTTTTAAAATAATTAATTTTTTCAATAAAATATAATCAGGGTGGAATTTCCCAAAACGATTTATGGGTTATCTGGAATACATGTGTCTAAGCTTCCCTGCAAATTTTGAGACTTCGAGCACATCCGATGCTACCAGAAATCAACAAAGAAAGCCTCTGACAAGATGTAATATGATGATGATTTAAGTAGCATCAAAAAAATTGAGGATCCAGAAGGTTTGTGTTAAAAATTTATATATATTGAAAGTTTATTACTAATTGGGGTTGTGATTGTGCAGGATCTCTCCATAAAAGGGTTAAACATTCTAGAAAGCTGATTTGGTGGAGTAAGGAAGGCCTTTTGGTCTGGTCTAAGGTCTTGGATTGTCTCAATTGACTTGAATCTACTAGTGGAAGAGTTTGACTGGGTTTCCCCTTCATAGGGTTTTGAGCCTTAGATGAGTGCCTATATTTGGTGTCATTGATCTTCATGTTTTGATTTGATAATTACTTGATGAAAAGAAGATAAAAGAAGAACATAAATAAAGTTAATAAGAATAATAAGAATATTACAAGAAATTATCAAGATAAGGAAATATTTTTTCCTTTCAAATTTTCTAACATGGTATCAAAGCTAAGGTGAAGGAGAAAGGAATAAGAAAACATTTTTGCCTTTCGGATTTTCTAACATGGTATTAAAGCTAAGGTGAAGGAGGAAGGAAAAAGGCATCTTGAAGATCTATTGAAAGGGTCAAGTAAAGAGGTTTCTTGGAATATTATACGGAGAAGGATAATATAAGAGGTTTGAAGAGTAAGGCCTATTATTTAGTAAGGGAGACATTATCTAAGGAAACTTCAGAAAAAGGTTTCATGGAATGTTATAAGGAGAAGGATAATATAAGAGTTTTGAAGAGGAAGGCCAATTATTTAGTATGGGAGACATTATCTATGGAAACTTCAATAATGACGACAGAAAAAGGTTTCATGGAATATTATAAGAAGGATAATATAAGAGTTTTGAAGAGGAAGGCTTATTATTTAGTAAGGGAGACATTATGTGTGGCAATTTCAATGAAGACAGAAAACAAGTTAGAAGGAGCCTCCAACTATAGAGCATGAAAGAAGAGGATAGATCTCATCCTTGCAAAACAAAAGTATTGGATTTTGTACTAGGAAAAGTTAAGGAGCCAGCAGATAAAGCAAGAAAGGAAAAGTACAGGGAAACAAACATCTCGGCCATGAATCTAATCGTAGTTGGAGTGAAGGACAATCTAATCCCCTATATATCCAATATAGATACTACAAAATGTGAAAACTTTGAAACTGAAATCCTATTGCAACAACCGGAATTAATTCTTCTAATTGTTAATTAATTTAACAATTTATTTTCTATGGAAAATATCAAATTAATCACACTACAACCCTCACAAATAAAATTTTATGAAAATAATAGCACTAGAATCTGAGAAAATAATAGCACACACACATAAATTGACACCGTTACTTTTGGAAAAATGTCTCCGGAAAAACCCAACTTGGGAAAATCGATGCAGCAGTGAGGGTTTTTATTATTATGCAACAATAATTATCTTAGTACAATCTGGATGCCTGAAACTGGCAATCCACAGCAAGAAAAATCTGGGTGAAATTATTGAAGGGATTTACCCTTCCTCCACAAGCAATCCCGACACAACCTGCCTTCAAGAAACTTGGCTTCCTGGAACCTCTGCGTCAACCTCTACGTTGCTCTGCATTGTTTCTATGACATCAAGCCTTCCAACCAGTCTCTGATGAAGTCGTTCTAATTGCCATTGCTGAGGAAATCGTCTCTTCGACACTCTGGAGCCGAGAATGAATTTTTCCTTAGCTAAATCGAACTGCCAATCTAAATGAACTGTGCAGTCCTCTGTGTTGCCTCACTGGGAATAATTTAGCTCTCTTGCTGTTGCCTCTCCGGATCTGGAAAACTTCGTCTGTCCTTGCCTCTCACTATTTTTGCTACCCCACGGAAGCTCAAACTCTCTGGAAAATGACTGCTGCTACTTTGGAAAATCAAATTCTCCAAGTGATTGGTGCTTTCTCCATCACAACATTGACCTCCTCTTATAATCCAATGTTGGAGCACCAACGTCCAAGATTAAAACTTAATCAATGGCTAGGATCATTTCTGGATCGATCCGTATGAGTTTCTAAAGAATTCTCACCTTGAATTAATTAATTATGATTAATTAGCCATATTCCCTAAGTTTAGACTTAGGAAATATTTTAAAAACAACTAATAATCTAATTAAGCCATCTCTAGGTTGAATTTCCAGAAACAATTTTTGGGTTTTGGAGATCTCATGTATTCCAGCCTCTCCACCAAATGTCGTGGCTAAAACACATCCGATGCTACAAAAAATAACACTCCCTCTTAGCGAGGACTGTGTTCTAGTGCTGCACACCCTGTCTCTGTATCACCTCCTGTCCCACTGTTGATGTCTAACCTCTATGACTACCTTCCACTGCCCACCAACCACTGTGCAACTTTGATGTTGTATTTGTGTTGTTGATGACCCTACTTAACTATTGCCAACACTGCAACTCTATTGTTGCTGCAATTGAAAAAACACCCAAAATACTAAATCAACTGTGTTGAGTATGATGCATTTATCACCCGAGTCTCTGACTGCTACTAGATATTGCACTGTCACTAAAGAATCTATGTTACTTCTGACTCTGCACTGTGTGATCTGCATTGTTGCCAACTTTGAACTGCGCTCCCCAGCATCTGACTGCTACTAGTCTCTACAACTGTCACTCTGTTATTGACTGCATCAATTGCCAATGATCCATCTTGCTACTAAAAATTGTGGGCCTCGATAGCCAGGTAATGATCCATGAGGTGGACTTCTCAAGGATCTTGCCCAAGTGTAGCTCTCTAGGGCTACAACTCCAAGTCACCCCACCTCACTCTTGGAGGTATGTGGGCAATCATCGTGAAGTCTTCCTCCAACCTGGAGGACAACCTATCTATCTTAGGATGAGCTACCACTTGGTCCTGTTTTTCCTCTTTGTCCTTCTCCTTGAGAGGACACTGGGCATTGTAGTGGCCAAAATTGCTACATTTGAAGCACTTGATCTTAGATAGGTCCTTCTTCATCTTTCTCTACTCCCCCTGCCCCTGACTAGGACCCTTTGATGCGAGGGCCACATTTTCCTCCTCCTTTACCACCTTCAATCTGCTGCTACTGTTGCCATTGATGGAGCTCTTTAACAAAGATCGTATCAACTCCCCTTGCTGTAAATTAACCCACATCTTGTCCCATCCTGGTAGCGTGTCTCTACCCAATATACTTTGGGTGAAGACCTGCCAATCCTCAGAGACACTGTTGAGAGCTAATCGCACTAGCTCTGATGGTTGAGGCACTACCCCAATAGTTGGTCTCAGACCTCGTGAATCCTGGTAAGGAAGGTATCTGTGCCTTCCCCCTTCTGCATCCTGATGCATCTTAAATTCTCCTCTAGGAACATCTTTCATTTCTCAAAAGTATCCTGGTATAACGTGGAGAGAGCATCCCACATCTCTTTGGCCTTTCCTTTGGCTGCTATATGTGATACTATATGATCTCAGACTCCATCCAAGATAAACCGCTTTGCCTATTCCATCTCCTTCCTATATTTCTTGAGCTGATCTGCATCCTAAGGAATTGCCACTATGTTATCAATGTAGGCTTTCAGGCCATATTCATCTAGGAGGAAGGACATCCTAGCCTTCCAGATAGCGTAGTTGGAAGCTCCATCCAACCTATCTTGATCTATAAGCCCTATAATGGGCATCTATGAAATTTTTGAAAGCTCCCTCTTTCCCTGTGCTTGGGTGTTGCGTTGCTATTCACACTCCCTTCTCGAATGCATGACTCTACACGCTACTACTTCCAATCTGCAACTGGAAATTCGAACTTCCGAGACTCAAAGTTTCCTGAAGAGAAATTTCCCTCTGTTGTGTGTTCTTTTCTCTTCCACCCGACGCAGATTTTGCTTCTGAAACCTACAACAAAACCCTCTGCATCCAACCAAGGAATCTGCTCAGCGAAAATATGAGTTGTAGCTGCTCCCTCTGACTGTTGGAATCACTAATCTAGGCAACTCAATTTTTTTGCTTCCCTGCAATTGAAAATCGAACTGCTGTCGCAGCGACTCGGCTTGCTTGTCAAGAAACTGTGCTGCCTCAAGAATTTTGACTTGCTGATCTTACTGAAGAGCGAAATTCCTTCTTTCGCTTAAGCTCCCCGAATGATTAGTCATGCTTTGATACCATGTGAAAATTTCGAAACATAAATCCTATTGCAGCAATTGGAATTAATTCTTCTAATGTTATTTAATTTAACAATTTATTTGCTATGAGAAATATCAAATTAATCACATTGCAACTTGAGATCCCCGACTGACCAGTCATGCTCTGATACCATGTGAAAATTTTGAAACATAAATCCTATTTCAGCAATTGGAATTAATTCTTCTAATTGTTAATTAATTTAACAATTTATTTTCTATGACAAATATCAAATTAATCACACTGCAACCTTCACAAATAAAATTTTGCGGAAACAATATAGAAATAATCCAGAAATAATGCAGATACAAACTTCTTGCACTTGGAACATATTTTAGATTCATGGAGTTTTCAGTAAAATCCCTTCTCAAGCTAGAAAGACTTGCTTCACTCCTTTCTAAGGTGGATCAATGAAATGGGAAGAGCTTCATTTGGGCTCTAAAAGCCATCCATGCTTGCCTTAATACAACACAAGTTTTTGGAGCACCCTTGTGAAGGGGTCAAACTCTCAGTTGCCTTCATTTTTATCTCTTCTTGTAATAAGAGAGGAGATAGATAAACATAGAGCCACCACCTCACATGGGTGAAAATTTAATTAAATGAAAATTTTCCACTACTACTAGATTAATCAAACCTTACAACCTCAATTTATCATATAACAAATCTAGAAGATCCACTTCAAAGCACTCATCATTATACTTTAAAGAAAAATCATTCGATAAAATATGTGAAATAAAACTAAATGTAATTACATAAGGAAATCTACACCCATTAAACAAAATAAACCAACAAAAAATCAATGTAAATGCAAAAGGTAATTTACAGCCATTGAGAGAAAATAAAACCACAACAATTTAATCTATGTGTAATGGGAACCCAAATTGACTTGGATCTTAGGAGTGAGTCCTTACTCTGAAGGGTCGAATCGAAATAGTATCTTTTTATGGAAAGAAAAATTAATTTTGGCTTTTGCCAACTAACCTATGCGAGCTTTCACTCACTTCTTAAAAAAATAAACGTTTTTGGGTTTTGATAGGGTGAGAGATTCTGCTCCCTCCTTAAATAAAAGGAAGTTTTTGGGTCTCTCTAGGGTGAATTCTAGAGAACCCACTTCTGAATCACATAGTTTCCTAGTTTCCTATAATATTACACTAGATAAACTAAATATTCAAATTTGGCATAACCAAAGCAACATCAAGTCACAACATATATAAAATTGAAAAGCATTGAAAATAAATTGTCAAATAACCTTGAAATGGCTTTATTAATGATTTGGGAATGCCTTAAATGTTAGACAATTATATGAGGCAAAATGGATGAGAAAGGATTGCGCAAAAATAGTAATTTTGGACTAATCACTAGCATCAACACCAAGTTGTCCCTAGCACATACAATAAGCATGTATCACATAATATCTCCACACCAACATTGTTATCTTCTTTGGAGTTTACAAATCCTAGCCATGTTGCATCACACAAGCACATAGCAAGGCAAACCTATCACGAGCTTTCAAATCTACATGTGCATCCCACCTCAAAACCTACGTTCTCAATTCTTGCATCAAGACTAGCAACAAATATTCATGTAACATCAAGCATACTATAACCAAGTCTTTTTGTAAGCTCAAGACTCATCAAGTTGGTTTCTCTATGATCTTGCCCTAACCTCACATCCTAAAAAAACAAAGTTGTAAAATCATACAAGTCATTAGCTCTATCCTTCTTGCCTTCTACTAGCATAAAAACCCTACCACTAGAATAGGAGCCACAAGAACCATTATCACCTTCAATGTCATATTCTTCACTAGGGTTTACATGTATAGCTGAAACTCTAGCATCTCACAACAACATTCAAGATGTCTTTTTCTTGTTATCACCTTCCCAAGATATTCTCATGAACCTTATCATCTTTATCATCTTGCTACCTACAAGACTTCTATTATCTTCTTTTAGGGTTTCCTCATTAACCATAGCACACTGCTCCCTACAAGAAATCCTTAAGAAAATACAAATAATAGAGCTTGCTCCTCCCTTTATATATAGGGTAATAAATAGAGGCCAACTTAAAACAAGGATATAAATTGATACAAGTAATAAATGTTGAATTTCCATGACCTTGGGTCTATGTTAGAGTCTTAAAATCACTGACGCTACCAAACCAAGAATCTCAACCATGAACTTCTTTGCACAGTGGAAAATATAAAGCAGTAAATCACACATGCACAGATATACACAATTTTTAACAAATTGTACAATAACGTACAACCCCAATCTTCATTATATTAAACAAATTGAATAATACAACAGTCTATGGTATATAAGATACAATGACAAACATGTTGTGCAAACTTGAAGTTGTATCTTGTCCTGTCGATCCTTTGCTCCTGTACTGCTCACTTGCTGCCCCTTAGTCCTTCAAAGGAAAACAAATCGAGAATCCAGGAGGGCTGCCACCTAACATTGCTGCAAACCACTCTTGAAGAGTGTACATGGGTTGATTCAATCTGCTCTCTAGGTAGGCCTAATTATCGAGCTCCAACTGCCAGGCTAGCAATCACCTTTTTCCATCAAGGCGCTACACTTTGGCACCAATCTTCACCCAACCTTTAGCTCATCTTCGTCACTTTAAGATAGCTCGTCTAGGGCTACATTTGGCTATCAACACACTGCCCTCCACCAGACCAATGATGCCCAATACTCCACTACGGAATCTGCTCCTAATTGAAGTCTTCCGACACCCACGTCAACTCCAATACACAACTTCCACAGGCTGCAATAATTTTGATCCAAACTAGTCACTTCCATGACCCAACAAACATCAAACACTGCTCCAATAAGCATGCACCAACTCACTCTTTTAGGGCACTCAGGTTGCTGCATTGTTGGACTGGTTAGGGCATCCAACCATAGTCCCTAACAATCCTCAAACATAGCCAGAATTTCTAATAGGGGAGTGTGAAAATTCCTACTCCCAGAATCCTATTGCAGCAAACTGATATTACTTCTACTTGATAAATTATACAAGTTATTTACTGTGTTCTACAAGTAAATACTGAAGAAAATAAACTGCAACCTTCACTAAATAAACTGCGGAAAATAAATGTGAAAACAAGATCTGAGCAAGAAAATTAAACACACATGACACCGTTATTTTTAGACTAAGTCCCCGAAAAAACCCAATGTGGGAAAACCGGTGCAACAACTGAGGGTTTGTATTATTAAGTAGAAGTTTTTCTAAATACAATTAGATGCCCAAATCTGGCTATCCACAGAGAATCTGACTGACAGAGAACTAGTTAGTATTACCTCACACTAACATTGGAGATCCAACACTAACCCAACACTAAACAGGACAACCCCACATTGCTTCTGTGTCATCTCCTTCTATTGGTCGTTCTGTTGGCTGGATGTTGATCTTCTTCCCCTCCAATCTCACACCCCGACACTTCGACACTGGATCTGAATGATCCTCAGCAAAATTGCGGATCTCTTCAGAGGCTCAACACTACCTCTGCATGGCTCTGCACTGCCCAGCGTAACCCCTACGCTGCTGTCTCTTCTGCGTCCTCTTCTTCGCCTTCTCTGCGATATATTTCCGACTTAGGAAAGATTTCCAACCGGAACTATCACTGACCCTCACTACAAGAATCAACTCGATCAATCCTCCATCTGCTTTGCGTTGCTCACTTGAGAAATTGATCTCTAGACTCTCCCTGATGTATTTTCCAAATGTCCATCGAAGTCCTTATAATCCTCTTGTTGGGTAACGAACGACCCAAATTAAAACATAATCAACAACTTAGATCATATTGACTCGATCTTCGTCTTTTTCTAGAAATTTCACACTCAGTTCTATTAATATATTTTAATTATTTTAATTCCCTAAGTTTAGACTTAGGCTCCCATTAAAAATAATTAATTATTTTAATAAAACCCCATCCGGGTGGAATTTCCCAAAACTCTTTCTGGGTATTTTGGAATACATGTGTATAAGCCTCCCTGCAAAATTTGAGACTTAGAGCACATGCAATGCTACCAAAAATCAACAGGGAGTAGAACCTTGGCTATAATTTTGGGCTACTCCAACCCCATTCAACCCTTCGACCTCACTCTTTTATGTTGCGGCTTGATACAACAAGATCCCTTTTGACTGCGACAACCCTTCCAAAGGCTATCACTTCACCCAAATGGCCCTAAAACAATCTCCCTGACCTCGGCCTCCAAGATCAGGGTTGTGGCCCTCTAGACAACTCCTTGACCTCCTTAAAACATCTTCTTAGTCCTCGCTATACTGTTCTTGGCTTGCTACGACTAGGCAGAGAAACCTAAACCCTTTTCCTTGAGAGTTTTTTGAACAAATGGATGCTCAATAGCCTTTTCCTCACGTCATTTATACCTGTAATATTCCTTTTCTTGGTGTTCCTTATGACAGGGTTAGGATGGACTTCCAAAGTTGGGAGCAAATAGGTCGCATGTAGAGGTTGGTGTCATCAGTAGGTCCAGGGGATTTTTGGAAGAGTTTTGAGGAGTTTCTAGGAGGAACGGTGGCATTCGCTTGATATACTCCATCATCCACACAGTTTTCCTTTCATTTCGATGCATTCTGACAAATTTCGTAAAACTGAGTTATTTTGGGCTTAACTCAATTAATTACGCTCAAGGTGACATTTCAGGAGGAATACGTGATAGAACACCTTAGTGTAGTAGCTCGTAGGAACCAGAACGAGAATACTTACATGATGGGATGGTTGGACATGGGTTTCAATGACCTGAGAAGACATGGTAGCCGATTTACTCTTTCTCGCATTAAAAAGGAATATTTTAATTGGAAAATGCAAGGGAAAAGTGCTCCATGATTAAAATAATAATAAAATAGAAGGCTCTAGAGGGGTCCATGAGATCTATAAAATAAGAGGAGGAGGCAGTTGAGGGGTATCTTGGATATTATATATTTTCTTGTATGTGGGCCTGAGAACCTAGTTCTCTACTCCATTGGTAGCCCCAGGACGGAAACCCTCGGGTGTGTTGTCAAGTGTTGGACGAAAACCCAAATATTTTTTAGGAAACTTCATTCAGGAGTTTCACAGAGCTTCAAGGATATTGGAGTGAGGATCATTCAGGTCCTCAATTGGTGCTTCATTTTCTTTCAGTGGATTCAGTGGCAGTTGTTGACGGAGGGAGAGTGCAGTTTTTCAGTTTTGGAGGCCAGTGCAATACAACACATTATATTGGAGGCCAACTCTCCATCTCAGCTATTTTGGGTCAGATATACATGTAACCCCAGTTTTCCATTTATAATAAAAAGCTGAGATTCTTCCTGTTTCATGTGTAATGGATTGCAATACTCTACTTTCTTTTATTTTACATGGCAATCTTCTGTTAATTAATTCAGTAATTTTATGGTAAAATGCTGGGTTAGTAAAATTTCTACAAAATAGATGAAATATCCCATTCGGGATATTACAATACCAAACAAGAGGGCTCCACGAATTATGAAGATACATGTCTTTTGGGTCAGATATACATGTAACCCTAGTTTTCCTCTATAAAATAAGAGGAGGAGGCCGTTGAGGGGTATCTTGGATTTTATATCTTTTCTTGTATGTGAGCCTGAGAACCCAGTTCTCTACTCCATTGGTAGCCCCAGGACGAAAACCCTTGGGTGTGTTGTCGAGTGTTGGACGAAAACCCAAATATTTTTTAGGAGACTTCATTTAGGAGTTTCACGGAGCTTCAAGGATATTGGAGTGAGGATCATTCAAGTCCTCAATTGGTGCTTCATTTTATTTCAGTGGATTCAGTGGCAGTTGTTGTCGGAGGGAGAGTGCAGTTTTTCAGTTTTGGAGGCCAATGTAATACAACACATTATATTGAAGGCCAACTCTGCATCTTAGCTATTTTGGGTCAGATATACATGTAACCCCAATTTTCCATTTATACTAAAAAGCTGAGATTCTTCCTGTTTCATGTGTAATGGATTGCAATACTCTACTTGCTTTTATTTGCATGGCAATCTTCTGTTAATTGATTCAATAATTTTATGGTAAAATGCTGGGTTAGTAAAATTTCTGCAAAATAGATGAAATATCCCATTCGGCATATTACAATACCAAACAAGAGGGATCCACGAATTATGAAGATACATGTCTTTTGGCTAATTTTACTTCAAGCCTACATGACTTGAATACCAAATAATTCATTGTCAACTTCAAAAATTCATATCTCCACTTCTACAACTCGGAATTCGACGATTCTCTAAGCATTGGATTCTCCTTTCCGCCCTCCATCATCTCATGTCATCACATGTAGAAATGTACTCTCGGAAATGCCCAAAACACGATTTGGTGCAAAACCCCATACTTGGGTTCCAAGTCCACAAGTGACCCTTGTGGCGCTTTTCCCTCCAAACTCTGAATCCTAGGGCTTGGAGTACCTCCCAAGCTACACAAATCAACACTCCCTCTTAGTGAGGGAGGTACTTCCAAAACTAGGAAGTATCTCGTCATCATCACTGCTCGCAACACTTGCCCAACTCCTAGCACTAAAAATCGCAACAATCCCTGTTTTGTGAATTACACCCTTCTCAGAAGTGTCACTGTCACTGGAAGCTTCCTGATTCTTCTTCTTATCCTATATCGCTTTCTAGTCCCTCCATGATTCCTTCTTAGTAGATGTGGAAGCACCCTTTCTCCCCACTAACCACACACTCTTCTTTGGCTACAAAGTATCCCTCTGAACCTGCAAGCTCCCTCTCAAACTCAGGTCCCTCTGAGTCTCTGGAACCTGGACCTTCTCAAGAAAGTGTACCTTCTTCTCGGGAACCTGTGCCTACTTCTTTGAAGCCTGCACTTGCACCTGCACTTGCTCCTGCTTCTCTAGAACCTACACCCGCTCCACCTACTCCTTTCCATGATCCACAGGGTTGCTCGTCAACCTGTAGAGACCATGCCCTCTAACTCCGAGTACAATCCCATTGGACTTAGAGCCTCTGGGCCTGAGTCTTGCCTTCTCATCCTGGAACAAGACCTCAAACCCCTTCCTCTCGATCATTGACACGAAAATCACGCTATATCTAAGTCCTGATACAAACAATACATCCTAGACCTGCATCACACGTCCTATCTCCATCCTGAATGGCACAGTACCCGATCCTCGGATCTCCAACTGACTATTGTCGCCCAACACCATGTGCAGCTGCAGCTTCAAGTCCCATTCAGCTAGAGTCTCAAAAACCTCTTGTAACCTTGTCATATGCTTCGTCGCACCACTGTCCATGTACCATCCATCCTCATCGATAGTGCTCTTTGAGAAATGAGAGATCATAGTAAAGTCCTCCTCTTCTAATATCCTGGTGAGATCATATATCTCAGCTAAAATGGAAACACCGACGACCTACTTTCCTTTCTTCTTCTCATCATCTCCCTTCTTCTTCATCAGACATCTCGACGAAAAATGACCGATCTCGCCATAGTTGAAAGATTTGACTTTAATCAAGTTCTTATTTTTCTTGCCCTTAATTCGCGCTACAAGTTCCACATCATCATCAAAAGTCTTTTTCTTTGGATGAAGATCCTCGTCTCGCAACTCTTCCTGAATGAAGTCATCCCACAACCTATCCTAGTCTGGCAACTTCTCCCTAGCAACAATTTCTTTGATGAAGGGCTTCCATTCCTTGGTGAACCCTTTCAAGGAAATCCTTACCATATCTCCATCTGAGATAGTCACACTGATGGCAGCAAGCTCATCTCTAACCTGAGACAATATCGTCAAATACAAGGTCACACCTTCACCCTTTATCTTCTTGGTGGACTTCAACTTATCCTCCAATACTAGTACCTGGTTCTCGTTCTTATTCTGGAACAAATTCTGAAGAGACATCCACATCTCATGTGCATTGTTCTTCCTAGAAAAATGAGGTATTAAGGAATCCTTCACACCATCAAGGATGATCAATCTCACCTTCATACCCAAATCTTCCCAAATTTCCAGCTCCTTAGAGTCGATGGCTTCTTGATCTCTTTCACGGCAAAATCCCAGATCCTGTTGACCTACAAGACCAACTTGATCCTTTCCTTCCAAGGCGTATAGTTGGACAACCCCTCCAACCTATCCTCATACCAGAGACCTACCTGCAACTTCGACATTGTAGTGGGCCCTTCACTTACAATGTGACCTACTCCCTCTCATGTTATACTTCGTTGCGCACAATTATGATTCCAAGTTGAATTTCCATGACCTTGGGTCTAGGTTAGAGTCTTAAAATCACTGACACTACCAAAACAAGAATCTCAACTATGAACTACTTTGCACAGCGGAAAATATAAAGTAGTAAATCACACATGCACAAATATACACAATTTTTAACAATTTGTAAATAATGTACAACCCCAATCTTCGTTATATTAAACAAATTGAATAATACAACAGTCTATGGTATACAATATACAAGGACAAACATGTTGCGCAAACTCGACGTCGTATCTTGTCTTGTTGGTCCTTCGCTCCCGTACTGCTCACTTGCTGCCCCTTAGTCCTTCACAGGACAACACATCGAGACTCCAGGAGGGCTGCCACCAAACACTGCTGCAAGTCACTTTTGTTGTGTGTACATGACCCGATTCAATCTTCTCTCTAGGTAGGTCTAATTCCCAAGCTCCAACTGCCAGGCTAGCAGTCACCTTTGCCCATCAAGGTGTTGCACTTTGGCACCAATCTTCACCCAACCTTCAGCTCCTCTTCGTCACTTCAAGATAGCTCGTTCAGGGCTACTTTGGGCTATCAACACGATACCCTCTACCAGATGCCCAATACTCCACTACAGAATCTACTCCTAATTGAAGTCTTCAACACCCACATCAACTCCAATACATGACTTCCACATGCTACAATAATTCTGATCCAAATTGGTCACTTCCTTGACCCAAAAAACATCAAATGCTGCTCCAATAAGCATGCACCAACTCATTGTTTTAAAGAACTTAGGTTGCTGCACTACTAGACTGGTTAGGGCATCCAACCACAATCACTAACAGTCCTCAAACATGGTCAGAATTGCCCTCCCTCTGTTGCGGTTACCATTCTAAGAGGGGAGGAGAACCTTGGTTGCAATTTTGGGTTGCTCCAGCCCCATTAAACCCTTCGACCTCACTCTTTTATGTTGCTGCTTGCTACAACAAGCTCCCTCTTGACTGCGACAACCCTTCCAAGGGCTATCACTCCACCCAAACGGCCCCAAAACAGTCTCCCTACCCTTGACCTCCAAGATTAGGGATGCGGCCCTCTAGACAGCTCCTCGGGCTCCTTAAAACAACCTCCTAATCCTTGGTGTCCTGTTCTTGGCTTACTGCGGCTAGGAAGAGAAATCCAAACCTTTTTCCTTGAGTTTTTGTTGCACAAATGCATGCTCAATAGCCTTGTCCTCACCTCTTATTTATACCAAACAAGGGGGCTCCACGAATTATGATGAGACATGTATTTTGGCTAATTTTACTTCAATCCTACATGACTTGAATACCAAATAATTCATTGTCAACTTCAAAAATTCATATCTCCACTTCTACAACTCAGAATTTGATGATTCTCGAAGCGTTGGATTCTCCTTTCTGCCCTCTATCATCTTATGTCATCACATATAGAAATGTGCTCTCATTCCATCACATATAGAAATGTGCTCCCAGAAATTCCCAAAACACGATTTGGTGCAAAACCCCATACTTGGGTTCCAAGCCTACAAGTGACCCTTGTGGCACTTTGCCCTCCAAACCCTGAACCCTAGGGCTTGGAGTACCTCCCAAGCTACACAAATCAACAATAAATAATGAAACCCCACATGAATCACTCTACAATACAAGTACAAGCATTAAATTTGGGTTTATCCAACACCTAGCATGAAAAGCGCTCCCATCATGATCCTCGGGCTCAACACCCCTCTTTGCAAGATGGTGTGCTCTGTAACAAGTTGTTAGTCCAACATTCCCTCTTACATAGTGGTCTACTATCTAAGTGTTTTCATGAGCCCAATGCTACTCTCATGTCTCCTTTCCAATACAAGTACAAGCATCAAATTTGGGTTTATCCAACCCGTAGCATGAAAAACGCTCCAACCATGATCCTCCTTTGGCTCAACACCCCTCTTTGCAAGATGGTGTAGTCCAACACTCCCTCTTCCATGGTGGTCTACTATCAAAGTGTTCTCATGATCCCAATGCTACTCTCATGTCTTCCAATGTGGTTTCAAAGTTTCAATGCTCCTCCTTAACATATGTGTTAAGGTCCATAATGTATGCTCCTCAACCCAAGCATCCTCAAGTCAAGTGTCCAACATCCAAGGCGTATATCATATGGTCCCAAATTAATATAGTTAAGGGCCCTTTCCAAAGGCCTAACACTCCTCCTAATCAAGGAGGAGACTCCCCCATTGTGTGCACTCAATGGATTAGTCATCATGCCAATCAAGGTAACACCCTCCTAGGTAAGGGTGCCATGCTAGCACTCTAACAAAGGTCAAGCATCCACCCCAACTAAGCCCTTCAAGTGCCCATGAAGAATTGCCAAAGGGACAAGGGACCTAGCACTCCCCTCACAAGTTGTATATACTTTTTTTTAATAACCCCAAAAGCGAACTAGTTGTTTATGGATTTAGATTGAGCTACTAAAAAATCGAACTAGTTGTTACTAAAAACGTTTGTGGATTTAGACTGATCTGGAATTGTTGATACTTCAAAAAATTACTTTTTGTTTTGTTTCAGTTTGGGTTCATGTATGATTCTCTGACTTAGAGAGCAACGGGAAGCAATTGCTGTCAATTCAACTAAAAAAGAGGATATGGGAAATTCTTCTACATGTTGCAAATCCATTTAACTTTGCAAGTTGATTGTAAACGTGACCAATTAATTATTGGGGCCTGTTGTTTATTGGATAATTAAAGCTGAAACAAGTTATTTGAGCATCCATCATATATGATCACCCAAGCATAGTGATATCTAGTACCATTTCCTAATAAAAAGATCAAAAAGTATGTTACAGCATTGGACAGCAAAACCCCTAATTAAGGGGAGGTTTGAGATGCTAAGGGATAATCTTATTTGAGAATACCTTCCTTTCAAAGAGGGAGTGTTGGATCATCTATTTCTCAAAGCTATTCACCTTCAACTTTGGTGAGCAGCAACAACAGTTCACTTTGACCCTTGAAAAGCCAAGGAGCAACACAGATTTCCACACTAAAGAGAGGTTACACATGTGAAAGTGATATTTATGGAGACGAAAATTTGCTTTATAGGCTTCCTTTGCTATTTTAGCTTGTAGGATTCAAAAGGAAATGATGTAGAGTGCATGCTTGAAGGCATTTTCTATTTGAAGGGGGTGGAAATCCCAACGCTTATGGATTACGTTAATGTAATGGGGGTTACATAGTTATGGAGGTGCACTCAAAAGGGAGCATGTTCCACATGGAGGCACATTTAGTATAGGAGTTACATTCATTAGGTGAGGCACATTACTCTAGGAGATAGTGGTTGGCATTTATGAGGGTGATACTCGTGCACAATGCATGGTGGTCACGAGGGTAATGGTGATAAAATATTTAGAAAACTTATTTCCTACGGAATATATTGGAGAATTTGGGGATAGGAGAAAATATTGGAGAAAACTTTATTATTAACCTGTTAATATCTTCTCTTAGCTTAAAAAATAGAGATCCCTTCTGTTAGCTTATAAAAGAGAGGGCCCAGCACATATCTAAGATTGAGTCTAAGTGATTTTTTGTGTTGCTATGACAACAAAATCTGTAATTTCTTAGTAATATAGATCTCATGTGATTTTTGTTTGAAGTATGATTCTGTTGTCCCAGGCTATTTTATGCAGAGCAGACACTATCTATACATTGCTTTGGATTAGTTCATATAATGCAGTATTTTCACTCCTGAATATTTCTTTACAGAATTTTAGTATATATCTTAATCTACTGTTATGACAAGAACAATCCAAAGCTCTAAGTTTAAGGACCTATAGGATTATTCTTTTAAGTGCCTATCTGAACTATGATAAAAATAATTGACATGCTACTTCCAGTGACTCTATATATGGATGGCACTGTCCTTTGTAAGAAAGGATTCTCGAAAGATTTCCATGGCTGCGATGCCCTGACTTAGTGATTGAAGCAGATCCACTATATATGGATGAAACTGTCCTTTGCAAGAGAGGATTCTCGGAACATTTCCATGGCTGTGATGCCATGACTTCAGTGATTGAAGCAGATCCCGGGCAAGGGGAGAGTACTCTATGCAATATCATGTCAGCTAGCCTCAGTTAGCCTTAACATTATTGACAAAGTGGAAGACCTTGCTACTAGATGTTACTAGATTACATTGTACTTTTAACCATCATGGTTAGGAATCTTCTTTTAGTGTATGCCCCCCAATTACAAGTAGGCATGATCCCAATTGTGAGACTGAATAACACAGTCCCTCTCTAATGTAGAGTGGGTTATTGGAGACATGGTTAAAAGGAAAGGGGATGGAGTGGGTGGCTAGCTAGCCACTTTGAGTTGCATGAAAAAAAATCATTAAATTATTGTGTTACTACATTACATTGTACTTTTAACCATCATGGTTAGGGATCTTTTAGTATGCCCCTAATTACTAGTAGGCATGATCGCAATTGTGAGACTGAATAACACAGTCCCTCTCTAATGTAGAGTGCATTATTGGAGACATGGTTAAAAGGAAAGGTGTAAATTTCTGAAGATGTTCTATGCTAGATGCGAATTTACTTTAAACTTCTAGGGCCCAAATAGCAATCACATGAAAGTAAAATGCTGATAGAACATACCAAAAGATCGATGGAAGACAAGCCAATAAAACTTAATCGATTTGACAAACATAGATGATAGAATGGTGGCGTTATGGCAATCAGCAGGATGCTTCAACCAGCAAAGTCTCCATAAGGTCAGCCAAACGAATGTGTCACACAACCCCAAGTCAGTTCATCAAAACACTGCATCAAGAGAAGCCTCCAAAAATATGTGTGTGAAATGACCTTCAAGTCTCTCCAATATAGAACCATTTATGGGGGTGTGTGACACATCTCTTAGGCATGTGGGATAAATCTGGCCGACCTTGCACATGTTCTGCTCATACGATCAAGATGATATATAGATCGATCTTGCACCTCTCCGAAAGAAGAATCCAATAAAAATATTGGCATCATCATCTGAGCAGTTCAACATGGAGTTTGGATCTAGTTGCCCAAAATTAACACTCCCTCTCAACTAGGGAGAAATCCATCCACCAGTGCCATCCAAACATCATGCGTCACCCCGCCGTAACTTGCTTTGCTGGTTCTTTATTTCATAACAAAAGGTGAGTCACAAAGACATCACTCCCGGCTAACCCGATGTCAGCTCAGAGGTCCGAAACCTCTATAGGACTCAAAGGAGTCTCATATACTAACCCGAAGTTTGTTTAACTGACGCGAAGTCAATTGGAGGTCCGAAACCTCACTAGACTTGATCCCAGATCAAGTGGTTGGACACGTGCCATCCTAGACATAGAGAGTACGGAAATCTTCGATGCGTCCATCGGTCTTGCTATCGATCTCTATCCACATTTCCCACCTCATTGGCCAATATGAGAGGTACTTCCCATGATTCTGGGACTCCATGGGTAGGATGCATATGGGTCACAGATCAAAGAGAGGTAAACCAACTCAATATCATCATGGTGGGGCGGAAGCACACCAACAAGGTTCAGCAAGCCTAGCCCTGTGGTTGCTTATAGCTCCAAGAAGCTATCCCTAGAGCCCCCCTGGAGCTCCCAGAGCTCATCGTCCAACAGGACCCTCCAAATAAGGTTGTTCCACGATTCCAAGATTCTCACGGAAGGTTAGGAACATGACCTTCCCCAAGGGCTTTGTGAGAATATCCGCGACCTACTCATCAGTTCCTATATGATCGAGCCTTATGGCACCTCGCTGTACCATATCCCAGATAAAATGGTACCAGATATCAATAGGCTTGGATCGATCGTAGAACCCAGGATTCTCTGACAAATCAATCCCCCTCTAGTTATCATAAAGGATAATGGTGGTATCTAGCACATTCCCGAGCAACTCACGGAAGAGATTTCGCACCCAAGTAGCTTCACAATAGGCCATACACGTTGCAATGTATTCGGCCTCAGCAGTGCTCAAAGCCACCAACTTCTGCTTCCTGCTCGAAGAAGACCCAAGTGTGAAGCAGCATCCAGATGTGCTCTTGTGATCCACCACACTGCCAGCCCAATTGGAATCAGTATATCCATGGAGTCTCAAACTCTCGGCAGTGTATCTCAGCCCATGGTCTATCATGCCCCAGAGATATCTCAAGAGTTTCTTGGCACCAACCCAGTGAATGTTATGAGGATCAACCATGTGTTGACTCAAAGTGTTCACTGCACAACATACGTCCGGACGGATGTTCCCTAAGAACATCAGGGCCCCTACGAGTTGTCGATACTCAGTAGGATCTGCTAGCTCGGGCAAAGTAGCGTTTCCACTCAACTTCTTAAAGTTGAGTTCCATCAGTGTCGACACAGACTTACAGTCCACTATACCAAATCTCCCCAGTAGCTTCACAGTATATTTTCCTTAAGAGAGGAAAATTTCGCCAGGTCTCTGCCAGACCTTCAAGCCTAGGAAGTAATGCATCAGTCCTAGGTATTTCATCTCGAACTCAGAAGCTAGCTCCCTCTTACACTAATGAATGAGAGGGTCAGCGCCTGTCAGGAAGAGATCGTCCACATAGAGAACCAGAATGAGAGGATTTTCTCTATCAACCTTGAAGTAAAGGTTCGGATCAGCGTTTCTTCGAGTGAAGCCCAACTTCATTAAGTAGCTATCAATCCTCTCGTACCAAGCCCTGAGCGCTTACTTCAACCCATAGATGGCTTTTTTCAACCTGCATACATGAGAGTCTCTATCCTGGACTTCGAACCCCAGAGGTTGCTTCATACACCTCTTCCTTTATCGAGCCACGCAGAAAGGCAGTCTTCACATCCATCTGATGAATATTCTATCCTTGCGTAGCAACAAGGGAAATAATAGATCGGATGGAGGTATATCAGGCCACAGGTGCAAATATATCATCATAATCTATGCCTTCCTTTTGAGAGAAGCCTCGGGCAACAAATCTTGCCTTGTACTTTTTAGCACTCCCATTAGACCCATGCTTGATATTATAAAGCCATTACGAGGTGACAACAGATTTGTTCTCTGGTCTCGGGACCACATCCCAGACATCATTTTTCATAATGAACTCGAACTCTTCGTGCATAGCATCCTTACAAACTTGATGCTTTACGACTTCTTCAAATGATCTAGGATCAGATTGTACGATTGTACTCATCGCTTCTAGATACCCTTGGTATTTATTTGGCTTCTTGCTTTCCCGAAATGTCCCCCTTTAGGGTCATATGTCTCTCGGCGTCTTCGAGAGTATCCCTAAGCCATGAGGGTCTTCTCTTCTTTCTTCTAGCAACGCCATTTGCTCAAGAGCATACACGGTTGTGGTCTCCCTCTTAATGCCAGCTCCTCTTGTGAGATAAGTCATGGAATAAGAACATCATCCCAAGGATTTCACGGGCAACATATCAGATAAGTCAGAGTGTATCAAATGTCTTTGTGACACTTGAGAAATGAAGAAAGTCAGCTTGAATTCTTTCCTTTGTCACAACCCTGACATACGCCTTCATGATTATTTTTTGAATTCGAGCATCCCAGACACCAACTTCATTGCTTTGGAAAGGACTTTGTAATCATAGGCCTGAATCTTACTTAGCCACTGTCAAGGCTTATTTTATGGAATTATAGCCATACAAGTATCATAGCCATATACTGCCATACATCTGTCTTACATCCATACACTGTCATATCACTGATTACAACGTTGCCATAATATTATCATACACATCACTATCATCTCCATCATTGTCATACTGCCATACAGTACTGAAGATATCAACCTTCATGGTCATATATATTTTTCCATATGCCACTGAAGATACCACAAATCAAGTTCATATAAAATCTACCATATGTGATATAGTGAGGTCATATATACTCTGCCATATGTCACTGTTCTAGTTAGGGCACCCACAGATTTTGTTACAGCCCTAAGCACTCCAACAACTACCTAGAAGACTACGGATTCACCTCCACAAGATCCTCCTCCCTTCGTTGTTATAAATGGCACTCTGTTTTCTTCTTTGGCAGAGGAATCCCATAATAAATCCGGCGTTCCTCCCATCCTTGCAAAATTTGAATTAGCTAAAAAGAGGAATTGTCATCCTGTGTTTCTCCTTTCAAAATGGTTTGTAAATAACCCATATCCTTAAAAACCGGTAGCAGAAAAAACTTGTGACCTTTATTCATGGCAGAAGACTGTTCGGGTTCTGTTCTAATATCGATACCAGTGTTATCTGTCTAATCATTTATCTTGGCATGCTTCTGCTCCAAATTTAGCCGACTCTGAAGACAGTATTCTAACAAGAGGTTGAGAAACAGTTCAAATGACCAACCCTCTGCCTTCTTGGCTTGCTTCAGAAAAGGATTTGTAATCATAGGCCTGAATCTTACTCACCCACTGTCAAGGCTTATTTTATGGAATTATAGCCATACAAGTATCATAGCCATATACTACCATACATCTGTCATACATCCATACAGTGTCATATCACTGATTACAACATTGCCATAATATTATTATACACATCACTATCACCTCCATCATTGTCATATTGCCATACAGTACTGAAGATATCAACCTTCATGGTCATATATATTTTTCCATATGCCACTGAAGATACCACAGATCAAGTTCATATAGAATCTACCATATGTCATATAGTGAGGTCATATATACTCTGCCATATGTCACTGTTCTGGTTAGGGCACCCACAGATTTTGTTACAACCCTAAACACTCCAACAACTACCTAGAAGACTGTGACTTCACCTCCAAAAGATCCTCCTCCCTTCGCTATTATAAATGGCACTTTGTTTTCTTCTTTGGAAGAGGAATCTCGTAATAAATCCGATGTTCCTCCCATCCTTGCAAAATTTAAATTAGCTAAAAAAAGGAATTGTCATCTCGTGTTTCTCCTTTCAAAATGGTTTGTAAATAACCCATGTCCTTAAAGACTGGTAGCAGAAAAAAATTGTAACCTTTATTCATGGCAGAATATTGTTCTGGTTTTGTTCTAACATTGGTATCAATGTTATCTGTCTGATCATTTATCTTGGCATGCTTCTGCTCCAACTTTAGTTGACTCTGAAGACAGTATTCTAACAAGAGGTTGAGAAACAGTTCAAATGACAAACCCTCTGTATTCTTGGCTTGCTTCGGAAAGGGCTTTGTAATCATACGCTTGAATCTTACTCACCCATTGTCAAGGCTTATTTTATGGAATTATAGCCATACAAGTATCATAGCCATATACTGCTATACATCTATCATACTTCCATATACTGTCATATCACTAACTACAACGTTTCCATAATATTATCATACAAATCACTATCATCTCCATCATTGTCATACTGCCATACAGTACTGAAGATATCAACCTTCATGGTCATATACATTTTTCCATATGCCACTGAAGATACCACAGATCAAGTTCATATAGAATCTACCATATGTGATATAGTGAGGTCATATATACTCTGCCATATGTCATTGTTCTGGTTAGGGCACTCACAGATTTTGTTACAGCCCTAAACACTCCAACAACTACCTAGAAGACTGTGGCTTTACCTCCACAAGATCCTCCTCCCTTCGCTGTTATAAATGGCACTCTGTTTTCTTATTTGGCAGAGGAATCCCGTAATAAATCCGATGTTCCTCCCATCCTTACAAAATTTAAATTAGCTAAAAAAAGGAATTGTCATCTCGTGTTTCTCCTTTCAAAATGGTTTGTAAATAACCCATGTCCTTAAAACTGGTAGCAGAAAAATATTGTGACCTTTTATTCATGGCAGAAGAGTGTTCTGGTTCTATTCTAACATCGAGATTCGGTACCAGTGTTATCTGTTTGATCATTTATCTTGGCATGCTTCTGCTCCAACTTTAGCAGACTCTGAAGACAATATTCTAACAAGAGGTTGAGAAACAGTTCAAATGACAAACCCTCTGCCTTCTTGGCTTGCTTCGGAAAGGGCTTTGTGATCATAGGCCTGAATCTTACTCACCCATTGTCAAAGCTTATTTTATGGAATTATAGCTTTACAAGTGTTGAGAATTTGGAGGGGTTATAAATTCTCTTCTTAATAATTACTTGTGAGCTTGTTTGCTTATGTGTTCTTCTTAATTAATCCTTCATCAAGTCAATTACCAAAGTGTACAGGACACAAATGATTTAAGCAGAAGTAATACTTTTATTATAGGAAGGTAAATCAAAGATTTACCTTCCTTTCATTACACTTCAGAATTCATCACAACCCTTGTGATATCTGCATTGTGACCTTGTAAGTATTCGCACTGTATTCTTCTCAAATTAGCTTCATCAATCCGCAGTTTATACCTTTAGTCTATACCTTCAGTTTACACCTTCATTCTACGCCTTCAGTTACTTCTATTTCAGGTGCATCCGCATCCCTTTTAGATGCTATACCACCTCAGATAAGTCTGCAAACTCCG
Source organism: Pinus albicaulis (assembly GCA_034641835.2). Classification (NCBI taxonomy): domain Eukaryota; kingdom Viridiplantae; phylum Streptophyta; class Pinopsida; order Pinales; family Pinaceae; genus Pinus; species Pinus albicaulis. The sequence goes on from CM076575.1 coordinate 821,548,435, forward strand.
TAGCCTCCAATACGCACTAAACCCTGTCCTTTTTATCCGCACTTCATCTTAGAGTAGCCTCAGAAAAAAAATCCGCATTAGTTACCCTTCTGTCCATGTTATCCACCGCAGACTTCACTATGATGTCATCCTTAAATATCCGCACTTACTCAGAGACCAGTCTACAATATTCTTCATGTTAAATTAGCCACAAAATAGTCATATATATATATGACTTGTCTAGTTATTAGGCCAACCAAACAACTAGTATTTTGGCCGACCAATCAGCTTATGTTCTTCATCATTATTTCATATATACTTCAACATTGTTTTTCACTGTATAAGGAGCTTGACTTCTAACATATTTTGAAGGCTTTGTGGAGGGCTCCTTGTAGCATATATATCTTTGTCTTCTTCTTTTCGTAATTACATAGTCAGCATCAAGACCGACCTAGTTACATTTTACAGCACTACCTCTTAACTATGGAGGTATTCATATAGTTACATGATCACTTTCAAACTAAAGAATTTCATAAGAAAAATCGGATTGGTAATCGCATCTGTATAGCATCATTCCAACCAGCATTGTACTAGTGCAAGGCCTTAACTAACAACTCCATCTCTTCAACGAGACAATGGGCTTCAATGATGGAGAGACACATGACTTATAGACACCTTCGTCATTGTCTCGAAGGTACATACTCCACTTGGGTGTTCCCAAAGTATGACCTTCCTGGACTATTCTTCTCTTGGATAGCTAACCCTCAAAGAATATTGGTCCTCGACTACTCTTATCTTGAATGCTCGATCACATTCTCAAAGAGTATCGAATGCCAGATGATTACCCAATCCTCCATTCTGTCTTCCCAAGACCAGAATGATGTGTCTATCTCTCCCTCCCAGGGAGGACCTATTCCACAAGGGAATGTACTCATTCTTATACAAAGAATGTACCTAAGCTCATCCTTAGGAATTACCAAGTTTCTTCCAAATAAGAAACTTATCGTTAGGCTCCCTCTTAATCAGGGACCTTCAGCAGCAATGGTGATACATCCAGCTACTCATGAAGAATTCCTGTCCTCGATGTCATGGATTTCGATATTGAGGAAACTCCATCTTTTAGTTTCATAGGGCACAGATCATTCATCACTTCCATCCTGAACCTTGTCAGCTATCAGAGTGATTCACCAAACTATTGTGCCATGCTTCTTTCCTACGAATCATCTTCCAGGATGATACATCATTTCTCATGATTAGCAGCGCTGCACAAATTCATCCAGATAAACATTTACATATGAACCTTTTAAAACAAAAGTTGCCTCAGTGATGATCTTTCACCATGACTTCATCGGCATCCTTCATACAGATTGACACATCTCCTAATGATATGTTTTCCACAGGTCTTCTTATTTACCAGACTTTTTTTAGAGTCTACATATCTTTCCAAGAGATCTCCTAGTCACATCTTATTGGCCTCCGGATGATAACTACCTCTTGACATGGTTGCATTTCATGATCTCTTCCTCTCTGCACATTCTTGATTCCTAGGAACGTACAACTTTCCTAGTTTCTTGTTCATATACAACCACCTCATATTTCATGAGTACATATTATGTTGATTTCATCTGTTCGTGCATTGAGAGATACTTCTCCATAGATCATACTTCTAAGTACAAAAGTCCATTACCTGCAACCATATGACATGACTTCAAAACATCCAATGTCAGCATATAAATATATACATACCTCATACCTTTTTCCCTTGAGTCATCCTGTAGCAATTTCTCAAGAATGAAGAGCTTTATTCCCTTGGCCTGCTTCATCAAAATGTCATTACATCCAGAAATATGTTTCTATGATGACTCTTGCTATTGATGACTGCTTTTCATTAGTAATGTTTGTCAGAGAGGTTTTCCAGGAGCTGATTCACCAGGAGCTCCTGCCATTCTTAGATCAGGATGCTACATTATCACTTAACCAATAGAAGTCAATTTCTTATTCATAAGTTTGTGTGATTTTCCTTGAATTCTTCTTTTCTTTAACTTCCTTTCTTCCTCTTATTGAGATTGTTTCTTTAGAACCAACTGTCCATAGGTCTTCAACTTTTCCTAAACTTTTCTTTTTCCTTCTTGTCCATCTTATCATCTCTTTCGGATCTCATAGTTGAGATCTTATGAAGATATCCCTTCATTCTTTGATACCTTCAATTTTGTGTAAATCAGGTCTAAGTGTCATGACCTTCTTTATTGCATTGAATGGTTCTTTCAACTTATCATATATTCTTTTGATGTCTCCAATCCTGTTATATAGGGATGCAAGGACTTTGACTGATTTCAGAAGAATCCTTGATCCCTTCTATCCATTTCCATGTATTTAGATGAACCTTGACCTTCAAAGACTTTTCTTGACTTTACTTTCTTCAAGTACTGTGACTATCCTCCTCATGCAAGGAATCTTGGTAACCCAACCAACTTATAGATCTCCCTACAAAAACAAAGTCATTTTACCAAATTTTCTTATAAAATGAAAGATACTTACTTGACAATTGAAGATAAAGTCTTCAGCTTGGTCGCTTCGATGGTGGTTGAGAAAATATGTATTAATGCTCTCTTTGGATGATCTTCTTCTAATTGAAAAATCTTTTCTTCAATAAATGAGATTGTTGCCTTTTATGATGACAACATCTTTAGATCTGGTTTCCTTTGTTGATGTTGATTGACACTTCTTCGGATGATATGGAGGGGATCCTTGCTGCAATAATGGGGAGATAAAAATTCCTTTTATCCTGCTAGTATTATAACTAAGTTAGATGTCATATTGCCAAGACCAAGATCATCTTTGCTGTTGATATTATTTGACCTTCTCTTCAGACGTGGCAAGGAACCAAAACTGTGATATTCTTTTGTTATTGTCTTTACAGAAATCTGAAGGAAGCACCGGATTAGATAAGGGATAGAACCGAAACAAAACATGTGACTGTATCATTGAATGTGCCCTTGTCCGAACATGCAATCTGCACTAGGTATGCCAAGAGCATTGCTGTGATTTCACTAATCTTAGGTTACCGAAAAACACCTCTGAAATTGGCCCGAGATTTCCTGAGGATGATTTGAATTATAGGCTGTGATATTCGGATTCTGATTGCCTCCCAAAATCTCAAAGAATTAGATCTCTGAACTTATCCCTTCTACGATGAACTTTGACTGGCTTATATGCTTTGAAATCTTATCCTTGTGTGTCCCTTAGATGCCCTTCCTTAATTGTCACCTTAGCTCTGATACCATGTTGAGAATCTAGAGGGGTTACAAATTCTCTTCTTAATAATTACTTGTGAGCTTGTTTGCTTATGTATTCTTCTTAATTGATCCTTCATCAAGTCAATTACCAAAGTGTATAGGACACAAATGATTTAAGCACAAGTAATATTTTTATTATAGGAAGGTAAATCCAAGATTTACCTTCCTTTCATTACACTTCAGAATTCATCACAACCCTTGCGATATCTGCATTGTGACCTTGTAAGTATCCACACTGTATTCTTCTCAAATTAGCTTCATCAATCCGTAGTTTATACCTTCAGTCTACGCCTTCAGTCACTTCTATTTCAGGTGCATCCGCATCCCTTTTAGATGCTATACCACCTCAGATAAGTCTGCAAACTCTGTAGCCTCCAATACGCACTAAACCCTGTCCTTTTTATCCGCACTTCATCTTAGAGCAGCCTCAGAAAAAAAAAATCCGCATTAATTACCCTTCTGTCTATGTTATCCATTGCAGACTTCACTGTGATGTCATCCTTAAATATCCGCACTTACTCAGAGACCAGTCCGCAATATTCTTCATGTTAAATTGGTCGCAAAACAGTCATATATATATATATATGACTTGTCTAGTTATTAGGCCGACCAAACAACTAGTATTTTGGCCGACCAATCAGTTTATGTTCTTCGTCATTATTTCATATATATTTCAACGTTGTTTTTCACTGTATAAGGAGCTTGACTTCTAACACATTTTGAAGGCTTTGTGGAGGGCCCCTTGTAGCATATCTATCTTTGTCTTCTTCTTTTTGTAATTACATAGTCAGCATGAAGACCGACCTACTTACATTTTACAACGACAAGTATCATAGCCATATAGTGCCATACATCTATCATACATCTATCATTGTCATACTGCCATACAGTACTGAATATATCAACCTTCATGGTCAAATATATTTTTCCATATGCCACTGAAAATACCACAGATCAAGTTCATATAGAATCTACCATATGTCATATAGTGAGGTCATATATACTCTGTCGTATGTCACTGTTCTGGTTAGGGCACCCACAAATTTTGTTACAACCCTAAACACTCCAACAACTACCCAGAAGACTGCGGCTTCACCTCCACAAGATCCTCCTCCCTTCGTTGTTATAAATGGCACTCTTGTTTCTTCTTTGGCAGAGGAATCCCGTAATAAATCCGACATTCCTCCCATCCTTGCAAAATTCAATTAGCTAAAAAAATGAATTTTCATCTTGTGTTTCTCCTTTCAAAATGGTTTGTAAATAACCCATGTCCTTAAAAACCAGTAGCAGAAAAAACATGTGACCTTTATTCATGGCAGAAGACTGTTCTGGTTCTGTTCTAACATCGGTACCAATGTTATCTGTTTGATCATTTATCTTGGCATGCTTCTGCTCCAACTTTAGCTAACTCTAAAGACAGTATTCTAATAAGAGGTTGAGATACAGTTCAAATGACAAACCCTCTACCTTCTTGGAAGGGTTCACTTTTTTTTTTTCTTTATTTGGGAAGATGCTATCAATATGTCACATTGCATTATTAAACGAAAATTCATTTGCCAATAACTAGAAGGATGATTGCAAACATGTTTTTTTTTTCGGCAAATTCAACATCCCTATCTCTTTCTTCCATCGAATTGCAACCAGCACTAGCTGTATCACGAGTATGCCTTCCAAAGCACTTCTTTACAGATCTGAAATGGTTTGGAATGGCTTGCAAGAAATTTCCAAAAAAAAGATTTTTTGTTACAACAGTGAGAAAACAATTCGTGCAGGGCTTCTCTTCATCAACCAAAGGGCTCTGAGCTTGGAAAATGTCAATATCTATTTGCGATAAATCATTTGGCGTCGATTATGTCGATTATGTTTTCGAAGACTTACCAGCATTGTAGAAGATGCTACCCCAAACAACCTTGAATGGAAATTTCAAAAATGAAGCTTTCTTTGATTCTTCCATGGAGCACAGGAAATATTTAGACAGATTAGATATTTTCCTCTTGACCATCCATTTTATTCTCCTTCCAATGGGATTTCCTCTTTGGTATCAAAAGTTTAATTCTATATCTTTCGCTGCCCCTCAAATCGCGGATTCAAGCCCCACTTGCGAGAGAGTGCCTTTTACCACATACACAGAAGAGAGAAAATGCTCTACAGGGGAGCTCGAATTTCCAGTGTTCGTGTGGGACTCAGAGACCACTAGGTATGGATGCAAAACTGGTCCCAACCCCATGCCATAAACTAGCCATAAAAGCTTGTTAATCAAAATAGGGATACCACTGAAAATTCAGGCACATTCTTAGCATAACACAACCTACTTGGCCTTTTTGAGTTTAAGCTCTTACTCGCAATTAACCATAGACCATTTGCTCAAATTCAATCTAGAGAACCCAAATCTCAAAAAAACACCAATCTGATTTTGATATTCTGCGTATCTCCTTGTAGTGACTACGGTTAGGGTAGAGAAGCCTACCTAGCCTTCTCGGCCCATTCAAACATTCCCTCCACACGACTGTTACCAACAAAAAAGACTGCGGGCTCCTTTTTAGTGACAATGGATCAGAGAGGAGGCCCTAAACTGGGCCTTTCGTCCATAAAACGATTTCTATCAGTGTTGTAACTTCAAATCCAAACAATCCCCCAATGAGATGCGACATTCCTTGGGAAGCCTTCTCCTTGTCCACGCTGCCTTCTAGAGGGGCTAGTCTTCCTTGACAGCCTTCTAAGTAGCTCCAACTATGTTATAAGGCCTACGGCCTAGCACAACGGCACTAATCATGAGATAGTCCCCAATACGCATGCCCAAAGACCAGTGTTGTGTCCCTCTGCTCCTCGGCCTATATGCCCAACATGCCCAGCAACCTCGGCCCTAGAACAACCCTACAAACCTGTGTTTTAGCCTTCAAACAGATCTGCACTTCACTAGCTGTCCCTCGACACAAATTGGGCTTTGTCTTCCCCTTAAATATGATACCATGTAAATTTCTGAAGATGTTCTATGCTAGACGCGAATTTACTTTAAACTTCTAGGGCCCAAATATCAATCACATGAAAGTAAAACGCTGATAGAACATACCAATAGATCGATGGAATACAAGCCAATAAAACTTAATTGATTTGACAAACAAAGCTGATAGAATGGTGGCGTTACAGCGATTAGCAGGATGCTTCAACTAGCAAAGTCTCCATAAGGTCAGCCGAACGAATGTGTCACACAACCCCAAGACAGTTCATCAAAATGCTGCATCAAGAGAAGCCCTAACACGGCACCATGAGAAAGAGAAGAGAATGCCTCCAAAAATATGTGTGAAATGACCTTCAAGTCTCTCCAATATATATAACCATCTGTGGGGGTGTGTGACACATCTCTTAGGCATGTGGGATAAATTTGGCCAACCTTGCACATGTGGAATAAATTCAAAATACATGCAAACAAGATGATCTTTAGATCCATCTTGCACCTCTACGAAAGAGGAATCCAATAAAAATATTGGCATCATCATCTGAGCAGTACAACATGGGGTTTGGACCTAGTTGCCCAAAATTAACAGGGATGGATGGGTGGCTAGCTAGCCACTTTGATTTGCATGAAAAAAAAATCATTAAATTATTGCAAAATATTTCTTGGAATCCTCAACCAAAAACATAAGTTTTAAAACCTTTTACTCACTTTCACTCTCCCACAATGTTGCTCTTTGCAACTGGATGTTACAGTCTACTGCCTCTAAAGATCTTAAATTAGTTATTGAAATCTAGGAAGGTGAGGGGGTATGAGCAGTTATTGTTCTAGGAAGGTGAGGGAGTATGAGCAGTTATCACAATAGAGCAATCAAATATCTAACTATCTAAGTAGTTTAGACATGCTTCCCAAACAACCCCTTTCATACCCTTTCATCCCTTGGCACCTGCACCCCACACACATATCGACAAATCATTACTTAAATCCACAGGATTTTCCAAGTATTTGCCAAATCCTTGTCGAATAATGTTGATTCCATGGACCCAAATTGTCACAAACAAGATTGACATCCTTGGAAAGTCTAATAACTATGACTTAGAAGACATAATCCTCCAAAGCTCTGCCCAGTCTCTGATGCGATCCTTCATGTTTATATTTCTTATTTTTACATTCTTTTATTGTTGATCTCTACATGACACTTGCTTTGAGATCCCTCCCAGCCACGTCCATCCCATATTCTTATGGCTTTATGATTGTCTTCTACTCTACGTATAAATTGGCCATGTTTTAGAATATCTCTCTCTTAGAAAATATATTATTTGTGCTTAAAAAATAACACTAATTGAGATAAAAATTCGACTTCAGCAGTGTGCAAAGATTCCAAATTGAAATAAAATTTCCACAATCTATTATATTCATTCCATAGGAAGACGAATGCATATTATAACGTGTCCCTATTAGTATCATCATCTAATAGCATGTTCTTACTACCATTCATTAGTTATTTTAGTCCTAAGCCACCTTAGAGCTTGATACTTGTACGCTCGTCTATTTTGCAACAAAGTTAACCTATAAACTATTTTGTTAAGTACCAATGGCATTTGATTTTTGAAGAAAGCTGATACTTCTTAAATCTGAATATATGTGTTCAAATCTTACCTTTTACTAGCTTAAGTTGCTTTTATTTACTCTTTTGAAATTAGACTTGGTTGTACAGATTAACCAGTTTTTCGAACCTCTATTAAAGGAAAAGAGATAGTGCACAAGAAGAGTCATTCGAAAGATGGAAAATTTACAAACCTAAGACTTAAGACCCTGAAGAAGGAAATGAAACAAGCCCTAAGACAACCCTTCACAAATATGTGGGGCGCAGAGGTCACCTAGTTGGAGCACCTTAGTGACATTACCACTGGCACTTAGCGAGGTGTGTCTGTCAGATCTATCCAAGAAGTTCAGGAGGGGAGATCCACTCATATGAGGTTATGAAGGTGTGGTAGTGGAGATGGGGATACTAACAGGATGTAGGCGGATGCCCACTAACTCAGTTTTATACCATCGCACCCAGAGGTGTATAGGGATATGTAGGGACGCACAACGGTATGTAGAGGAGCACGAAGTTACACAATCATGCACAGTAGTGTGTGGGGCTGCGCTGCGGATTGGGGAGTGTTACTAGTAGGGAGGTTTCTTGATGAGGATGTCAAGCATGCCATTGAGGTGGGCATACCCAGGTTTGGAGAGTGAGTTCGACATGGGGATGGTTGTGTGTGTTAGTACAAGTTCTTAGACATACCCATTGGATTCCACACATCTATGAATATTTGGCACCACGCACAGCCACAGAGTAGTTGGATCTTGTCTCTTGATGCTCACCTCATGAGCAACAGGGCATAGGATTTCCATCTGAGATAGTTAGACAAAGCATAGTGAATTGAGGGGCATGCTTCCTAGCTGAGGCACATGGTCAAGATGAGAAGTGACTGTGGGAGACAGAATAAGACACTACATCCCGTGATGAGCAAGATCATGGTAGAGGGTGATCTAGTTCACCTAATGTTTGACACATGGGGGATCGTTGAAACCTCCATTGTATGGCGAGGCAAATTTATCCTGTTGTTGCTCAGGACCGAGATTGACAATGGATGGGTAGACATTCACATCATGGAGAGGCCTAGACAGGATGAGCTTGGCCTTATAGATTTTTCACCATCAGGTTCCAGGAGAGGAGGATACCATCTGCCCACGATGGGCAGTCTGTCATGTGAAAATTCCTTGAAATGCAACAACTGGAATTTATTCTTCTAACTGATTAAATTATGCAATTTATTTGTTACAACAAATAATGAATAAATCACACCGCAATTTCTTCACAATAAAAATGTTGCGGAAAATAAACTAGAAACTAAGAAATAGATGCAGACACAAGAAAATTGACACCAATATTTTTGGACAAAAGTCCCTGAATAAACCCAACTGGGGAAATCGGTGCAACAGATGACGGTTTATTTTATTATATGAAACAACAAAATCCCGAGTACAATAATTTGGATGCCAAACTAGAAATCCTCTCATGAGAAATCGTTGGCAAAATATCTCAAAGAGTTTTCTCTCTCTCCACAAGCAATCTAGCCTCAACCTCACCTCAAAAACTAGCCCTTCAAGAACCCTGCACAGGCCTCTGCATAGATGTTGAGTAGTCCCTCACATGCACTTCCCATATCTCCTTTTGAATCAGACTTCCTACCTATTGCTACCTCTAGAAGTGATTCTTTGGTCCTCTGGAAAACTATCTTAGCATCTAGCACCTGAATCGACATCCTTTTTAGCTAAATTGAACTGCCTCCTTGAGGCTTTGTGCAAGCCCCTATGCATCCTCCTGTGGAATAACTCTGGCTCTCTCATCTGACTCTTTCGACACTGGAAATCCTCACCAGATCACCCTGTTGTTGCTCCTCAATCTCCACTATTGATTTCTAGCTCGAATTCTCTTCCCGATTAAATATCTACTCTCTAGGAAATTCAATCTGCCTAGATCACCCACTCACTCGATGTATCTATCTCCATCTCCATTGTCTTGCTCTTATAATCTCTTTTTAGTGAACCAAAGGTCATGATTAAATCCTCATCAACAACTAAGATCATCTCAAACTCAATCCGTGTGAGTTTGTGAGTTTCTAGAGCATTTTCACATTTCCTTAATTAATTACTATTAATTAATCAATTTTCTTAAGTTAGACTTACGAAAAATTTAAATGATTGTTAATTTATTTAATTAAGGTGCTTCCCAAGCTTATCTTGAGAAATATTTTCTAGGTTTTAAATATCTCGTGTTCTTATCCCCTCTGACACAAATCGAGACGGGAACATTGTGAAAATTCCTAAACTAGAATCCTATTGCAACAAATGGAAAATATTCTCCTAATTGCTAATTTTAATTTAACAATTTATTTGTTGTTTCCTACGGCAAATAATGAATACATAACACTGCAACGTTCACAAATAAAATTGTGGAAGAATAAACATTGGAAGAAATGCAAGCACACACATGAAAATTAAAACAATTATTTTTGTACAGAAGTCCCCAAAAAAACTAACTTGGGAAAATCGGTGTAGCAAATGGGGGTTTTATTACTAAGCAGCAGTGAAATCATCTGAGTACAACTGGATGCCGAAACTGGCAATCCTACAGAGAAATAATGGCAAGAAAAATCTAGTGAGGAAATTTCCTCACTCCACAGGTAAATTCGAGCTTTGACCTCACCTCCAGGTGAGTCGTCCAAAATGACTCTCTGAAACTACTGCATCACAGCAGCGCAGTCCCTTCTGCACTCAATTCTAACAAGGTTCTCCTCAAGTCGTCTGGTCTGCTTCTATCTAGGAAAATGTCTCTCCTGGCCTTCAAAACTTGTCCAGTTTTTGGCACTGAAATCGTCTTTCCCCAGCATAATCGAAACTGCCTCTAGAGGTTATTGCACTGCCCCAGCTTTAGCCTCTTTTTCCTCTCTAAAAATGCACTCACCAGATCTGGACGTCTTCCTCCGACTTCACTGTCTCTACCCCTCTCTCATTGCTTGGATCTCACTCACTCTCTCTTCGGCAACTGACTACTGCTACTCTGAAAATCGATCTGCTCATGAAATCAAACCTCTAAAGTGTTTTCTCCATCAACACATCGACCTCCTCTTATAGTCCTTTGTTGGTGCACCAACGACAAAAATTAAAACTTAATCAATGGCTAGGATCATCTTAGAGTCGATCTGAGTGAGTTTCTAGATGATTCTCGCCTTGACTTAATTAATTCTAATTCATTAACCATATTCCCTAAGTTTAGACTTAGGAAATATTTAAAAATTGGTTAATAATCTAATTAAGCCATCTCTATGTGGAATTTCCAAAAACAATTTCTGAGTTTTGGAGATCTCATGTATTCTAGCCTCTCCACCAAATTTCGTGGCTAGAACACATATGATGCTACCAAAACTAACACTCCCTCTTAGCGAGGAATGTGTTCTAATGTTGTACGTGCTGCCAAAACACCATGTCTCTGCTTCATCTCTTGTCACGCTGCTGATGTCTGGCTATACTGGCCACTGTGCAACTCTGAGTTGCATTTGTGTTGTTGTTGACCTTGTTGAACTGTTGCCAATATTGCATCTGCACTGCAACTCCCTCTCATCTGCGGTTGCTGCAACTACAAAATCTACAAGAAAAAAACTTCCAAAACTGAACCACTGTGTTCAGTATGATTCATCTGTCACCTAATTCCTCATTGCTACTAGCATCTGCACTGTCACTGAGTAATCTACATTGTTGTCGACTCTGCACTATGTCATCTGCACTGCTTCCAACTTTGTGTTATCCACCACTTCATGGGTGATACCCCTAAGAGAATTTTTTCTCCAAGATGGTCCTCAACCGGCGGCCAGTAGCCCCTTGCAGCCCTCAACTAGCTCGTTGTGCCATTTCTCTGCCACCTAAGCCAGCCATGTCGTCCCTCACCCATATTTATTGATCGTATGTTTGAAGATGGGCCTCCCGAACCTAAAGGTATGTCTTTCATTTGGTAATTGAGTATTGGGTTTACTTATCATGGACACTTCTGGGCATGGATTAATGGGGGGATTCGGCGGAAAGAGTGGGCTTAGTTTGTGCCTCTGTCCCCTTGACCTCTTTGGGATGTTACCCTTGGATTTTAGTCTTGTGGGATCAGATTTACTGACCATTTGGTTTTAGGATGGCACTACTTGGGAAACCCCGATTTTGGTTGCGTGGTATTGCTCCCTTATCCACATATATCACTCCCCTTCCACTCACTATAGCACCATTCATCATATCTCCCACCTGGGTCCACATTTCCTCACTGGGTCCACATAGGGTTACCCTCCCCATTCCCTTGCCCCCACCTTGGCTCAGGCTTGGAACGATACCTTGGAGGTTGAAGCAGCTGAAAAGAAAAGTAAAAGCATAAATGGCCACATTCAACAGGAAAATGTACCACAATATGCAGAAGATGGTCGGGACAAACATAATTCATACGTGGGAAAAAGCCAATCCATAAGCTCTACCCCATACCCATGGCCATCACCTTGGTTCCACAGGCCCTAGATGAGCCTCCTTTATCATTCAAAAACCCATGATTGTCCCAACCCTTGGAGGGAAATGAACCACCCAACCAAAAACGGGGTAATCACTGCTATGTCTTACACATCATGCTCTTATCCTTTGAGCCCCGAGCAATTAATCAAAGAAAAAATCATAAAAAGCCAAAGGAATATAAATGTGAGTGAAAAAATCAAGGTCAGGGCACCTCATGTACCATGATTGCTCCCTCCTACAACTTATAGACCCAAGTATGGGCTTCCCTTTTTCTAGCTACCCTTGTGCCCTGATATGTGGCCTAGGATGCCCCTCTCATTCCCTATTCCATTTCACCTCTTTATCACATGCCACAACCATTTGAGGGATGTACCTTGGACATATTATCCCCTCTAAAGGTAGAAACCACCTAATAAGGTACTTGCCTAACTCCCTTTGGAGCTTGGAGACATTAGCACGTGCCAAATCCCACTATGGAAGGGCATGCCATTATGAAGTGTCCACTTGTTGTCCATGGTTTTTAAGCTCTTTTACCTGATTACTTTAATGACTTGTTGTGCTCGAAAGCTAGGGTACCCATTGGATCTTATGTAGGAATGCAGATAGTGTCCATTTTGGGATTGGTCTCCCTATATGGGCTCCTAAACCTCCAGAGGGCTACATTGGTACATATAGGGTGTGTGTAGAGAGCCATGGACCTCCACAAATAGTAGAAAACACTCCATGGATCCCCAGAGATGTTTAGAGATTGCTAGAGATCCACCTTTTGGACGAGGAAGATGCATTTGGTACACCATGCCCAACTTGCCCCACAGGTGCACCACACACTTGGAAAGTGTCCCAGGAATTATATGTTGACATGGCAGCATTCATTCCATCATCTGAGCCCTTACATATGGTCTACAGGCATCTTTGACTCATATGGAGACCTATGAGGTCATTAGTGTGTCTCCACACCCACTGGGAGCACCACAGGTTTATTGCTTGGAGAAGAAGGGGCCACCCCCTTGTCCATCACTTTTGAGAATCTTATTCATGATTATGGCATTTATGGACCTCATCAGGCCTCTTGGAGAGCCCTACGACATGCATAGATTATTATTCAACCTCTTGAGAGGCTTATTATTTTATTTGTGAGCTCGTTTGGTGGGCTTGTCGCCAAAAGTTAGTTAATTTTCTCATTATTTTATTTTTAGGAGCTAATGTAGGCCCATTAGGTAATTCAAACTCCTAATGAGTGTATAAATAGGAGTTCGATGGATTCATTTTGGATCATCACTTGACTTGGATCATTCTCTCTTTAGAGAACTTCATACTTTTTCCTTGGAGGATATCTTTGGATGATGGATAAATTTTGATGTATGGATTGGGTTCTTATCTTGGAGCTTCTTATGTTGCAAATGTGTTGATGGTTGGATATATTCTTACATGTAAGTGCAATTTTGTAATATTCCAAAAATTTAGCCCATCTAAATGGAATATTATAGTTTGTTTTATTCCTAGGTAGGTGAATAAGTGGGTAGGGAGGCCCCTAAAACCCTTTTGAAGGAAAAATAACACTCCTAATGTGAAAGGAGGAAGAATAAGCAGCTGGATTAAGCACCCTTGGGTGTGAATTGGAGGAGATACATGTTGAAGAGGTCAACTTTGACCAAGTCAACAGCGTTGTCATGGAGGAGAGGCATTCATGATGAGACAACACAGTTTTAGTGGAGGACAACATGCATGAGCTTAGTGGCAAGTATGGATTGGACCCAATGTGAGAAGGTTCACACACTATATATGAAGGGGATGGCAGCCATTGTTATTCATGTTTTGGATTATCATTTGATATCGGTCTGTTTAGACTCTGCATTCATTTCCTGTTTAGCAGGGTTGTTGTGTTGTTTAGCACAAGGGTGTTCTTGATCGAGAATCCCTACCTCATCCTCAGGGAATGAGAAGTTCTTTGAGCTGCATTTCCTCATTCCGACATTCTGGCCAAGCTACCTCCTTCAGCTACAACCCAATTTCTGTTTAGAGTTGAGTTGTGTTGCAAGGTGCAGCAAAAGAGGATCACATAGAGCCATTTCTGGGCTTGTTTTTCATTGGAGAGGTAGCCTATCTATTAGAGGATCAGCAAGGAGGGCTCCTGGGCCTATTTCTACATCTTTGGCATCAGGCCAACCATCTACCATCCCTCACAGCACAGTTTCACTCCAAATCTGTGTTATTTTTAGAGGCAGTTGCTGGGAGGGTTCATTGAGCTCATCAGGAAGGTCTATTTCTAAGTAAAGGGATCAACCTTCTATTTAGAAATACCATTGGAGGAGGACATCATCATTTCAGATCTGTCATAGCCTCATTCTCTTCAGTTCCAGTTTGCAATGACATCTCAACCCCAAGGTTATTTGTCACATTGTATATTTCTTGGTATTTCTAGCAATCTTTTCCGGGTTGGCTAGAAATCATGTATTAGAGCCCACATATTCTTTTCTGGGAATTTCTTTTGTATCAATCAGCCATATTACATTTATGTATGTTTACAGCAGTAGCTACACTGATATAGACAGCACTGTCACTGCTCTCCAACATTCTATACAGTCGCAGCAACTCATGTGCTGATTGTTTTGATCATTGGAGGATTGTTCTTATTGCTTGAGTGGCTTGTCCCTCAAGATCTTTTTGTATCTTGTTGCTGATATATTAATAAAATGATGGCTGTATATTGATCCCTCTCGTGTCATGATCAGATTTGCTGTGTTTTATATTATTATGTCTTGTATTGCTGCTATTTCCAATTTGGAATATTACAAATTTTAACACTATTTTCTTTCATTTTGCTGCATAGATTGGTTATGAAATTTTCGCTATTTTAGGGCTAATTGTTCCATGCATTTATGTCATCAATGTGGAATTATCTTTCTATTTAGCATATCTCCATGTATGGGCCATGTTTGATCGACGAATTGTCCTAGTTATCTCAATAAGCCTCCTCCATTTGCAACGAAGTATAAATGCTTTTAAGGTCACTTTTCTTCTCTAGCCCTTAACATTGGATGAAGTCGATTTTGAGAGCCTCCTTGAATAAGAAACAGAGTCCATCTTCATAGTTCTCCTTGACTCCATATCCCCAAGAGGAATTAGACATTGATCCATCAAAAGGTGGTCACTCTAAAACCCTATTTCTTCACCTTTTCTTGTCTCTTCTAGGTCTAGCCACGTTGGGCCACCTAGGGCATCAATTTCCCGACAAACTAGCCCTAGAAAATTTTTTATCTTATAGGTCCTACTACACTGGTGTGTCCTCAAGGTCTCTTCCGAATTTGAAGAGATTCCAACAGTGGGATTGCAAGATACCCCAAGCCGTAGGTCTACGATCAAACTTTTCCCTGGTTTTCCCAAGGCTAGCAACTCATAAATCAATTTGACATCTTCAAGTAAAAAATATTGTTTTGATCCTTTCCTTTGCCTTGTTTGGGTTAAGCTTATCATTGGTTTCTAAACTCCATCCCCTTAACCTAGGTCGGGTCCACTTTGTGAAAATTCCTACACTGGAATCCTATTTCAGCAACTAGTAAATATTCACCTAATTGTTAAATCTTTACTTAACAATTTATTTGCAGTTGTCTACGGTAAACACTAAATACATCACACTGCAACCTACATAAATATAAAAATGTTGCGGAAACAAAACACAGCGCAAGAAAGAAATAAACACACAATGGACACCGTTATTTTTGGACAAATGTCCCCGGAAAAACCAAATGTGGGAAAACAGGTGCAACATCTGAGGGTTTGTATTATTATGTAGTAGTTTCTAAATACAAATATTTGGATGCCTTACTAGCTATCCGATACAAAGAATATAATTGGCAGAAATGAAGTGAGAATTAACCTCACACTATCACTGGAAATCCGACATTGATCCAGCCTTTGAACGGCTAGCCCCAAGTTGCCTCTGTGCAGTCACTACGCTGCCTCTGTGTCACAACTTGTAGGGACTGCATCACTCCTCTGGGATCAAATCTGCTGGTTGGATGCTCAGATCTTTGACCCTCTGGTCTCAAACCCCGGCTCCCAACACTAGATCTGGACTGCTCCTCAACAAAACTGCGAATCTCCTATCAGGATTTGCGCTGCCTCAACGTGGCTCTGTGCTGCCTCTCTGGATCTCACTCTGCCTTCTCTGCTCTGTATTCATCGGATCAAGAAAACTTCCACCTACCAATATCCCTGTCCCTCACTACAATAAATCAATTCGATCACTCCTTTGGCAATTGTTGTGCTGCTCTCTTGAGAAATCAATCTCTAGATCTCTTACTCTTTGTGTCCTCCAAGCGCCCATCGAGCTCCTTCTTATAATCTTCTCGTTGATCATTCAAAGACCCAGATTAGATCCTAATCAATGGCTCAGATCATCCTGACTTGATCTCCGTCTTTTTCTAGAAGATTCACCCCCAGTGTAATTAATACCCTTTAATTTTATTAATTTCCTAAGTTTAGACTTAGACATCCATAAATAATAGTTAATTATTTTAATTAAACCTCTTAATACCCTTTAATTATATTATTTTCCTAAGTTTAGACTTAGGCATCCATAAATAATAGTTAATTATTTTAATTAAACCTCCTATGGGTGGAATTTCCCAAAACGATTTCTGCGTCTTGGAGAATGCATGGGCCTTAGCCTCCCTGCAAATTCTTGAGGCTAGAGCACATTCGATGCTACCAGAAATCAACACTCCCTCTTAGCGAGGAATGTGCTCTAGCAATGCAACCTGCTGAAGCATTACTCTGACTCTGTATCATCTCCCTCTATGCTGCTCATCACTGCCCACCAACTATTGCGCAAATGATGCATCTGTGTTGCTGGTGACCTTACATGTTGCTGCCAACTGCATCTGCACTATAGCTCTGTTGCTTTTGCAACAGAAAAACAACCAAAATACAAACCAACTGTGTTCAGTATGATGCATCTATCGCTGGAGTTCTGACTGTTGCTAGTATCTGTGCTGACCCTCTAAAGCCTATACGTTGCTGCTGACTCTGCACTGTGCCAACCGCACTGCTTCCAACTCTAGTTTGTGCTGCTCAGTCTCTGGTGCTCCTACCAATTGCAGCTGTCACTTCGACACTCCTCTACATCAACTGAAACTAGTCCATCCTGCTACTTCTGTTATGGGCTCTCGTAGCAAGGTATTGATGCTGGAGGTGGACTCCTCAAGGATCCTTCCCATCTGTAGCTCTTCTGGAACTACAATACTAGATCACCCCACCTCTCCCCTTGAGGTATGTGGGAAATCATGGTAAACTCCTCCTCCTCGATCTCTGGGGGTGCAACCTACTCATCATGTTTCCCTTCCTTGTCCTTATTTCTGAGAGGACACTGCGTAGTGTAGTGACCAAGCTCACCACACCTGAAACATTTTATCTTTGAGACGTCCTTTTTCTACGTCCTCTGCTCCTGCTACCCTTTCGATGCAAGGGTTGTGTTCTCCTCTTCCTCCTTGGTCTTCGTCCCACTGCTGCTACTCTCTCCTATGGTGATTTTCACCAAATCACGCCGCATCTCTTCTTGTTGTAGATCAACCCATGCTCTTTCCCAATCCGACAAATGTTCTTTGCCCATGATACTCTGGATGAAGACTTGCCACTCTTCGGAAACACTGTTCAAGGCAAGTCGTACAAACTCAGTTGGTTGGGGCGTTGATCCTATAGCCACTATCTGATCTCGGACATCCTGAAGTCTAGTGAGGAACGAATCCATTCACTCCCCTTTCTGCATCCTCATGCATCTCAGCTTCTCCTCCAAGTACATCTTTCGTTGCTCAGAAGATCCCTGATATAACATGGCCAAGGCCTCCCACATCTGCTTAGCTATATCCTTGCCAGCAATATGTGATACCACATGATCTCTCACTCCGTCGAGGATCTCACTCTGCCTTCTCTGCTCTGTATTCACCGGATCAAGAAAACTTCCACCTGCCAATATCCCTGCCCCTCACTACAAGAAATCAATTCGATCACTCCTCTGGCAACTGTTGAGCTGCTCTCTTGATAAATCAATCTCTAGATCTCTTACTCGATGTGTCCTCCAAACGCCCATCGAGCTCCTTCTTATAATCTTCTCGTTGAACATTCAACGACCCAGGTTAGATCCTAATCAATGGCTCAGATCATCTTGACTCGATCTCTGTATTTTTCTAGAAGATTCACACCCAGTTTAATTAATACCCTTTAATTATATTAATTTCCTAATTTTAGACTTAGGCATCCATAAAAAATAATTAATTATTTTAATTAAACCTCCTCTGGGTGGAATTTCCCAAAAACGATTTCTGCGTCTTGGAGAATGCACGAGTCCTAGCCTCCTTGCAAATTACTGAGGCTAGAGAACATCTGATGCTACCAGAAATCAATGCTCCCTCTCAGCGAGGAATGTGCTCTAGCAATGCAAACTGCTGAAGCATTACTTTGACACTGTATCATCTCCCTTTGCGCTTCTCATCACTGCCCACCAACTACTGCACAACTACCATAAATCAACACTCCCTCTTAGCGAGGAATGTGCTCTAGCAATGCAACCTGCTGAAGCATCACTCTGACTCTGTATCATCTCCCTCTACACTGCTCATCACTGCCCACCAACTACTGCACAAATGATGCATCTGTGTTGCTGCTGACCTTGCATGTTGCTGCCAACTGCATCTGTGTTGCTGCTGACCTTGCATGTTGCTGCCAACTGCATCTGCACTACAACTCTGTTGCTTTTTGCATGTTAGGTCCCTATATTACTAGTATAGTCCCTTATTGTTGTTAGTGTAACCCCCTTATTGTTATTATTGTACCCTTGTAACCCCCATTTTATTATTATTGTGCCCTTAAATTATTAATGTTAGGTCGGCTAGGATTACATTGTGGCCCACTAGGATTATATTGTGGTCCCATGGACTCCTATATATAGAAGGAGGTTTTTTTCATTTGTATCATCCAAGAATTGTTCATTTATGTAATGTATTGAAGGTTGCCCCCTCGAAGTGGCTCATTTCAAAGGCGTTTATATCTCTTTTCTTCTATTTTTGGAGCTGGTTACACAACATTTGGTATCAGAGCTTTGGATTCTAGGGTTTCGCTACTCCAAACAGGTCATCATGGAATTTTCACTATAAATTTATTTCTACGAAGGTTCAAAAGCTTAAATTTTCACAGCGTGAAGCCGAAATCCTGAAGAACGTCGTGGAAATATTTCAAATCTTTGTTCACAACATTTTTGGAGACATGATCTGTGGAAGTTAGGTCTTTTTCGAGGCTCCTAAACAGGTGGCTCCTAAACAAGGTCATCGTGGAATTTGCGCTATAATTTTTTTCTACAAAGGTTCGAATCTGAAATTCATATGGTGCGAATCTGAAATCTGAGAGGTTCGTCAAAAAATTTGAGCTTGGTTCGCAATATTTTTGGAGATATGATCTATGGAAGGTAGTGCTTTTTCAGGCTCCTGAATTTCATCTCAAAGAGGTGATCGTGGGAAAAGTTCAATAACTCTCTCTCTGGGCATCAGATTGGAGTGCCGTAAAAAGTGGTCGCAAGTACACAGACTTCAGTTTCTTGGCTATCAATTTCAGAGACAAAGGACAAAACAGTGACACGTGGCAAGTCGTACAAGTTCGCTCTACTGAACCAGTCCATAATTAGGTCATTGTGGGAGATTGGACACAACTTTCTCTTGGAGAATCCAAATCAGGTTAGACCTGTGGCATTCAAAAGAGAATTCAGAGGGCTACTTCAGTGCTGAATTTCAGATATATAAGAGCCGCAATCACAGAGATAATACAATTTCAATATCGAGCTCCTCAAAAGCAAGTAAAAGGTGTGTATTTTGTTTCCGAATTACATAAGTCTTGTTTGAAGAATCAAGTTGAATTGATTGCAAGGGCATATTGTAGAATAGATATCAGTATTGGATTATAAAATGGCCCCAAAAAAGAATTCAACACCCATTAAGCCTTTGGAAAGCTCTACTATGACTCATGAAGACGAAGAATTGCAACATGATCTATCAAAATTACAAGAGCAAGTGCAGCAATTTCACTCTCGCAAAGAGCAACAAAAAATGAAATGGAAGTTTTGAAGAAAGGCATGGAAGCTAAGATGGATGGCATGGAGGCTGGCATGGAATCTAAGATGGATGACATGGAAGCTAAGATCGATGAGAAAATGGAAAACATGAAGAATTTTCTAAAAGCAGACATGGAAGGTTTGACAAAGTTTATAAAAGAAAGGTTTCCTAATGGTGAAAAGATAGTAGAAGAACCTCATGATGAGAACAAAATAAATGTTAATTGTGATTTCATAAACTCTAATGTTGGCGGGAAGAACCACCATATTCCAAAGATGGATATGAGGAAGTTTTATGGAAAGGATCCTGTAACATGGATACTACGGATGGAGCAATATTTTGATCTCCATAACGTGCAAAACACACAAAAGGTACGCATTGCAACTTTACATTTAGAACAAAATACATTTGTATGGTATCGATGGCTTTGCTCCCGTAAAAAAAAATTCACTTGGTCAATTTTTACGGAGGAAATGATAGCACATTATGAGGATACAAAGAGCAACACCTTCTTTAGCCAATTGATAAATCTCAAACAAAAGGGTTTAGTGGGACAGCACATTGAGGACTTCCAAAAATTGAATATAAGGGTAACTGATATTCCAGAGGAACACGGGATTGATCTCTTCATAGGTACTCTAAAGGATAACATCCAACATGAAGTTCGTGTTTTGGAACCTGATTCATTGGAGAAGGCATTCAAGTTGGCAAGAAAAGTTGAATGTAAAATTATGGCGACAAGGAAGCCTACCACTCAATTCTATAAAGAAGGAAGTGTTGCTATGCCTACATTTCCACAACCTACAAGGTTGACACCACAACAATTGGAAGAAAAAAGAGCAAAAGGGCTTTGCTACAGTTGTGATAGCAAATACACTAAAGGTCATAAATGTGCTGAAAATAAATTATTTTACATAGATTGTGAAGAAGAAGAAGAAGATGAACAAGAAGAGGCATACAATACAGTATTATGCTGCTACAGCAATAACGCTGTCCTGGAGGATGATGCTAAGAAAGTAACCTTGCCCGAGCAGGCACTCGAAGTCCCCCGGGGCTAAGGGTGAGATCTCCGCACGGAGACACTCAGTGCACTAAACAGTGCAGCAGACGGGCTAAACAGCCAGCGTGCCAAAGAAAGACAAATGTCTCACTCAATAATCAATAATCCAAGAATCCAAGCATGAATCAAATGAGGAGGCTCCTCCATCTTTTATAGTGTTGGTTTCCCTCCAAAACCCAATGTAGCCTCTCTCTCTCTCCTCCACATCCTCATCCTTATCCACATTCTCATCCTTATCTGCGCAGAAGCTTGGAGAAACTTCTAGAGTGTACATGGGCCCCCTCCTCCACGTGGTGTTGGGTCCCCCCTTGACTCCCACTTAAGTCACAACGTTGTGCTACTAGGTGGATGTCTTATTTCATTTAAGTGAGTTTAGACCCTCTTTACTCACTTTTTATTTACTTACAAACTATAGGTGGCAAAATAAACAAAATAGAATATTCCAATTTGCTGTCGCAAATTAGGAATATTACATAAAATGTGTTTCGGCAGCTTTCAGACACATTGTTGGAATCTTGAACCATGATTAGCAAAGCCTGTTGGATGGCTTTGTCTATGAGAGATTAAGTCACCTTTCCAAGTTGGTGTCTGGGATGACCTCATTTAAAATAGATGTCTTCTCTCAAAAGAGAAGCTGGCATTAAGAGGGAGAATATATCTATATATGCTCCTGAGCAGATACCTTTGTTGAACGAAAGAAGATCCTCATGGCTTAGGGACATATGGCTTTAGAGGGGGAAATTCCGAAGGAAAACCAAGAAGCCATATAAATAACAGGGTATCTAGCAGCCATGAGTACTATTGTACAATCTGAGCTTGGATCCCTTAAGGAAGTCGTAAAGCATCAAGTCTGGAAGGATGCTATGCACAAAGAGTATGAGTCCATTATGAAGAATGATGTCTGGGATGTGGTTCCAAAACCATAGGACAAAGCAATTGTCACCTCGAAATGGCTCTACAAGATCAAGCATCGATCTGATGGAAGTGCTGAAAAGTTCAAGGCAAGATTCGTTGCCCGTGGCTTCTCTCAAAAGGAAGGCATAGATTATGATGACATATTTGCACTTGTGGCCCGATACACCACCATTCGATCTATTATAGCCCTTGCTGCTACGCAAGGATGGAGTCTTCATCAAATGGATGTGAAGACCGCATTTCTGCATGGTGCGATAAAGGAAGAGATATATGTGGAGGAACCTCTGGGGTTGGAAGTCCAGGATCGGGACACCCATGTCTGCAGGTTGAAGAAAGCCCTCTATGGGTTGAAGCAAGCACCCAAAGATTGGTACGAGAGGATAGATAGCTACTTGATGAAGCTGGGATTCATTCGAAGTAATGAACCTTTACTTCAAGGTTTTCAAGGGAAAACCTCTCATTCTGGTGCTGTATGTGGATGACCTCTTCCTGACAGGTGCTGACCCTCTCATTCATCAGTGCAAGAGGGAGCTCACTGCTAAGTTCGAGATGAAGGACCTAGGACGAATGTCTAGGCCTAAAGGTCTAGTAGAGACCTGGCGAGATTTTCCTTTCTCAAGGAAAATACATTATGAAGTTTCTGGTATGATGGACTGTAAGTCCATGGAACTCAACTTTAAGAAGTTGAGTAGCAGCGTTGCTAGGCCCGTCCTACTGAGTATCGTCAACTCATAGGGACCCTGATGTTCTTAGTGAACACCTGTTCGGACGTATGTTGTGCAGTGAACACTTTGAGTCAACACATGGTTGATCATAACATTCATTGGGTTGGTGCCAAGAAACTTTTGAGATATCTCTGAGGCACGATAGACCATGGGCTGAGATACACTGCCGGGAGTATGACACTCCATGGATATACTGATGCCGATTGGGCTGGCAGTGTGATGGATCACAAGAGCACATCTGAATGCTACTTCACATGTAGATCTGCTTCGGGCAGAAATCTAAAGTCGGTAGCCTTGAGCATCGCTGAGGCCGAATACATGTATGGCCTGTTGTGAAGTCACTTGGTTGCGAATGCTCTTCTGTGAGTTGTTCAAGCATGTGCTAGATGCCACCGTTATCCTTTGTGATAACCAGAGGGGGATTCATTTGTCATGGAATCCCGGGTTTCACGATTGATCCAAGCATGTTGATGGCTGGTACCACTTTATCTGGGATATGGTACAACGAGGCGCCGCAAGGCTCGATCATATAGGAACTAATGAGCAGGTCGCGGATATTCTCACAATGCCCTTGGGGAAGGTCATGTTCATAACCTTCCGTGAGAATCTTGGAATCATGGAACGATCCTATTCTAAGGATCCTGTTGGACGATGAGCTCTGGGAGTCTAGGGGGCTTTGGGGACAGCTTCTCGAAGCTATGAGCAACCACAAGGCTAGGCTTGCCAAACCTTGTTGGTGTGCTTGGACCCCACCGTTGTGATTATTGAGTTGGTTCACCTCTCATTATCTATGCCCCGTATGCATCCTACCCATTGAGTTCAGGGCTCATGGGAAGTACCTCTCATTTGGCCAATGAGATGGGAAAGTCTAGAGACTAGTAGCAAAGACTGATGGACGCATCAGAAATTGCCGTACTCTCTATCTAGGATGGCACGGTCCAACCACTTGATCTAGGATCAAGTATAGTGAGGTTTCAGACCTCCTGCTGACTTTGGGTCAGATGAACCAACTTCGGGTTGGTTGGAGACTCTTTGTGAGTCCTATAGAGGTTTTGGACGTCTGGGCTGAATCTGTCAGCTGGGTATGATGTCTTTCTGACTGACCCACTTCTGTTTTGAAATAAGGAGGCCAACAAAGCAAGTTACGGCGAGATGACGCATGATGTTTGGATTGCACTTGTGGACAGAGTTCTCCCTAGTTGACAGGGAGTGTTAAAATTGGACAACTAGGTCCAAACTCCGGGTTGTGCTGCTCAGATGACGATCGCAATATTTTTATTGGATTCCTCTTTCGGAGAAGTGTAAGATTGATCTAAAGATCATCTCGATCAGATGAGCAGAACATGTACTTTGAATTTATTCCACTTATGTGCTAGGTCGGCGTGGAATAAAATATAGACTTAAATGTCTTAAAGGACGTGTCACACACCCCCAAAGATTCCTATATATTGGAGAGAATTAGAGTTCATTTGACACATTGGTGTGGAGAATTCTCTCTCTCTTGATGGCGTTGGAGGTACGTATTCTTTGTTTGGGTTGTTCTGGGGTTATGTGTGACACGCTTGTTTGAATGACCTATTGGAGACTTTCTTTGGTAGAAGCATCACTGGCAGTCGCCGTAACGCCACCATTTCTTCTCTGTTTTTGGCTTGTCTTCTATCGATCAATTAGTATGTTCTATCTTCTTCGGTATTGTGCCCTAATCTGAAATGGCATAGAACATTAGCTGAAATTAACAAGTGGCAAGGTCTTGTGACTCACTCTCAACCAATTCTTCTTCATTATTACTCCATGGTTCAGCAGAGTAAAGCAGAGCAAAGATGACAAAGATGGTACATGATGACATGATGGCATGATGATCAATGACAGCAGTTCGATTGGCAGGTGGAATTCTCTCTAGATGAGAGGGAGTGTTAAATTTGGCAACTAGGGCCAAATTCCACCTTGGGACAACTCATTTGATGGAGGTGATGACTGCAGTGGACTCCTCATTTCGAGAGGTCCAAGATTGATCTCAAGATCATCTCATTCAGACAAGTAGAAGTGAGATTTTGAATTTATTCTTTCACATGTGCAAATTGTTCAGGTCGGCCTTAGCTTAATGTAGGCTCAAGGAGCCCAATGGACATGTCTCTTCACCCTCATCGAATTGTATAAATAGAAGTGACCTCGCACCTCATTTGGACATCATTCACTCACACATTCTTCTCTCTCTCCACATCAGATTGGTTTACCCGTAAATATTCCCGATTAGCTTTGCTAATTGGAATATTTCAATTTTGTTTAATTTTTCCGCTTTAGCTAGAAATAATAAATAAAGTGAGAAATAAGAGGGTTACCTCACTTTAGTCACCTCACTTTATAAAATAAAGTGTTTTTCCTAGTTGATTGACGTTATAACTTAGAGAGGGGGCCTTGGGGGTCCACATGAGTATGAAGGGGAGGCATCAGGCTAACCCAAGGTTAATTGCGCAGGCTAAGGAGAGTGAAGGACGCAGTCAAGGTTTTGGAGGGAGTTTGGCACTATAAAAGGTGGGGTTCTCACCTCATTTGGGCATGCATGATTTGATATTGATATTGAGAGCTAGACTTCTGTCTGCTTCAGCACGCCGGTTGTTTAGTCGGTCTGCAGCACTGTTTAGTGCAACCGAGTGTCTCCGTTCGGAGATCTCACCCTTAGCCTCGGGGGACTTCGAGTGCCTGCCCTGGTAAGGTTATTTTCTGAGCATAATCCTTCAGTTTCAGTGGTAATTAGCAGCAGTTTTCTGGTGGAGATTTGGAGAGGAGAAACCCCCTTCTTGAGGCTGCGCAGATCCAGGAGATAGGACGCTGATCCAGAGGGGAAGGACGCAGATCCAGCAGGAGGATTTAGATCTGAAGAGTGAGGACGCAGATCCAGCTGACCAAGGAAGAAAGGACGCAGATCTGGAGAGATAGCAGCAGATCTAGCCTTGGAGGACGCAGATCTGGAGAGATAGCAGCAGATCCAGCCTTGGAGGACGCAGATCTGGAGAGATAGCAGCAGATCCAGCCTTGGAGGACGCAGATCTGGAGAGATAGCAGCAGATCTGGATAGGGAGGACTCAGATCCAGCAGATCTGGCCTTGGGGGACGCAGATCTGGAGAGATAGGACGCAGATCTGGAGAGGGAGGACTCAGATCCAGCAGATCTGGGCAGCTAGGACGCAGATCCAGTCAGGAGGACGCTGATCTGATGAGCTGGGCCTTTGTGTGAGGGTTTGGCAGCGTTTTCAGTGTTTTCAGCCCTGAGGAGTGGTCATCTCATCTGGAGGATTTGTGGCCAGCGTTTCATCTGTCTTCTGCGCTGTCACTAGCAGAGACAGTGTTTTCACTTGTGAGGGCTGACTGGTGGTGGAGCATCAGTTTCACATTTTCTGGGGTTTGTCTGGAGGATTGAGATCAGCCATCTTCCTAGTTTCCAGCTCATAGTTCCAGTGCATTCCAGCAGCAGTTCTTCATAGCAGTTCTTCAGCCAGCTAGGACGCTGTCCTTATTTGCAGCCATTATTTGTTCTGAGAGGGTCTCCACTTGCCTAGGGCAAGGATAGGTGCACTCATTCTGATGATCTTGTACTCCTATCTATGTGTTCTGAGATTAATAAAATGGCTTAGTATTCTGGCATTCTATGTGTACTTGTTCCATTACCTGGTTCCAGCATTTTGTTTTATATATCTGTCTAGCATATTTCTGTGTATTACTGGTTATTTCTCTTTGGGGCTATTACAGTGGTATCAGAGCATAGATCTGGCTCAGCCTGTGGTGCTAGCAGTCTATGACGCCCGGGGATAATCCCTACATCTATCGGAAGGAACGCAGAGAAGCTGAGAGTAGGTGGAAGTTTCCTTTCGGGGGAAGTGATTCTGATCAGGAGCCACCTGAGACAGATTCAGAGGCAGAGCAGCCTGAGAAGGGCCCAGAACAGCGTAACCCAATGGCAGATGATGATGTGAGGTTTAAAGAGGCGGTCCTCCGTCACATGCAGGAGACGTCACAGAGGATGCAGGAGACGTCACAAAGGCTCTTGGCCATGGAGATCAGTCAGAGAGAACTCCCTAGAGTTCTTCAGATCGGTGAGGGATCGGGTGTGTCTCGCCACGTACCAGTGCACGATGCTATCCCCATTGTGACAGCTCAGCGATCCACTATGCCCACATTCTTGCCAGAAGACACAGGGACAGGAGTGCGGGGAGGTGCACAGAGGGATAATCTAGCACCCACACGTCCTACCATGCCTACCTTCCTGGTAGAGGACGAGGGGTCGACAGCACCGAGAGAGTTGAGTCCAGCTCGATGGGCAGCCGTTTTTGCAGAATGGCAGGCCTTATGACAGGCATTCATGGATACTCTCCCCTTCGAGCGCTATCTCCAGTTTCAGTACGGCATCAAACCCCATGATCAGCACCAGCACAAGGGGCACGGATACCACCGTGATGACCACCGTGCGGCTAGTAGATTCCATTTGCCTATGTTTGATGGTTCATCAAAGAACTCGGCAAAGTCCTGGGTGGAGAAGCTGGATATCTATTTTCAGCTTAACCAGATGTCGGAGACAGAGGCCATTAAGATGGCTACATTGCATTTAGAGGGTGAGGCTCAGGACTGGTGGTTTCATGGGATGGCGACACTCGGGCATTCCACAGTGACGACATATGCCGAGTTTACCAGGAGGGTGGTAGAGCGTTTTGACAGGAGGGATCCGGAGCAGCATTTTGTTGAGCTGACCAAGCTCAAACAGACCGGGAGTGCAGAGGCATACATTTCGGATTTCTTGAGGGTTTCAGTGATGGTACCTGACTTATCGACAGCTCGGATGGTCTATATGTTTGTGGAAGGGCTGTCAGAGCCACTTCGTGGTCTAGTCCGGTCGAACAAACCGGCTACACTGCAGGATGCCATCAGTAGGACTCGAGACTTGCAGGATGTCTTGCCCAGGACTCGGCCACCTTATCCCCAGAGACAGGCTTTCCAGCCTAAGGGTAAGGACACGAGGGCCCCGCCTTCCAAGGCGAATCCGGGACGAGGGCAGATTGATGATGAGGCCAGGAGAGAGCTGAGGCGGAAGCGATTATGCTTCACTTGCCAGGAGCCGTGGGCACCGGGACACAAATGTGCGGCAGGGAAGGCACATTTCATAGAGGTCTTCTCCAAGAGCAGCGGAGAAGAGGATGAGGAGGATGATGAGGAGGCAGGAGGATGTTATGCAGCACAGAGTACCTTACCACCTCCACCACCCGCGACAGGTGGGGCATCATTTGCACCTACTGGGGGAGCTCTAGCAGCCCTGCGAGGAGTCCCCAAGTATTTGACCTTGCGCGTACGGGGGACAGTGCGCGGACAGCGGGTTTCAGTCTTAGTCGACAGTGGGGCCACCCACAACTTCATTGATGCCCAGATGGTTGAGCGGAGAGGCATACCGACGGAGGGCTTTGATGGGTTTTCTGTTTTGGTACCAGGAGATCAGACCATGGCATGTGCTCGATATGTACCAGAATTATCAGTGACGATGGGCACTTATACATTGACCGATCACTTCTTTGTGTTGGACATTCCGGACACCAATGTGATATTGGGAGTTCAGTGGCTTATTACTCTGGGGAAGGTCACGACGGATTGGAAGGCCCTAGAGATGGAGTGGGATGATCCCAAGACGGGGAAGCATGAGAAGATACGAGGGCAGAACACATACCCACCCCAGACAGTATTGGCACACAGCATGGAGGCGACTTTCCGCAAGGGAGATATAGAGTGGGCAGTAGAGTTGCGGGCTTCAGAGGCAGTGGATACAGGGCGGACGGTGCACCCCGATCTACAGTCTATTCTCGATAGATATGCAGTAGTTTTTGGGGACATCCCGCCAGGACAGCCACCGGATCGGGGGTTTGAGCACACGATCGAGCTTGAGCAGGGGTTACAGGCTGTGATTACCACACCGTATAGGCATCCCAAGGCCTATCGGGATGAGATAGAGCGAGCCATTCAGGAGTTGCTGGCCCTTGGTCACATTCGGCCTAGCACTAGCCCTTTTGCTTCTTCAGTAGTGCTGGTGAAGAAGAAGGACGGCACATTACGCATGTGCATTGACTACAGGGCTCTGAACAAGAAGACCCTGAAGAACAGGTACCCCATCCCCAGGATCGACGAGCTGATGGATGAGTTGAGAGGAGCACGGTTCTTCTCAAAGATTGACTTGAGATCCGGGTACCATCAGATACGCGTGAGGGAACAGGACATTCCCAAGACCGCTTTCAGGTGTCATTATGGGCACTTTGAGTTTCTGGTCATGCCATTTGGGTTGACCAATGCACCTGCTACTTTCCAGTCTTGTATGAATCACATTTTCAGAGATCATTTGAGAAAGTTCGTGCTGGTTTTCTTTGATGACATCCTTATATACAGCAGGACTTGGGAGGAGCATCTCCAGCATATTGAGACGGTCTTGCACATTTTGGAGGAGCAACAGTTCTATGCCAAGCTCTCCAAGTGTGAGTTTGGGTTGACCGAGATGTTGTATCTAGGACACATTATAGGAGTGGACGGAGTGAGAGTCCACGAGGAGAAAATCCGGGCTATCAGGGACTGGCCAGAACCACGGAATGTGACGGAGCTTCGAGGATTTATTGGTATCTGCACCTACTACAGAAAGTTCGTCAAGGGCTTCTCTCAGCTTGCTGCGCCCCTCACGGATCTGACGAGGAAGGGGGCATTCAGTTGGTCGGACACAGCCCAGCGAGCTTTTGACAAGCTCAAGGAGGTGATGAGCAGTTGTCCCGTATTAGCATTGCCAGATTTTACGCAGCCCTTTGTCCTAGAGTGCGATGCATCGGGAGAGGGGATTGGTGCAGTTTTGATGAAGGAGGGTCATCCGATTGCTTTCGAGAGCCGGAAGCTCCTTCCGCACGAGAGGCTGTATCCCATATACGACAAAGAGATGCTGGCCATCATGCATGCATTGGCCAAATTCCGGCAGTACCTGGTAGGTGGCAGATTTAGGGTAAGGACAGATCATAACAGCCTGAGGTACTTTCTGGAGCAGAAGCAGTTGCAGGAGAGACAGCAGAAATGGATCAGCAAGATCCAGGCTTACGACTTCGACATAGAGTATGTCAAAGGAAAGAATAACGTGGTAGCTGATGCCCTTTCTCGTAGACCGGCCACGTTATCACTCATGAGCTTGGACGCTGACTGGAAGGCTCGACTACTGGTTGAGTACTCCAAAGATAGATTTGCATGTGAGGTTCTGGATGGGCAGGTAGCGGATAGCAGATACAGGGTGGCCGATGAGGTCATCTATTACAGGGACAGGATCTTCTTGACTGAGGGATCTCAGCTCAAAAAGAAAATACTCCAGGCTTCACATGATTCACCATTGGCGGGCCATCAGGGGTTCACCAAGACATACAGGGCCATCCGGGAGAGATTTGCATGGAAGGGCCTCAAGGAGGACGTACTCCAGCATGTCAGGGAGTGCGAGGTTTGCCAGCGGAACAAGGGGGAGATGAGTCATCCCGCGGGGTTGTTGCAGCCTCTTCCCATTCCGGAGGGGAAGTGGGAGAGCATTTCGATGGACTTCATCACAGGGTTGCCCACAGTGCAGGGCAAAGATTGCATCTTCGTGGTGGTTGACATGCTGACAAAGTATGCTCACTTTTTCGCCATTTCAGCACATCACACAGCGGCACAGGTGGCAGAGTTGTTTTTCAGGGAGGTTTTCAGATTGCATGGTCTACCCAAGACCATTGTCAGCGACAGGGACAGCCGTTTTATGGGCGGATTTTGGCAGGAGCTCTTCCGACTAGTGGGGACAGAGTTGACACCGAGCACTAGTTATCATCCCCAGACGGACGGGCAAACGGAGATAGTTAACAAGTGGCTGGAGGGCTACTTGCGTAACTACGTCAGTGGGCAGCAGAGAGCATGGCTGAAATGGCTACATTTGGGCGAGTACTGCTACAACACAACGCACCATATGTCCATCGGTATGACACCTTTCTATGCTTTATATGGCTATCATCCCTTATCTTTTGTGGACATGATGTTCGGTGTTAGCAGGGCTCCGCGAGCCAAGTTATGGATCCAAGAGAGCCAAGACATCCTCCGAGCTCTCAAGGACAACATAGCCACAACACAGAATCAGCAGAAGTTGTATGCTGATAAGGGTCGGGTGGAGAGACACTTTGAGGTCGGGGACCTGGTCTACCTACGGCTGCAGCCATACCGACAGTCTTCGCTCAAGCAGAAGGGGGCGGAGAAGCTAAAGCCTCGTTTTTATGGACCATACAGGGTGATACGCAGGATCGGGCAGGTTGCGTATGAGTTGGAGCTGCCCCAAGGCAGCCGGATTCATAACATCTTTCATGTATCATGCCTAAAGAAGGCACTGGGCCAGCATGTGAGGGTCACCGAGGAGCTACCGCCTACAGATGATGAGGGGCATCTGGTGTTACAGCCGGAGGCTATTATCGACACTAGGGAGAGGCAACTGCGGAGCAGGAAGATCAAAGAATTCTTGGTGAGATGGAAGAATTTGCCGGATGAGGATGCCACATGGGAGGATGAGAGGATCTTACAGCATCCATCACTTCAGTTGCTTGAGGACAAGCAACGTTTTGCCAGGGGACACTGTAATATTCCCAATTAGCTTTGCTAATTGGAATATTTCATTTTTGTTTAATTTTGCCGCTTTAGCTAGAAATAATAAATAAAATGAGAAATAAGAGGGGTTACCTCACTTTAGTCACCTCACTTTATAAAATAAAGTGTTTTTCCTAGTTGATTGACGTTATAACTTAGAGAGGGGGCCTTGGGGGTCCACATGAGTATGAAGGGGAGGCATCAGGCTGACCCCAGGTTAACTGCGCAGGCTAAGGAGAGTGAAGGACGCAGTCAAGGTTCTGGAGGGAGTTTAGCACTATAAAAGGTGGGGTTCTCACCTCATTTGAGCATGCATGATTTGATATTGATATTGAGAGCTAGACTTCTGTCTGCTTCAGCACGCCGGTTGTTTAGTCGGTCTGCAGCACTGTTTAGTGCAACCGAGTGTCTCCGTTCGAAGATCTCACCCTTAGCCTCGGGGGACTTCGAGTGCCTGCCCTGGTAAGGTTATTTTCTTGGTATCACCCTTAGCCTCGGGGGACTTCGAGTGCCTGCCCTGGTAAGGTTATTTTCTGAGCATCATCCTTCAGTTTCAGTGGTGATTAGCAGCAGTTTCTGGTGGAGATTTTGGAGAGGAGAAAACCCCCTTCTTGAGGCTGCGCAGATCCAGGAGATAGGACGCTGATCCAGAGGGGAAGGACGCAGATTCAGTAGGAGGACTCAGATCTGAGTAGTGAGGACGCAGATCCAGAGAGAGGACGCAGATCTGGAGAGAGGCAAAGAGATCTAGCCTCGGAGGATGCAAGATCCGGAGAGATAGCAAGCAGATCCAAACTTTGAGGACGTAGACTGAGAGAGCAGCAGAGATCCAGACTCTTGGAGGACGCTAGATCCAGAGACAAGCCAGTTGATTCGGATAGGGAGGACTCAGATCTAGCAGATCTAGCCTTGGGGGACGCAGATCTGGAGAGATAGGATGCAGATCTGGAGAGGTAGGACTCAGATCCAGCAGATCTGGGCAGCTAGGACGCAGATCCAGTCAGGGAGGACGCTGATCTGATGAGCAGGGTCTTTGTGTGAGGGTTTGGCAGCGTTTTTCAGTGTTTCCAGCCCTGAGGAGTGGTCATCTCATCTGGAGGATTTGTGGCCAGCGTTTCATCTGTCTTCTGCGCTGTCACTAGCAGAGACAGCGTTTTCACTTGTGAAGGCTGACTGGTGGTGGAGCATCAGTTTCACATTTTCCGGGGTTTGTCTGGAGGATTGAGATCAGCCATCTTCCTAGTTTCCAGCTCATAGTTCCAGTGCATTCCAGCAGCAGTTCTTCATAGCAGTTCTTCAGCTAGCTAGGACGATGTCCTTATTTGCAGCCATTATTTGTTCTGAGAGGGTCTCCACTTGCCTAGGGCAAGGATAGGTGCACTCATTCTGATTATCTTGTACTCCTATCTATGTGTTCTGAGATTAATAAAATGGCTTAGTATTCTGGCATTCTATGTGTACTTGTTCCATTACTTGGTTCCAGCATTTTGTTTTATATATCTGTCTGGCATATTTCTGTGTATTACTGGTTATTTCCCTTTGGGGATATTACAGGTTCGTACATCTTAGGCAACCTCTCTCTCTCTCTCTCTCTCTCTCTCACATGTGCAGCTAGGAGGATAGATTTTTGGGCTAAATCACAGAACCAAATTTTAGGCATTTTGACCAGCGTTGATCGAGGTTGTTTTGACCAAGTTTGACCACGGTTTTAAGGGAAAATTTTCGATTTCTCTAGGCTGCATTGACTGGCACGGGCAGATTGACTTGCATTGACATCAGGGTTGACTTTTGTTTGACCACAGAAAAGTACAACAAAATTTCTCTCTTTTGACTATGTTGTTTTGGGCTGCATTTGACCTCTTGTTCAGGTCGTGTTTGACCAAGGAAGACCGAGCTGCATTGTGGAAGGTTTACTATTGTTTTGACAAGCGTTGACTTTCTGGTTAGGGCTGAAGTTTGACTGCAGTTGACCACGGAATTTGACAGGGATGATTTGACTATGTATTGGGCAAGTGAATTTGATTTATGTACTCTCTCTCTGTTGAACTATGGAATAATAATAAGAAGAATTGATCAAAGGGTTTTCCCCACATTTGGGTTTTTCCCTAGCATCCGCCACATCTGGTGTTCTCTTGTCTTGGCTTGTCTTCTACATTTTGTTTTATGTTCTATCTGCATTTACTGTCAATGTGATTAAATTAATGTGATTGCTACTGGAAATAATTGGAAATTGTCCTTGGGCTTCTAAACGAACATTGGAGTAAATTTTGTTAAGCATAGAACATACCATTGTTAAATAAAATTAACAAAATGAGTGTGTGATATTTTGCTATGTATTGATGATATGTTTCTCACTAGGATTCCGTTGTAAGAGGAATTAAATTGAAGAATTGTAAGATTGAAAGTATGGCACGAGCCTAGTAAAATATCTATGGAGGTTGTGGCAAATTGCGCTATGAGTCCATGGATATTTGTTTGAGGAAAAATTTGAAGCAATTACGAGACTCCGCTGATTTGAAGAATCCCTTTGATTGGATCACTGATCCATCCAATGTGTCATGTCCCATTTTTATTTTCCTCTATAGTACAACCAAGATGGGTTTCTAGGGTATGTGATGGCTAGGCCACAGGAGCAGGATTACATCATCAAGTGGTCTCGGAGTGATTTTTTGGAGTTTTTATGGGATCTGATGGCATTCACATTCCATCATCCTCACAACTTACCTTTTGTTTCGTTGCATTCCGAAAACGTTCAAATAACGGGGTTATCACTGAGCCTGACTTAATTAATTACGCTTGAGGTGGCATTCCAAGAGGATCATTTGATGGAATTCCTCAGTGTAATAGCTTGTTGGAACCAAAATGAGAAGAACTACAAGATGGGATGTTGAGAAGTGACTTCCAGTGCCCAGAGAGAGTATGGTGGACGATTTACTATTTTCCCAGATTAAAAACGACTTTAATTATTCATTTAATTAAAAAGGGGAAAATTAATTAATTGGAAGAAAAAGGACAAAAGTAACTTAAGTGAGATAAAATAAAATTAAAAAGTCAATTAAGATAAAGTCAAAGGAGGATCTTCTAGAATAATAAAAAATAATAAAATAACACGCTTCTAGAGGCTTGGAGATCCTACCTATGGAGTCTTTAAAAGGAGGAGGAGGAGTTCATTTTGGACATCTTGGAGTCGAGAATTCTTCCTGGAGAGGTTTGGAGAATCTTAAAAGGAGGAGGAGTTCATTTTGGACATCTTGGAGTTGAGTATTCTTCCTGTGGAGAGGTCTGGAGAATCAAGAGTTCCCATCTTCAATTGTAGCCCCAAGGCAAAAACGCTCGGGTGATTCAGGGAGAGTGGGCAAGAACCCATCTCTCTCTTTGGTGAATTCATCCAGAATTCACACGTTGTAGCTTATTGAATTTCACTTCAGTTTTGGGAGGCTCGGTTTCAGAATTAGAGCAGATTATTTTGGATGCCAGATTATCTATCTTAGTTATTTCAGTTATACGAGCATGCATACCCTATCCAATTAATATAATAAAGCTGATTTTATTTGCATTTATGAGCTGTCATGTTTTGTTTGCTACATTTTATTGGAAATTTTCTATTAATAGATGAAATTTTTATATGAATCTTATTGAATTTCAGTTCAGTTTTGGGAGGCTCGGTTTCAGAATTAGAGCAGATTATTTTGGATGCCAGATTATCTATCTTAGTTATTTCAGTTGTACTAGCATGCATACCCTATCCAATTAATATAATAAAGCTGATTTTATTTGCATTTATGAGCTGTCATGTTTTGTTTGCTACATTTTATTGGAAATTTTCTATTAATAGATGAAATTTTTATATGAATCTTATTGAATTTCAGTTCAGTTTTGGGAGGCTCGGTTTCAGAATTAGAGCAGATTATTTTGGATGCCAGATTATCTATCTTAGTTATTTCAGTTGTACTAGCATGCATACCCTATCCAATTAATATAATAAAGCTGATTTTATTTGCATTTATGAGCTGTCATGTTTTGTTTGCTACATTTTATTGGAAATTTTCTATTAATAGATGAAATTTTTATATGAATCATTTTTGTTGAGTCGAACTCGCAAAAATTTTCTGTTCGGGACATTACAATGGTATTAGAGCCTTAGTCTTGGCTCAGCCTGCAGGTTTTCAAATTTCAGTTGCAGTTATTATGGTTTGAGGGTTTCGGGAATATTTGCAGTAATTCTGCAA
Source organism: Pinus albicaulis (assembly GCA_034641835.2). Lineage (NCBI taxonomy): Eukaryota > Viridiplantae > Streptophyta > Pinopsida > Pinales > Pinaceae > Pinus > Pinus albicaulis. Next base: position 821,584,439 of record CM076575.1, read on the forward strand.
AGTGCCAAATTTGTTTATTTGTCGAAGACATCATTTTGTTGCAGAAAATATATTTTTGCCAGGAAACCAGAGATCAAGTTCCTACAGAAGAAAGTGAAGTTGCGTGTTTCAACAATTCTGGGAGAAATTTGTCCTAACCATTCTACAAATTCTTTTTAATTTGTCTGTTACTTAATGGTTGTGACAAATTAGACAATTATATTTAAAAGGACACATCCATCAAATTATTAAGATGGGGCATATATCAAATTGGGCCAATATTATTTCAAATAGGGGCACATCATATTATAAATTCTAAATTAGTCAAAGGGGCACATTATTAATTTGCAAAGAGCCATCCAAAATATTTTTGAAGGAGCGGAGCTTAAATTATTTTTGAACGAGGGCCAAGAAATTGAAAGTCATCATTACTGAGATTGTTGGATGCATTGAACGGATTCATGGCAACTTATCACAATTTTGAGGTGGCTCATAATCCTGAAGTCGTGACCATTGAAAAGGTGTGTTGATTGGATTGCAATTGCCAGTTTCTGTCACAATTTTTATTGTTGTGGAATCTAAATTTGGCAGGATTGGGCCAAGTCCCTAGACGAACAACGAAGCCAAGCCGCATGCATACTGGGGCTAGGTTGTGGTGACAATGCGAATATGATGAACTCTGCACTGGCGATTCAAACAAGGGAGATTGTTCACAAAGATTACGTGATTGATTTCATTCGCAGAATTATGTGCTACATTTTGTTAAGACAAACTATTCATTTGCAGTGTTGGAGAGAAAATGTATCAACTTGGTTGTTGGGCGAGATCATTACCCTGTAAGAAAATTTTAGTAACAAGTTTACTGAGTTCGTAGGCATATATCCCTTGCTGGATAGTCATGCTACAACAAGGATACGTTGTTGGAAGGGACCATGCTAACTACATTCACTAGAGTATTTATGGTTGAGACAGAGAGTACCAGATTCACTGTTAGAAGGGGTCTGCGTCCTTCACTGTTTGCCTCATGAGCCTCATTACTGGAGCTTGAATCTGCACCAGAAGTAACTGTTGATTGAAATCATTGTCTCATTTGCATTGTTGGGTACCCTTGAAAAGAGGCTAAACCACCATCTACGCAGAGAGGAACCCAATTCATTCCTTGTTGCTCATGCATCCTGTTCCTGTAGCTAAAGTTCGTGTGTCAAGGAGGACGAAGTTGTTTGGTCAGTTGTGCATCTATACCAACAACCCAGCGTACCACTGTGGTATTGTGGGAGCTGTAATAGAGGATGAAATTTAGAGGGAGCCAAGTCTACTCTCAATTCCAATGAGAAAGAAAAACAAATATATATTCTAATCTGAGTTATATCCTATGAGGAGGTCACTTGTGGGTTCAAATACCTTCTGTATGTTGCTGATATAGTGGTTTTGGAACGTACATATAGCATTGTGCCTTGATTGTTTTTAATCTAAACAAACAGAGAATACACCTATCACAGTAATGTTGCAAACCATTTGACGAAATTCCTCACTGAGAACTTCCCAAAACTCAGAGAAATTAAGGGAAAAATCAGAGTGCTTCCAGAGGGGAGAGACAAATTTTGCAAGTCAAGTCTTGTAACACTGGTCATGATTCGTTATGTTGTTCTTGTAAGAAAATGGTCATAGTGTCATCCATGGAGTCAGAATAATGGTTGAGATGAGTGTAAGACAACCTTGCATTCTGTTGTGTGTTTGTCAATGCTAGTTGTTAGCTGTTATGAATAGCATTGTTGAGTGTTGGGTTGTGATGGAAGAGTTTGTCAGTCAAATTCATGCATAAAACAACTTGATGTACTTGTCATTCTTCAGCTAAAACATGGATCAAACCTTCATAAACTATCTTAATAAATTAGTAGTAACAACTAGCAGACCCTTTTCAAAAGGGCTGTATACTATTCTTCAGCAAGAGTAGCCACAGGAAGAGCATGAGATGGGATACAAACTTCTTGCACTTAAGACAAATTTCAGATTCATGGGGTTTTCTGTAAAAGCCCTTCTCAAGCTAGAAAGACTTGGTTCACTCCTTTCCAAGGTGGATCAGTCAAATGGGAAGAGCTTGATTTGGGCTCTAAAACCAACCATGTTTGCCTTAATACAACACAAGTATTTGGAGCACCCTTGTGAAGGGGTCAAACTCTCGGTTGCCTTCATTTTTATCTCTTCTTGCAGTAAGGTAGAAGATAGATAAACATAGAGCCACCACCTCACATGCATGAAAATTTGAAAATTTAATTAAATGAAAAGTTTCCACTACTACCATATTAATCAAACCTTACAGCCTCAATTTATCATATAACAAATCTAGAAGATCCACATCAAAGCAGTGATCATTATATCATGTAACAAATCTAGAAGATCCACATCAAAGCACTGATCATTATAATTTAAAGCAAAATAATTCGATAAAATATGTGAAATAAAACTAAATGTAATTGCATCAGGAAATCTACACCCATTAAACAAAATAAACCAACAGCAAATCAATGGAAATGCAAAAGGTAATTGACAGCCATTGAGAGAAAATAAAACCACAGCAATTTAATCTGTGTGTAACGGGAATCCAACCTGACTTGGATCTTAGGAGTGAGTCCTTACTCTGAAGGGTCGAATCGAAATTGCATCTTTTTATGGAAAAAAAAAAATGAATTTTGGCTTTTTCCGACTAACCTATGAGAGTTTTCACTCGTTCCTTCAAAAAATAAACGTTTTTGGGTTTTTCTAGGGTGAGAGATTTTTCTCCCTCCTTAAATATAAGGACGTTTTTGGGTCTCTCTAGGGTGAATTCCAGAGAACCCCCTTCTCATTCACATAGTTTCCTAGTTTCCTATAATATTACACCAGATAAACTAAATATTCAAATTTGGCATAACCAAAGAATATATAAAATTGAAAAGCATTGAAAATAAATTGTTAAATAATCTTGGAATGGATTTATTAATGATTTGGGAATGCATTAAGTATAGAAAGGGAAATGTTAGACAATTATATGAGGAAAAATGGATGAGAAAGGATTGCGCAAAAATAGTAATTTTGGACTCATCACTAGCATCAACACCAAGTTGTCCCTAACACATACAATAAGCATGTATCACACAAGCTCTCCACACCAACATTGTTATATTCCTTGGAGTTTACAAATCCTAGCCATCTTGCATCACACAAGCACATAGCAAGACAACTCTATCACGAGCTTTCAAATCTACATGTGCATCCCACCTCAAAACCTAGGTTCTCAATTCTTGCATCAAGACTAGCAAAAAATATCCATGTAACATCAAGCATACTATAACCAAATCTTTTTCTAAGAAAAAAATTTCGCTAAGCTCAAGACTCATCAAGCTGGTTTCTCTATGATCTTGCCCTAACCTCGCATCCTACAAGAACAAAGTTGTAAAATCATACAAGTCATTAGCTCTAGCCTTCTTGCCTTCTACTAGCATAAAAATCCTACCACTAGAACAGGAGCCACAAGAATCATTATCACCTTCAATGTCATGTTCTTCACTAGGGTTTACATGTATAACTCAAACTCTAGCATCTCACAACAACATTCAAGATATCTTTTTCTTTTTATTGTCTTCCCAGGGTATTCTCATGAACCTTGTCATCTTTATCATCTTGCCACCTACAAGACTTCTCTTCTCTTATTAGGGTTTCCTCATGAACCCTAGCATACTTCTCCCTACAATATATCTTTAAGAAAATACAAAGAAAAGAGCTTGCTCCTCCCTTTATATATAGGGTAGTAAATAGAGGCCAACTTAAAACAAGGATTTAAAACAAGGATATAAATTGATACAAGCAATAAATAAGGAAACCCCACATGAAGCGCTCTACAATACAAGTAGAAGCATCAAATTTGCTTTTATCCAATAGCTAGCATGAATAGCGCTCCAATCATGATCCTCCTTGGGCTCAACACCCCTCTTTGCAAGATGGTGTGCTCTCCAACAAATTGTTAGTCCAACACTCTCTCTTCCATTGTAATATTCCCAATTAGCCTTGCTAATTGGAATATTGCATTTTTGCTTTATTTTGCCGCTTTAGATAGAAATAATAAATAAAGTGAGAAATTAGAGGGGTCACCTCACTTTAGTCACCTCACTTTATAATAAAGTGTTCTTTTTCCTAGTAGATTGACGTTGTAACTTAGAGAGGGGGCCTTGGGGGTCCACGTGGATATGATGAGGGAGGCATCAGGCTAACCCAAGGTAAACTGCGCAGATCCAGGTAGAGTTAAGTTTTGGAGGGAGTTTGGTGTTATAAAAGGAGAGGCTCTCACCTCATTTGATCATTCATGATTTGATATTATTATTGATAGCTGGACTTCTGTCTGCTTCAGCACGCCGGTTGTTTAGTCGGTCTGCAGCACTGTTTAGTGCACGAGTGTCTCCGGTCAGAGATCTCACCCTTAGCCTCGGGGGACTTCGAGTGCCTGCCCTGGTAAGGTTTTTCCGGTTTCACCCTTAGCTTCGGGGGACTTTGAGTGCCCGCCCTAGTAAGGTTTGTCCTCATTTGATCATTCATGATTTGATATTATTATTGATAGCTGGACTTCTGCCTGCTTCAGCACGCCGGTTGTTTAGTCGGTCTGCAGCACTGTTTAGTGCACGAGTGTCTCCGGTCGGAGATCTCACCCTTAGCCTCGGGGGACTTCGAGTGCCTGCCCTGGTAAGGTTATTTCTGGTTTCACCCTTAGCTTCGGGGACTTCGAGTGCCCGCCCTAGTAAGGTTTGTTCGAGTTCTATCTTCAGCTCCAAGAGCGCAGCGCAAAGCAGCTTATGAAGCAAATCGAGGGAGGAGGGAACTCCTAGTGTCGCGTTAGGCCGTTGAGGGAGAGGGACGCTGTCTCATCAGAGAGAGGACGCAGGCTTAATTCAGAGGGTGAGGACGTCGCCCTGTGAGGGACGCAAGCCCGCACCGGGCAAGGAGAACGCCGTTCGTTGAGGAGAAGGACGCCGTCGAAGCTTGGAAGGGGAGGACGCCGTACATTTCCTCGAAGGAAAGGGTTGCAGACCGAAGGTTCATTGTTAGATCCATCCATGAGAAGGGGAGATCCCAGCGAAGACACTTGGCATCTGGGCCCCGGGCGCGCATCTGGAGGTTTAGCCCTAGATCCAGCTTGGGGAGTTGCAGATCTGAGGAGATATTGGCAGATCTATTCCAGATCTGAAGGGTTAACATCAGATCCAGCCCTAGAGGCTGTAGATCTGAAGAGATATTGTCAGATCCAGCATAGATCTGAGGGTTTTGTAGCAGATCTGATAGGGGAGGACGCAGATCAGGAAGGGAAGGACGCAGATCTGGTTTGGGGGCCTCAGATCTAGCAGATCTGAGCATTCAGGAGCAGATCCACTTGGTAGGACGCTGATCTGATGAGCAGACTTGGGAGAGGCAGGCTCAACAGCGTTTTCTAGGCCACAGTAGCTGATCTATCTGTTTGGAGGTCTGGGTGACTAGTGCTCCATCTCTTTCGCCGTCACCAGCGTAGCCGGCCGTTTTTCGCCATAGGAGAGGGTTTTCGCTGTGGGATATCTGAAGATTTCACCGCCTTTCACCCCAGAGCTTGGCAGCTCATCTTCGCACCGAGCACGAGACGCCCGTCCTTGTTGCAGCCATTATCTGTTGAGAGGGTCTCCACTTGCCTAGGGCAAGGATAGGTGCACTTACTCCGATTTATTGTACTCCTCTCTATGTACTTTCTGATTAATAAAATGGCTCAGTTTCTGGTATTCCATGTGCTATGATTCAGTGATCTGGTTCAGCGTTATATTTTCTATATCTGTATTGGTGTATTTCTGTTTATTACTGGTTATTTCCCTTTGGGGATATTACAGTGGTATCGGAGCATAGATCTGGCTCAGCCTGTGGTGCTAGAAATCTATGACGTCCAGAGGCCATCCCCGTCTCCTCGGGGGAAGTGATTCTGATTCAGAGGCAGAACAGCGTAATCCAATGGAGGCCATGTTCGCAAGGTTGACTGAGAAGTTGACTGCGAAGATGGATGCATTCATGCAGGATGTAAACAAGAAGATGGCGGAGAAGGAAACCCCTAGGGTTTTCCAGGTGGGGGAAGGATCGGGCGTGTCTAGCCACATACCAGATGCTATTCCCATTGTGTCAGCGCAGAGGGTAGATTCCACTCCCACTCGCCCGACCATGCCTACTTTCCCGGTAGAGGAAGAGGAGCAAACGGCATCAAGAGATGGGGGTCTAGATCATCATGCAGTTCTGTTTGCAGATTGGCAAAGCATGGGACAGGAGTTCATGGATGCTTTCCCTTTCAATCAGTATATCCAGTTCCGATGTGGCGGCAAGTCTTATGATCGAAACAAGGGGCGTGGCTCCCACCGTGATGGTCACCGTGCAGCAAGCAAATTCCATCTGCCAATGTTTGATGGCTCACAAAAGGCTACGGCCAAGTCTTGGGTGGAGAAACTGGATCTCTACTTTCAGCTTAACCAGATGCCAGAGAAGGAGGCCATTAAGATGGCTGCATTACATCTAGAGGGTGAGGCCCAGAACTGGTGGTTCCATGGGTTAACTACACTGGGACATTCTGCAGTGACCACATATGCCGAGTTCACCAGGAGAGTGGTGGAACGTTTTGACAGGAAGGACCCGGATCAGCCCTTCCTTGAGCTGACTAAGCTCAAACAGACAGGGAGTGCAGAGGCATACATCTCAGACTTCTTGAGGGTTTCAGTGATGGTACCTGATTTATCAACAGCTCGGATGATCACGATGTTTGTAGAGGGGCTGTCAGAACCACTTCGTGGCCTAGTCCGGTCGAACAAACCGGCTACACTACAGGATGCTATCAGTAGGACCCGTGACCTACAAGATGTCTTGCCTAGGACCCGGCCACCTTATCCCCAGAGACAGGCTTTCCAGCCCAGGGGTAAGGACACGAGGATTCCGCCTCCCAAGGCGAATCCCGGACGAGGACAGTATGATGATGAGGCTAGGAGAGAGCTGAGACGGAAGTGATTATGCTTCACCTGCCAGGAGCCGTGGGCACCAGAACACAAGTGCACAGCAGGGAAGGCACATTTCATAGAGGTCTTCTCCGAGGGCAGTGGAGAAGAGGATGAGTTGGATGATGAGGAGGCGGGAGAATGTTATGCAGCGCAGAGTACCTTACCACCTCCACCACCCGATGCAGGAGAGGCATCATTCGCACCTACTGGGGGAGCTCTAGCAGCATTGCGAGGAGTCCCCAAGTATCTGACATTGCGTGTACGAGGGACAGTACGGGGGCAGCGTGTTTCAGTTCTAGTTGACAGTGGGGCCACCCACAACTTCATCGATGCCCAGATGGTCGCACGGAGAGGCATACCCACGGAGAGCTTTGATGGGTTTTCAGTTTTGGTTCCAGGAGATCAGACCATGGCTTGTGCTCGATATGTACCAGAGTTATCAGTAACGATGGGCACCTATACATTGACCGATCACTTCTTGGTGGTAGACATTCCGGACACCAATGTGATATTGGGAGTGCAGTGGCTTATCACTCTGGGGAAGGTCACAACAGATTGGAAGGCCTTGGAAAGGGAGTGGGATGATCCCAAGACGGGGAGGCATGAGAAGATCCGAGGACAGAACACATATCCGCCCCAGACAGTATCGGCACACAGCATGGATGCGACATTCCGCAGGGGAGATATAGAGTGGGCAGTCGAGTTGCGGGCTTCAGAGATAGTAGATACAGGGAGAGCGGTGCACCCTGATCTACAGACTCTCCTCGACAGGTATGCAGTAGTTTTTGGAGACATTCCACCAGGACAGCCACCAGATCGGGGGTTTGAGCACACAATCGAGTTGGAGCAGGGGATACAGGCAGTGATCACCACCCCATATAGGCATCCCAAGGCCTATCGGGATGAGATAGAGCGGGCCATTCAGGAGCTGCTGGCCCTTGGGCACATTCGACCCAGCACCAGTCCTTTCGCTTCTTCAGTAGTGCTAGTGAAGAAGAAGGACGGCACATTACGTATGTGCATCGATTACAGGGCTCTGAACAAGAAGACCCTGAAAAACAGGTACCCCATTCCCAGGATCGATGAGTTGATGGACGAGTTGAGAGGAGCACGGTTCTTCTCAAAGATTGATTTGAGGTCCGGGTACCATCAGATACGCATGAGGGAACAAGACATTCCCAAGACTGCTTTCAGGTGTCATTATAGACACTTTGAGTTTCTGGTCATGCCATTTGGGCTGACCAATGCACCTGCCACTTTTCAGTCTTGCATGAACCATATCTTCAGGGATCATCTGAGGAAGTTCGTGCTGGTTTTCTTTGATGATATTCTCATATACAGCAGGACCTGGGAGGAGCACCTCCAGCACATTGAAACAGTCTTGCGCATTCTGGAGGAGCAGCAGTTCTTTGCCAAACTCTCCAAGTGTGAGTTTGGATTGACAGAGATGTTGTATTTGGGACACATCATAGGAGTGGACGGGGTGAGAGTCCATGACGAAAAGATCCGGGCTATCAGGGACTGGCCATAGCCGCGGAATGTGACAGAGCTTAGAGGGTTCATTGGTATCTGTACTTACTACAGGAAGTTCGTCAAGGGTTTCTCACAGCTTGCTGCACCCCTCACAGAGCTGACGAGGAAGGGGGCATTCAGTTGGACGGATACCGCCCAGCGAGCTTTTGATAAGCTCAAGGAGGTGATGAGTAGTTGTCCGGTGCTGGCACTGCCCGATTTCACTCAGCCCTTTATCTTAGAGTGCGATGCATCAGGGGAAGGGATTGGAGCAGTTTTGATGCAGGAGGGTCATCCGATTGCATTCGAGAGCCGGAAGCTCCTTCCACATGAGAGACTTTATCCCATCTATGATAAGGAGATGTTGGCCATCATGCAAGCATTGGCCAAATTCCGGCAGTACTTGGTAGGCGGCAGATTCAGAGTCAGGACAGATCATAACAGCCTGAAGTACTTTCTGGAGCAGAAGCAGTTACAGGAGAGGCAGCAGAAGTGGATCAGCAAGATCCAAGCTTACGACTTTGACATAGAGTATGTCAAAGGGAAGAACAACGTGGTAGCAGATGCCCTTTCCCGTAGACCAGCCACGTTATCCCTCATGAGCTTGGACGCTGATTGGAAGGCTCGACTACTGGTTGAGTATTCCAAGGATAGATTTGCATGTGAGGTGCTGAATGGAAAGGTAGCAGATAGCAGATACAGGGTGGCAGATGAGGTCATCTATTACAGGGATCGGATCTTCTTGACTGAGGGGTCTCAGCTCAAGGAGAAGATACTCCATGCCTCTCATGATTCACCATTGGCGGGCCATCAAGGGTTCACCAAGATGTACAGGGCCATCCGGGAGAGATTTGCATGGAAGGGCCTCAAGGAGGACGTACTCCAGCATGGTCGGGAGTGTGAGGTTTGCCAGCGGAACAAAGGGGAGATGAACCATCCCGCAGGGTTGTTGCAGCCGCTTCCCATCCCAGAGGGGAAGTGGGAGAGTGTTTCGATGGACTTCATCACGGGTTTGCCCACAGTGCAGGGCAAGGACTGCATCTTCGTGGTAGTTGATCGGCTAACGAAGTATGCTCACTTTTTCTCCATTTCGGCACATTATACAGCAGCGCAGGTGGCAGAGCTGTTTTTCCGGGAGATTTTCAGATTACATGGTCTGCCCAAGACCATCGTTAGTGACAGAGACAGCCGTTTTATGGGTGGTTTTTGGCAGGAGCTCTTTCGACTAGTAGGGACTGAGTTGACACCGAGCACTAGCTATCATCCCCAGACAGACGGGCAGACAGAGATAGTTAACAAGTGGCTGGAGGGCTACTTGCGTAACTACGTCAGTGGGCAGCAGAGAGCATGGTTGAAATGGCTACATCTGGGCGAGTACTGCTACAACACAACCCACCACATGACCATTGGCATGAAACCTTTCTATGCGTTGTATGGATATCATTCCTTATCTTTTGTGGATGTGATGTTTGGTGTTAGCAGGGCTCCACGAGCCAAATTATGGATCCAAGAGAGCCAAGACATCCTCCGGGCTCTCAAGGACAACATAGCCACCGCACAAAATCAGCAGAAATTATATGCAGACAGGGGTCGAGTGGAGAGACACTTTGAGGTAGGGGATTTGGTCTACCTACGGTTACAGCCATACCGCCAGTCGTCACTCAAACAGAAGGGGGCAGAGAAGCTTAAGCCTCGCTTTTATGGACCATACAGGGTGATTCGTAGGATCGGACAGGTTGCATATGAGTTGGAGCTACCCCAAGGCAGTCGGATTCATAACATTTTCCATGTATCATGCCTGAAGAAGGCACTGGGCCAGCATGTGACAGTCACCGGGGAGCTACCACCGACAGATGATGAGGGGCACCTGGTATTACAGCCAGAGGCCATTATTGACACCAGGGAGAGACAGCTGCGGAGCAGGAAGATCAGAGAGTTCTTGGTGAGATGGAAGAATCTGCCAGATGAGGATGCCACTTGGGAAGATGAGAAGATCTTACAACATCCCTCACTTCAGTTGCTTGAGGACAAGCAACGTTTTGCCGGGGGAGACTGTAATATTCCCAATTAGCCTTGCTAATTGGAATATTGCATTTTTGCTTTATTTTGCCGCTTTAGCTAGAAATAATAAATAAAGGGAGAAATAAGAGGGGTCACCTCACTTTAGTCACCTCACTTTATAATAAAGTGTTCTTTTCCTAGTAGATTGACGTTGTAACTTAGAGAGGGGGCCTTGGGGGTCCACGGGGATATGATGGGGAAGGCATCAGGCTAACCCAAGGTAAACTGCGCAGATCCAGGGAGAGTTAAGTTTTGGAGGGAGTTTGATGTTATAAAAGGAGAGGCTCTCACCTCATTTGATCATTCATGATTTGATATTCTTATTGATAGCTGGACTCTTGTCTGCTTCAGCACGCCGGTTGTTTAGTCGGTCTGCAACACTGTTTAGTGCACGAGTGTCTCCGGTCGGAGATCTCACCCTTAGCCTCGGGGGACTTCGAGTGCCTGCCCTGGTAAGGTTTTTCTGGTTTCACCCTTAGCTTCGGGGGACTTCGAGTGCCCGCCCTAGTAAGGTTTGTTCGGAGTTCTATCTTTCAGTTCCAGTAGCAGAGCAGCAGCAGTTTCTGAAGCAAATCGGAGGAGGAGGGAACCCTCTAGTGGCTGCGCAGTTCAGTGAGGAGAGGACGCTGTCTCATCAGGAGAGAGGACGCAGTTTTATTCAGGAGGGTGAGGACGCTGCCCCAGGAGGGACGCAGTCCAGATCTGGCAAGGGAGAACGCTGTTCAGTGAGGAGAAGGACGCTGTCAAGCTTGGAAGTGAGGACGCTGTACATTTCTGAAGGAAAGGGTTGCAGATCCGAAGGTTCATTGTTAGATCCATCCATGAGAAGGGGAGATCTGAGCAGATACTTGCAGATCTAGTCTTGTATGTTGCAGATCTGGAGGTTTAGCCCTAGATCCAGCTTGGGGAGTTGCAGATCTGAGGAGATATTGGCAGATCTAGTCCAGATCTGAAGGGTTAACATCAGATCCAGCCCTAGAGGCTGTAGATCTGAAGAGATATTGTCAGATCCAGCATAGATCTGAGGGTTTGGTAGCAGATCTGATAGGGGAGGACGCAGATCAGGAAGGGAAGGACACAGATCTGGTTTGGAGGCTTCAGATCTAGCAGATCTGAGCATTCAGGAGCAGATCCACTTGGTAGAACGCTAATCTGATGAGCAGACTTGGGAGAGGCAGGCTCAACAGCGTTTTCTAGGCCACAGTAGCTGATCTATCTGTTTGGAGGTCTGGGTGACTAGTGCTCCATCTATTTCTGCGCTGTCACTAGCAGAGTCAGCGTTTTTCATTGGAGAGGGTTTTCAGTTGGAGATCAGCCATTTCATCAGTCTTCATCCCCAGTACCAGCGCAGTTCATCTTCAGCATTCAGAGCAGCTAGGACGCTGTCATTATTGCAGCCATTATCTGTTGAGAGGGTCTCCACTTGCCTAGGGCAAGGATAGGTGCACTTACTCTGATTTATTGTACTCCTCTCTATGTACTTTCTGATTAATAAAATGGCTCAGTTTCTGGTATTCCATGTGCTATGATTCAGTGATCTGGTTCAGCGTTATATTTCCTATATCTGTATTGGTGTATTTCTGTTTATTACTGGTTATTTCCCTTTGGGGATATTACACTAACACTCCTCCTCCTAGGTAGGTATCTCACCTAATCAAGCAACCGACTCCCTCATTGTGTGCACCCAATGGATTAGTCATCGTGCCAATCAAGGTAACAACCACCTAGGTAAGGATGCAATGCTAACACTCTAACAAAGGTCAAGCATCCACCCAAACTAAGCCCTCCATGTGCCCATGAAGAATGGCACAAGGGCCAAGGGACCTAGCACTCCCCTCGCAAGTTCTATATACTTTTTTTTATTAACCCCAAAAGCGAACTTGTTGTTGCTACAAAGGTTTGTGGATTTGGATTGAGCTACTAAAAAAAAGAACTAGTTGTTGCTACAAAGGTTTGTGGATTTAGAGATTGAGCTACTAAAAAAGCGAACTAGTTGTTACTACAAACGTTGGATTTAGATTGAGCTGGAATTGTTGATACTATGAAAAATTACTTTTGGTTTTGTTTCAGTTTGGGTTAGCAAGCAACATGCAGAAATTGCTGTCAATTAAACTAAAGAAGAGTATATGGAAAATTCTTCTACATGTTGCAAAGCCAAATGGCTTTGCAACATGATTGTAAACGTGACCAATTAATTATTGGAGTCCATTGTTGTTGCTTATTGGATAATTAAAGCTGCAACAAGTTCTTTGAGCATCCATCATATATGATCACCCAAGCATAGTGATATCTAGTACCATTTCCTAATAAACCAAGCTCAAAAAGTATGTTGCAGCATTGGACTACAAAACCCCTAATTAAGGGGAAGTTTGAGCTGCTAAGGGAAAAGCTTATTTGAGAATACCTTCCTTTCAAAGAGGGAGTGTTGGATCATCTAGTGCTCATGGCTATTCACCTTTAACTTTGTCAAAACCCCTAATTAAGGGTAAGTTTGAGATGCTAAGGGAAAAGCTTATTTGAGAATACCTTCCTTTCAAAGAGGGAGTGTTGGATCATCTAGTGCTCATAGCTATTCACCTTTAACTTTGGTGAGCAGCAATAACAGTTCACTTTCACCCTTGGCAAGCCAAAGAGAAACAAAGATTACCACACTAAAGAAAGGTCCCACATGTGAAGGAGATATTTATGGAGAGGCAAGTTTGCTTTATAGGCTATTCACCTTTAACTTGGGTGAGCAGTAATAACAGTTTACTTTCACCCTTGGCAAGCCAAGGAGCAACAAAGATTTCCACACTAAAGGGAGGTCACACATGTGAAGGAGAAACAAAGATTTCCACACTAAAGGGAGGTCACATATGTGAAGGAGATATTTATGGAGAGGCAAGTTTGCTTTATAGGCTTCCTTCGCTATTTTGGCTTGTAGGATTCAAAACAAAATGATGTAGAGTGCATGCTTGAAGGCATTTTCTATATGAAGGGGGTGGAAATCCCAATGCTTATGGATTACGTTAATGTAATGGGGGTTACATAGTTATGGAGTTGCACTCAAAAGGGAGCATGTTCCACATGAAGGAGGCACATTTAGTATAGGAGTTACATTCATTAGGTGAGGCACATTACTCTAGGAGACAGTGGTTGGCATTTATGAGGGTGATACTCGCACATGATGCATGGTGGTCATGAGAGTAATGGTGAGAAAATATTTAGAAAACTTATTTCCTAGGGGATATATTGGAGAATTTGGGTATAAGGGAAAATATTGGAGAAAACTTTATTATTAACCTGTTTTGTAACAATATCTTCTCTTAGCTTAAAATATAGAGAGCCCCTTCTCTTAGCTTATTAAAGAGAGGGCCCAACACATATCTAAGATTGAGTCTAATTGATTTTTTGTGTTGCTCTGACAACAAAAGCTAATTTCTTAGTAATATAGATCTCATGTGATTTTTGTTTGAAGTATGATTCTGTTGTCCCAGACTATTTTATGCATAACAGACACTATCTATCCATTGCTTTGGATTAGTTCATATAATGCAGTATTTGCACTCCTGAATATTTCTTTACAGAATTTTAGTATATATCTTAATCTACTGTTATGACAAGAACAATCTCAAGCTCTAAGTTTCGATAGGGTCATTCTTTTAAGTGCATATCTGAACTATGATAAAAATAATTGACATGCTACTTCCAGTGACTATATATGGATGACACTGTCCTTTGTAAGAGAGGATTCTCGGAATATTTCCATGGCTGTGATGCCCTCACTTCAGTGATTGAAGCAGATGCAGGACAGGGAGAGAGTACTCTCTGCAATAGCATGTCCGTTAGCCTCAATTAGCCTTAACATTATTACAAAGTGGAAGACCTTGCTACTGGATGTTACTAGATTACATTGTACTTTTAACCATCATGGTTAGGGATCTTCTTTTAGTGTATGCCCCCTAATTACTTGTAGGCATGATCGCAATTGTGAGACTGAATAACACAGTCCCTCTCTAATGTAGAGTGGGTTATTGGAGACGTGGTTAAAAGGAAAGGCGATGGAGTGGGTGGCTAGCTAGCCACTTTGAGTTGCATGAAAAGAAATCCATTAAATTATTGCACAATATTGCCTGGGATCCTCAACTAAAAACATAAGTTTTAAACCTTTACCTCACTTTCACTCTCCCACAATGTTGCTCTTTCCAACTGGATGCTACAGTCTACCACCTCTAAAGCTCTTAAATTAGTTATTGAAATCTAGGAAGGTGAGGGAGTATGAGCAGCTATCACAATAAAGCAATCAAAGATCTAACTATCTAAGTAGTTTAGATATGCTTCCCAAATAACCCCTTTCATACCCTTTCATCACTTGGCACCTGTACCCCACACATATCGACACATCATTACTGAAATCTATAGGATTTTCCAACTATTGGCCAAATCCTTGTGGAATAATGTTGATTCCATGCATCCAAATTGTTATCTAGAAATTGTCACAAACAAGATTGACATCCTTGGAAAGTCTAATAACTATGACTTGGAAGACATAATCCTCCAAAGCTCTGCCCAGTCTCTGATGCGATCCTTCATGTTTATATTTCTTATTTTTACATTCTTTTATTGTTGACCTCTACATAACCCTTGCTTTGAGATCCCTCCCAGCCACGTCCATTCAATATTCTTATGGCCTTACCATTGTCTTCTCCTCTACGTAGAAATTGGCAATTTTAAGAATATATCTCTTAGAAAATATATAATCTATGCTGAAAAAAAAACAATAATTGAGATAAAAATTCGGCTTCAGCAGTGTGCAAAGATTCCAAATTGAAATAAAATTTCCACAATCTACTATATTCATTCCATAGGATGAAAATGCAGATTATAACCTGTCCCTATCAGTATCATCATCTAATAGCATGTTCTTACTACCATTCATTAGTTATTTTGGTCCTAAGCCACCTCAGAGCCTGATACTTGTACATTCGCCTATTTTGCAACAAAGCTAACCTGTAAACTATTCTGTTATGTACCAATGCCATTTGACTTTTGAAGAAAGCTGATACTTCTTAAATCTGAATATATGTGTTCAAAACTTACCTTTTACTAGCTTAAGTTGTTTTTATTTACTCTTTTGAAATTAGACTTGGTTGTACTGATTAACCAATTTTTCCAACCTATATTAAAGGAAAAGAGATAGTGCACAAGAAGGTTCATTCGAAAGATGGAAACCTCCTAAGTGCATTTGCTAAGGTGATAACTGAGAGAAGGGAGAAATACTAAGATATGATCTACAAACGACCTTCAACAAGGTATAGACCAATGCAATTACCAAATAGGATTGGCAAAATCAAATACAACCAATGTGCATGGACTCAAAGCTTTTGTTGCCAAATAAGATTGGCAAAATCAAATACAACCAATGTGCATGGACTCAAAGCTTTTGTCCAACAAATATTGTTTACTCCTTACTAGTATTAGGAGTGATAAAGTTTTGAGGCAATGATTTGTTTAACACAAAGTGAGATTACATAAAGTATTGCATTAGTGGGTGTTTTATGATTCAACATTGTTGGTTCCACTATTTTTACATTCTACAAAAAGTGTGAGAATAATAATACCAAATCATATTGTTTACAACTGTAGAAGGACATTGTTACAATATCATCAATGTGCAATGGTGAGACTGGATGACATGTTCACTTCATGCATTCATCCTCCTAGTGAGGAATGCCAAATCAGCCTGAATTTGCTATGGGTCAATTTCTATTAGCATGCTTAAATCTCCAGCCAAGAATCTTCTCTTGGTTGAAAAAAGAAGTCCGGCTTATTTCAAATATGTTGTCACTTGTCAGTCATGCTAATTCTGCCTATCAAAGGAATTAAAGACATAACATGCAATCTGTTTTCAGATATATTCTTATGAAAGCTACAAATATCAAAATGTGGTTGCTTTCAAGAATGGGCCAGAGGCTTGAAATCTGTAGTTCACATTTTAACACATTATGAGTTGGAATCTGGACTATCTTTAATGATCCATAGACAATGGGTCTATGGCCTATCCAACCCATCAACATAGATTCATGTTCGGAATATGAATTACTATGTCCTCTGCATTCCATATTAGATGTACTACTCTAAATGTGCTTCCCCATGTTCTATTCACCGGTGTTATATTCACTGGTGTTAGAAGTCTCTCCACTACCTCTCACTTTATGATTTGCTACAGCCAACACTGTGAACAGAAATGTTTCCCCATTAATCCCAAAACTGGAAGAAGACAGCCTGCCATGGATCTGAAAGCAACAACATCTCTCAGGAAATTGATTACCAATGAAAGTTTGATGAATAAGGATCAGGCCATAATGGAAATGGCTCAAGGCAATGCTTTGTGGGAAGGCTCATCTCCCAATCACTCAAACCAGTGATATGACTTCCGAACATAGGAACCATTATACACCACATATCACTACTCTATCTCACAATCAACCATTATACACTACAGATTACTGAACCAAAGGAAATTAACACCAAAATAAACAGACTGTTGTAGCTGATTGACGCACAATATTCTAATGTTTGTGGGACGCCACCTATTAATTACATACATGAATCATCATACACAACTATCTAGAGGATGAACAGAGAAATACAATCAACCCAGTTTGGGAAAACCAGCTTCAAATGGCAATGCTCATTCTATTATTATCAGCACTTACAGAGACTTACAGATTATCATGCCCTATAGGCCATTAACTGTCTGCTCTGCAGGAAAGTCAAAGTCTCTGCCAAAACTTGCAAAAAGAACCCTCTTCCTCTTGTTGCTGGCATTTTCTAGATAAATTGGAGCATTTCCTATTGGAAGGGAGGGGGTCAGACATGCCTAACACTTCAGCTCCCCCAAACAACAACAACCCATTGTTTTATTTTTTTGTCTTTCTTGTAGCTTGTGAGGTTCCATAATTTGATGGGTGAGTAGGTGGCCATGCGTGTGACTAGCATTTTGATATTTCTCATATACTAAATAATTTTCTTAGAATTGAGTCTTAAGCCATGTTTGTTTTGTTAGACAACTAATCCTTGGGTTAGTCTGTGTTAGGTAATCGGTTATTAGAGTCCAAAAAACCTGGGGAACCGATTCAACAGTTTCTTGATGTATTTATATGTGTACACATTGTACATCATTCCTTGAGACATTCATTAATATATTGTTGAGTTTGTTACTAGTTTGTGTGTTGTGCATCTTACAGTGGTATCAGAGCAGGTGAAATGCTCTGTTGAATAAGAGAGCATGATTAATATGCTCAATGTAGTAGAATGAGCCATTTTACCTTTCTATGTATCATCCCGTCTGCAGTGGGGATTCCAGCCATTGTAGTTGATAGTGAAGTTGCTTTAAGATTATAAACCAGTGCTATTGCTAGCCCTTCGCAATGGTTCTGGAAAAAGAAAGGAGACCATGCACTGACTGGGCCTGTCTATAGTCGGATTGTCTTTAGTCAGATTGGCGCCACTGCCAGAAATTCTGAACGGTTGCTAGAAGAGTAGATATCAGAGCGCTGGTTCGAGGAGTATAAGAGCACAATTTATCTGCTTTGTTGAAATGGAGTGAGTCATTAGTTTTATGACCATGGATGTTTGCGCCCCGGTGAATGGTGCCAGTCTGAATATTGAAGGAAGAGCGGAAGTATGTAAAACTATCGTTGTCAGTTTTAATAAGAGTGGATCAAAGAGTATCGAATGAAATACAAAGTAAGTACTCAAACACAAAGTTTTGTTTAATGTATTATTTCTTTAGCAACAAAAGCAAAACGACCTTGGGATTTTGGCGGAAGAATTGATCTTTACCTCTAATTTCATCATTCCTTTTAAATTGTCTTCCACTCAAAATGCATTCCCATTTTCGTTTTTCATATCTAGCGGCGGAGAGTTTGATTTCTTTGAAATCAAGAGTTTGCCCTTCCTTGTGGCTCAACTGTGTTACAGAAGCTTTATACATCGAGGGTTTACTGTCTGTTATTTTTTAAAGAAGGAAGTTTAAAATAAAAAAAATTGACTGCACCCAGAATATTAAAGCCAATTCAATGTTTTGATATTGGTTCAATAACTGCTAAGGAGGATTTGAAATGTGGAGTCTTCCATACTCATTTGCATTCACCAGGGGAATTAGTTTGAACCTCTGCTCAAAACTCAAGAAACCGCAAAGCTGTTGCACAAGCAGTAATACAGTTTTATTCTGAACGGGAAGTGGTTCTCAATTGTGAGAATCATAAATGTGTTTTTTTTTGTGATTGCCATTTCTGCATAACTCCATATAGTCCAACATCATTGAATTACATGAGTTGTGACTGATATAATATACCCATGTTTGTCCTATATTCGAAGAAACAGGTAATCTGCAAGTAAGAAGATTGAAGAATTATTGAGTTATTTTTGCAGAGAACAAAGAGAAGTACTCGGCCATTTCTTTCACACTACTGTCCCATTTCTCACTAGCCCTAACACTGTTCTCTTCATTAAAACCAGCTGCTCTACTGTCATACACCACCCTAGGATTAAAGTGCACAAGGCCTCCACACGTCTTGCTGAGACCTCTCTGTAGTGGAATTGGGTATCGGTCTTTCAAGCGCAAAATCAAATGCGAGGACTTAACGCACAGATTTGCAGGGCGAAATGCTAGAAAATTGACTAGCTTATTCAATGTTGCTCCACCACTAAACAAAAAATTGATCGGCTTATTCAATGCTGCTCCACCACTAAACAGTAGCACTATGGGTTTCTATGTTTGGATTCCCATTAAAGAGTGTTTTTTTATAGTTGACAATACCAAGTGATTTTTCCTAACGAATATAGGTAGCAAGTGCATCAGAAATTGGGGTGTCTGTCAATTGCTTTATAGTTGTAGAACTACTAGTTTTTTTGTATCAAAATTGCAGAAGTGTTACAAGTTTGCATAACTTTGAAGTCAGAAATTTGTGCAGGCATTGTATCAGTTCTCTTAAAATCGATTGGAGGAGGGAATTGTTTTTCAGTCTTATATCATGTCGTATGTGTAACTGGGGAATAGTGTCATTGAAGAAGTTAATGCTATATATGAGGAAATTGAATTTGTAGAGAAGCATTGTGGTTTGAAAAAGTCAAATAGTTGCTAGCATATTTGAGGTCATAAGTTCAAATCCTTATTATGATAATTTTGGAAGAAATTGTACCACATGCTATTCATATTTTACTTGAATTTGTATTGTTGATGGGTGCATGATCGGTTGAACCAGACACCCGATTAAATTATTGTAAATTTGTTTGTATTGGGTGCATTCTCGGTGATAGCCGACACCTTCCTTTTTCTTAGTTGATTGCAAGTTTATTTTGAAACTGCACTAGAGAAAATGGCCAAACTAAATGATTTAGTACAGTTACTAAGCAATTTAATGCTATCTACTGTCCATAACGATGTCCAAGTCAACAAAAACATACTCTCTGACATCCAATCATGTTTGCAAAATGCTAAAAGCAAAATTGAATTCTTGGAGTTAGAGTTGCAGTTACAGCGAGATGAACTTCAAAAGAAAACTTATGATTCTGAACTGGTGTTTGTTCAAAACAATAATTTGTTTGAGCCTGATCATCAGTCAAAGAATGATCAAAGAGATGAAGTGTTTTCAAGTGAAAATATGGATGCGGTTAGAAGTGCTGACGTGAAACCTGTTATAATACCATGGGAAGAGATGACACACAACAAACACAGAACAGGTCTTAGTTATAATAGTGATGTATCTTTTCACAATCCAGACTTCGCTAAACCTATAAAATTCAAAGTGCAGGTTTTCTGGATGGTGTAGTTCCAGAAAAAAGTTGATAGATGCCAACAGTGTAACAGAGTTGGACATATGAAAGATCGGTGTTTTGATCTTCACCTGTGTGAGCATTGTGGAAAACGAAATCACCAATCAAACAGATGTTCCAAAAAGAAGAGCACTCCAAGAGAGAAGCTAAGTTTTGGATGGATTGCTTCTTGGGAATGGACGAAAGCAACCAAGAAGATCTATAGATCATATTGAAGAATTTGTTCAAAAGTGACGAGTCTTGCAGTGATGACGAATATTTCTCACCTTGTATCCAAAAAGGGGGGATTTGTTGGTGGGTGGTCTGCTACAAGGTTCGAGTTCAAGATGTCAAGCGAGCCTGAGTCAGTGATCCACATCTTGAGCCCCAACCTCAGTTGATTGAGTTGTTTCTGAGTGAGCACTTCCAGATTTGGAATTGTTCGAGGAATTGTTGTGACAGTTCCGGAGTTTGTGGTCATTTTAAAACCACATTTTTTGTTCTAAGAACTGCTATGTAGGTTACCAAAATGGTGTTCGTTTAGACATTGAGTTCTCCCATTTTCGGTTTATGGTCATCCTTGAAAACCATTTCCGAGAGACATTCAACTCTTGGCCGAGATGCATTTATGCATTCTGAGCTCTCATTCTTAGACTTTGGAATACCCCTTCGGATTAAGTGGGGAATGTTAGACAACTAATCCTTGGGTTAGTTTGTGTTAGGTAATCGGTTATTAGAGTCCAAGAAACCTGGGGAACTAATTCAATAGTTTCATGATGTATTTATATGTGTACACATTGTACATAATTCCTTGAGACATTCATTAATATATTGTTGAGTTTGTTTCCAGTTTGTGTGTTGTGTGTCTTACATGTTTCAGATCAATTAATTAGTTGTGTACTTCAAGTTTTAGTAGGATGGCGTTCTAAACTTCTATGTTTCAATTATGGTGCATAGAGATCTCTTTTGTTGGTGGAAAAGGTGCACCATCTATTGCAAAAAAATATATTTACAGAATATAATTTCCAAGCAAATACTCTTTTAGCAAACTGACTAAGGCCAAGATTCAAGGGATAAAAACGATGATAAGGGCTTCACAATGCAAAACTCAACTCTAGTGCGTGTTTATATTGTGATAAGTTGAAATACATATGTTCCTAATTACCATAAAAGCTACTTGATTTTATTTTATGATCTCTATCTTACTTCTTCCCATGATCTTTGAAAAGGCTAACAACATAGAGGTGAGGAAGCAAACTCTGCAAAAAAAAAAATAAAGTTTAGCATATTTGGTTTCCAGAGGGAAATAAGGCTAGAAGCAATGTTGCAAATCGTTTAGGGGAAGATATTGCAGAGGCTCTGGAAAGAAATTTTTTGGAAGTATCAAAGAAAATATTGGAAAATACTAGCAAAAACCTGGGGCCAAAAAAAACTCAAAAAAATCGGTAGCCTGAAAAAATTAGAAAGAATTGGTAATTTAAAGAGATATCAAAATAGTAGTATTTAGGTATATAATTTCCATTACCTATTTAAATAGCAATATCAATCAATGATCATGGAATTTCTTCCTCTTAAGGAAGATGGAGCAATTAGAAAGAATTGGCAATTTAAAGAGATATCAAAATAGTAGTATTTAGGTATATAATTTCCATTACCGATTTAAATATCAATATCAATCAATGATCATGGAATTTCTTCCTCTTAAGGAAGATGGAGCTTTTTGCTTTCAATAGTTAGATTTAAATTGCATTTTCACATAATAATCCGAGTTTGCAAAACTTGGGGAAAATAATGAGAAAATGGATAGAAACTATAGCTTCCAAAGAGGTTGGAAATCTTGTATCTTGCATGGTTGGATTTGCAAGATAAAAATTTACTTTCTAAGAGCATGTTACATCCAACAACTTTTAAAGAGTATAGCAATGGCAAACTTATTTTACTTTTAACTAACTTATTGTATTTTTAACTGTACCTTGGGAGGCCATGGTCATTGTTCAAGTTGTCTGACTAATAAAGGTTAGCTCTAATTATGTTCCTGGATATGGCCTTTAAGCACAATGCTTAGCAAACGAAGTTTATATTTGTAATCTATAAAAAAATTCCATGCAATGACACTACTATGGATTTAGAATGTTGCTTTAGAGGCCTAATGAGATTAAAGTATGATTTGTTAAAAGATTCACATATATCAAATTTGAATCCTTTGGGTATCTAATATGTCGATCAAGGCCCACAATTAGGCCAGGAGGATAATTGATGCTACTTAAATGTTCACAGTTATCAACAATTGAGTTAGTCCCCCATAGCGTTTCCTCAATGATTTGATGAAACCCAACTATACTCATTTATATTAGGAAACCCGTGTAGACAAAGAATTTACTTCTAATAAAATTATCCATGTTTTATGCATAAATGGTAACTGAGAAGCCCAAGCGGTTAACCTCAATTAGTTTTCACCAGTCTTGCTAGGCATTTGGCTAGTTCCATGC
Source organism: Pinus albicaulis (assembly GCA_034641835.2). Lineage (NCBI taxonomy): Eukaryota > Viridiplantae > Streptophyta > Pinopsida > Pinales > Pinaceae > Pinus > Pinus albicaulis. The sequence goes on from CM076575.1 coordinate 821,607,303, forward strand.
TAGCAAGTGCCCAACTTGAATCCCCCTAGGTTAATTCCACTACTCTAATAAAATTATCCATGCTCAATGCATAAATGGTAACTGAGAAACCCAAGGGTTTAACCTCAATTTTGTTTTCACCAATCTTGCTACGAATTTGGCTAGTTCCATGCTAGCAAGTGCCCAACTTGAATCCCCCTAGGTTAATTCCACTACTCTATACCTCAATGTTGTTTTCACCAATCTTGCTAGGAATTTGGCTAGTTCCATGCTAGCAAGTGCCCAAATCGAATCCCCCTAGGTTAATTCCACTACTCTATACCAACAGGCACATGTTTATTAGAGATGCCATTCATGAATGTGGAGAAGCATCCTCTAGTTAAAAAAAAATGGTAGCCTAGAAAAATATGGGGAAGCATCCTTTAATTAAAAAAAATGATAGCCTAGAAAAATCACAAAATAATAGTTTGTTAATATGCACCACTCCTATTAATGGATTTAATCTCTCAATGCGTTGTGAAAAGTTTGATGTTGATTTTTTTTCCAACACTTTTAAAGAGAACAATAGTGACAAACTGATTGTATGTATTTTCTACCTGCACCTGATATAAAGATATTTTCTCATGATGAGACCCATCAATAGTTAGAGGACATGTTAGGTTTGGCTTGGGAAGCCGTGGCCATTTCGCAAGATGCTCGAGTGGTAGGTACCACGGTAGCTCTGGTTGTGTAATTAGACCTCGACTTAAAGTGCAATGCTTAGAAAATGAAGTTTTTACTCGTAATCCTAAATATTTTTCAATGTAGTGATCCTTTCAGTGGATTTCCATTGTAGATTCAGAGACTTGGAATGAGAACAAGGTATGACTTGTTAGAAGATTCAAACATATTGAATTTGGATCATATGGTCTTTAAGATCATGACTATGGCCTATGAATTGTTCAGATAAGGAGGATATTAATGTTGCGTAATGTTTACATTTATAGACAATTGATTTGGACCCTCATATCATTTCGTTGATGATTTGGTGAAACCAACTACGTATATGTGTAATAGGAAACCCATGCAAACAGATATGGGTGTGCAGCCTCCTAAAAGTGTTCATGCTTTATGCATAGATGGTAGCGAAGAAATATTAATGAAGTTCATTTTAACACATCATTTCCAATAGAATTGATCTCCCAACGATGGCTTGTAAAAAGGAGAATGATCAGCTTGGTATATAATGTTAATTGGCTTGTTAGCGCTTCTCGATCCACTAACAGTCATTTCCAAAACAACAATAACTCCTCATAAGCATCTTGCAAGAATGAAAGCTGCATTCAATGCAACCAAGAACTCATAATGGCTAGGAAGATCGATGATGTTCCTTAACCAAAAACTCATAATGGCTAGGAGGATCGATGATGTTGCTTAATGTTTACATTTATAGACAATTGAGTTGGGCCCTGATATCATTTATTTGATGATTTGGTGAAACCAACTATGTATGTGTGTAATAGGAAACCCATGCAAACAGATATGGGTGTTCATCCTCTAAAATTGTTCATGCTTTATTCATAGATGGTAGCCAAGGAATATTAATAAAGTTCATTTAAACACATCATTTCCAATAGAATTGATCTCCCATCCATGGCTTGTAAAAAGGAGAATGATCAACTCAGTATTATAATGTTAATTGGCTTTTTGGTTCTTCTTGATCCACTAATAGTCATTTCCAAACAACAATAACTCCTCATAAGCATCTTGCACGCATGAAAGTTGCATTCAATGCAACCAAAAACTCATAACACATATATGGGATGTTATATACAATTGTTTATTTGTTTTAATAGATACACTATTGTTGTTAAAAAGTGCATTTAGTTTATTTTTATTTGGCATTAGACTGAAGGCTCGGTATTATAATGTTAATTGGCTTTTTGGTTCTTCTTGATCCACTAATAGTCATTTCCAAAACAACAATAACTCCTCGTAAGCATCTTGCACACATGAAAGTTGCATTCAATACAAACAAAAACTCATAACACATATACTGGATGTTGTATACAATTGCTTATTTGTTTTAATAGATACACTATTATTGTTAAAAAGTGCATTTAGTTTATTTTTATTTGGCATTAGACTAGAGGCTGGTGGGACTGAATGCATGCAGTGGAACATCGGATCTGCAATTCAACATATTGTGTACAAATTCTCAAACATATTGTTGCATCTCAAAGCCTAGGATATTAAATACCTTGATTCAAATCATATTTAATGGTGTTGAGATAGACAATGTGCAAGAGTGCTGCTTGATCAACAAAGACTAAGTGGAAAAGAAGAATGGAGGGTTCCTTTGTCCAACCTTTGGCCAAGAATTTTATAGAAAAAGACTAGTAATCAATAAGTATCCAATTATGCGAAAAAAAAAACTCCTTAAAACCTACACGAGAAGGAAAATGCATGCAAATACCAATAAAGTGTCATTGTGATTTGGAGTCCCCGCTAGACCGATACAGTATTAAAATTCAAAAGAAGCAAACAACGCACACCATAAAGGTTTTGAAAAATGAATTGTCTCACTTCCTTTCAAATATCACAATTATAAAGATACAAAAATTTCCAACAAATATAGAGGTCCAAAACTTTCATTAATGTTCCCGGTTTTAAAATTCTCTGGCAGTATCATTCTCCACGTGATAAGAGTTTAACCTTTATTATTATTTCTCAAACTAACGTGGAACGTGGATCAGGGTGAAAAAAAAATCCAAAAAAAGAAAACAATGAACAAACAACTCAAAATCAAATATAGGTATTATGTTATCAAGGAGGAATAGAATGGAGTTGAAGTTGACATGACACCAAACATGTAAAAAAAATCAAAACTGTTATCATTAAAAACATAAAGTAGGGCATTTAATTTTTTATTTCCAAACTCATATTCTACATGATTCATCTTTTTGTTTTTTTTTTACAGTTTTATACATTCTTACGACACAAGATATTGTAAAATCCATTTAAATTTCACTTGAATATTGTTTTATTTATTTTGTGCCTTATTTTAAAAATAAATTACACTAAACTACAACTCAATACAATTTATCAATCCCAAGTACAATTGTTGTCTTGTCGTGTTTATATCATGTGAAATGTCATCTTTCGTTATCAAAGAAGTTTCCTATGAATCGAGATTTACTTTTATGAAGGGTTATATTAAAATGGTAATTCATTCGTTGTTCATGTTTTACACATAATCAATATTCTATAAAGAGTTTTGTAACACATAAAATACACAGTCTTGTTCTTTATTTGTTGTATTTACGAAATAACTTTATTTGTTGTATTTACAAAATAACTTTATTTGTTGTATTTACAAAATAACTTTTTTTTGAAAGTGCACAAAATTTTTAATTTATAAAAAAAAAAAAAAAATCAAAATAAGAATATAAGTGACATACTCTTTAATTGAAACTTGGACTAAAAACATTGAAAATTAGTACCTAAATAAGCTTTATAAAAGAGTGAACTAATGTTGGAGATTAACATATCTCCACCACTACGGACGTGTTCCTTGCATTTCACCATCCACTGAGACTTAAGTCCCCATCAGTTTATTCATGCAAGGAAAATATTTTTATGCAATGCCTCCTAATAAATCCACCACTACGGACATGTTTCTTGCATTTCACCATCCACTGAGACATGGAAACTATTAAAGTCCCCATCGGTTTATTCATCCCAGGAATTTTCTTTTTGCGATGCCTCCTAAAATACTCATATGTTTTTGTAATATGGGTAATTAAAACAACAATTTTCGCTCTTGTTTTTGTAATGGAAGTTAATCAAAACCACAATAATTTTCACTCCTACACTTTTAAATATACTTTGTAAAAAGGTATAAACCGATTTTGTATGGAAGCCCATCCCCAACCCTCGGGTATGCCCTACATTTCTGCATCCATGGGATTTGGAGATTGCAGGTTTTGGAGACATTTAAATTGCTGCTTTCCAAACCTACACCCATCTCGTAAATATTAGTCATTGATTTTACATTCTTGTAATGAAAAATGTATTATGCAATGGCTGCTAGAATATTGTATTGCATATTTTTGTAATGGACTATAATCAGAACAACCAGCCAACCCCTTGTTTTGTAGGTTTTTGTACTTTGTATCCACTTTCTTTTCAATATGCTTTCATAAAAGGTTGTGAACCAATGTGCATGGAAGTCCATCCCCGACCTTGAGGCATCCCCTACATTTCTACATCCCTACATCCCTAGTGTTTTGGGGACTGAAAAGGAAATCCCCTTTTGGAAAGGGACATAGGCATCCCCTACATTTATACATCCCTACATCCCTAGTGTTTTGGCGACTGAAAAGGAAATCCCCTTTTGGAAAGGAATGTCTCTGTGGGCAACAAAAGTTTTCAGTCCCTTCTGTCATAAGTTCATGTACCTTGTATCCACTCTCTTTTAAATATGCTTTATAACATGTTGTGAACTAATGTTGCCAACCCTGGCCATCCCTTACATTTCTCCATCCCTAGGAATTTGGGGATTGCAAGGGAAATCCCCTTTCAGAAAAGAATGTCCCTAACTCCATCCACCTAGACATTTTCTAACCCAGGGCATCCCTTGCATTTCTCCTTCCCTGACATTGAACCCATAACAAATAGGATACTCGTACTGTTAACCCATAACAAATAGGATACTTGTACTGTTAACATGTTTGGTCTCACGCACTCTATATGTATGACATCCCAGACCTATTACTTAATAATTGCTACATCTAATTGGTTCCATCATAATCTTACTAGAATATTTGTTTTTTAATCGGCTACTTCTATAATTTTTTAAATATATTTTTTTGCTTGACCACAAAAAATATGGTCGCCCATGAAAAATTTGGGCATTCTTTTAGCTTCCTTGAAGCTCGTTCCTCCATTTCCTATTAGTGAAACTAGATGCAAAACTAAAACACGTCGATCAGTAAATCCCTCTTCAAACCACTAGTAAGAAACAAAGAAGATAGGTATGACCTAAAAACGATGTGCATCACTAAAGCTATAATCAAACAATTCAATAAATATAGAAAAAAAGAATACAATAAGCATACTAGAAATAGATGTAGTAATCGTAAAAGAAGACTACAAATTACATAAATATAAAGAAGACCGCAAACTACATATAAATATATCAGATACCGCAGATATTGTATTTGAAAATTTAAAGAAGACCACATAGTACATAAATATATCACATACATACGGTATTTGAAAAATTAAAATACCAAATCCCTCTTCAAAGTTCAAACCACTAGTAAGAAACAAAGAAGATAAGTATGAGCTAAAGACGACATGCATCACTAAAGCTACAATCAAACAATTCAATAAATATAGAAAAAAGAATACAATAAGCATACTAGAAATAGATGTAGTAATCGTAAAAGAAGAAAGGAGGAAGAATCGAGAGCATGCATCAATGCATTGAAGCCCGAGACTCGTTATTAGTAGCAAATGTGGTCTAAACAAGTTCCATCTATCTAACAATGGTATGAATTAGTCATCAACATCTCCGCATATTTTGTCGATGTGCTCCTATGAATTGTCTCAGTAGTTGCTACCAGACAACTAACATTTTTGGTAATTTTTACAGTTTTATGTTGATTTTTCCACAAACCTTTATCACACTCTGCTTAACTTGCTCAGCTGGGTCACCTCAATCCATTTACCCAAATGATAATGCTGACCCCTGTTCATAACATTAAGTCTTAATTTTCGAGACTTAAGTCGCTCTCCCGATTAAACAATGGCTGAATACCGCTTTGTCGTTAGCTTTCTACCCACGTTTGGTTCATTGGTTGAGATCACCATATGTCCATACTTGGTTTTTGAAGTTTATTTCAATTTTTCAGCTTATTTAATTTGGATACTTGCTTTCAATGTACGTAGTATTTGTCTTTCGTTTTTCGCTATGTGGCTAAATATGGTGAAAAAGTTATTTTTATGTTCGATTTAACTCTATGGCTAAATAGATTAAAAATGTATTTCTATGTTCGATTTAATGTTTGTCTGACCCTTTCGAGATAAAGAAAGAGAGAAAATATTTAAGACACTCTACTAAATGTTGGTAGTATTTATTTGTTTTTCACGGTTTTTCCTATTTTTGATTTAATGTTTGTTTGGTTTTTCACACTATGGTTATATAGAGTAAAGAGTTCTGTCTTGAAAAAAAATATAGAGTAAAGAGTTATTTCGATTTTCTATTCAATGTTTGTTTGACTTTTCACTCAATGGCCAAATAGAGTAAAAAGTTATTTCAATTATCGATTCAATGTTTGCTGCCCATTAGATAAAGAAGGAGAAAGAAAATAGTAAAGACATTTCATTAAAATTATTTCCTCCCCTTCATTGGGTATCATTGGTCTTTTTTTGGAGAGAAATGTTATATACAAGTTTTATATTATGATAAAATTATTTAATTTCATACTTAATAATTTGACATTAATTCATTTCATTTTATTTCTATAAAATTATAGATAATTATAATAAAAATATAAATAAATTTTTATATTAAGAAAACTTAATATAGAAATAAGATTAGTTTCATTTCTAAATTTAGATTAAAATGAGGTAAATTAAATTTTTTATTTTTAATATAATTTTTTTTATTTCTATACCATTATAATAAAATTAGTTCATTTTTAAATTTAGATTAAAAATGATGTAAAGCTTTTTGTTGTTTTTCTATGCAAATCAAAAATCAATCAAAAGGTCTAATCACATTTTCATTGAATTTAGTTTAATGAAGCTTTAGCTTGTCTTTGCTCTATTTAAATAATCTTTATTTTTTCATTATTTAAATCATTTTTATTTTTTCATTGAATTTAGTTTAATGAAGCTTTAGTTTATCTTTCCTCAGTTTAAATAATCTTTAGTTTATCTTTTATTTAAAATATAGCAATATAATACTAATTTATTTTATTAATTATTACTCTATAATAATAATAATAATAACATAATATGTAATAGTTTTACTAATTAAATGAACATAAACTATATGTAATAGTTTTACTAATTAAATAAACATAAACTAGAAATTAGTCTATATATAATTTGACAACTCTAACACTACGGATATATTTAGTCGATATATAATTTGACAACACAAACACTACGGATATATTTAATGAACCTGTATATAATCTTTAAGTCGAATCTCGATAAACTTACGACAAACGTCTTGGCCAAGGCTAATACTCAGGATAGATTTAATTAACCCGTACATAAATCTTACGTTTTACAAAAAATTTAATTAAAAATTATTTATAAATACGGTTGATAGAAAGTTGCGGTGGGCTGTCCGGATAAACACACGATAAACTTTTTATAGAATGCCATGTCCTCTGCCATCCCATCAAATAACTCAGTGTAGATATCCAATTCCACATCTGGAAGCGAGGATAGTGCAGTTAGAAGAGAATCACATTAAGATGCATGTTCAATCCAACACTATACTGTTTCATTAATTTCATGCATTTCAGAAATGAATTTTTTATAGCAGCAAGGGTTTTGTTCTATTTCTAGATATCTTTAGGGTTATGTTCTCTTTCCAGATATCTTTAAACTCGCAATGAGGGTTAGGGGTTTCCAGAGATCTTTATAGCAACCAGCAACGAGGGTGAGGGTCTTCTTTTATTTCTAGAAATCTATACAGCAACGAGGGCCATGGTGAAAAATAATAGTAACTAGCAACCAGGGTTAGGGTATTGTTTTATTTCCAGAAATCTATATAGAAACGACGAACGACGGTGAGAAATCTCCTATGGAAAAGAGGGTGAGGGTTTTGTTCTATATTGTTGTACAACTCTTTCGAGGCTTTACAAAAATATAGAGCCAGGGATTTATTCTATTTTGTGATATAATCATTTTCGGCTTTTCAAAAATATTATAGAGGGAAGGGTTTTGTTCCATTTATCTGGTAATCCTTTCCACAGTACTTGCATAATCATTTCCACGATTACCAATGGCGAAGGTTTTCTTCTATTCTGTGCCATAACCAGGACTTATTATAGAGCAACAAAACTTATTATATGAGTAAAAAGTCTTTTGAATTTTTGTGGATCGGCAAAAGAAATTAAACAAAATTTCAGATGTCCAAGTGGATGGATGCAATTTTTGAAGAATCAAAATGATTAATCCTGTGCACAAAGCAACACTATTATTCAAATTTTGAAACCTGTTTTATCAGTAAAAATTCTGGCAAATATCTAAACTAGTTCCAAAATTTCCGAAAATAATCCATATGGTAAAATTAATCATAGATTTCAGTTTTTTTGAAAATAAACAATATCTTCTTGTAAAATCAATCATAGGCTTCATGAAAGACCAGTTTCAAAGAAACTCTAAAATTAAACTAGATTCTCTTTCTTGTAATTGAAAAAAATATGATATTACTTTTTGGTATACCAGCAATAAGTACCTATACCTATTTCTGTTGAAGTAACTTAGGAAACTTATCTGCATGGGCTCTTCTGAAACTTTTAGCAAGCCATGCTAATGATCTTTTCACACGCCATGCTATTGATGTGTATTCCTGTTCAAATAGTGCATGGTTAAGTGAACACTTCCAAATCAGATGAAATAAATCTTTTCCTACTAATAATACTAACATCAAGATTTCTCTTACCAGTAAGATATTAATCCACTGCAATCCAAGCTGCAAGCTATAAATTTCTTCTGACAATGCGATGATGAATATAAAAGAAGTGTAATGAAAATAAAGAAAATAAGGGTGCACCCAAAAACACAGAAATGTACTGCACAAAAACCCAACAAGAAAATGCAATGTCACTAAGAAAAATCATTTCCAAAGAAGAATACAAATGGAAGAAAAACAAGTAAAATAAAATCACTGCCCATGAAATAAACAAAAATGGCAATACGGCCAGAAGAAAATTTAGTAGAAACTCTGTATCGATAATAAAAACTGCTGTGGGATAATTGAACTATCGATTGAATCTTACATGTTTTATAGCAAAAATAGAGTGACCGTTGGAATGGTGGAGCCGTAGAGGGAGCTGCTTTTCTGAAGTGGGTGCTTTTTTTCCCAAAATAAGCTGTGGAGGGAGCAGTTGCTTTTCTGTAGTGTGGTGCTTTTTTCCCAAAATAATCTGGTCGCGGACAGAAATAGCAAGTTGCGTTGTCATTATTTTGGTGTTCTCAGGGTGAATGGAATGGCCAATTGTCCTATTTGCAAAGTAATTGGATGGACATCCGTCTAGTTTACTAAGTACTTTTCACTTAATCACATAAGAGAGTTTAATATTTACGAGTTTTACCTTGCATTACATATATAGAAGTTAAGATAGAGGTAATGATGTATATGAGGCATTGATTTGCCCGTCAAATTAAGTCAGAAAATTTGCAAAACTGTCAACATTTTTTTAAATTATTAAAATTGGCAGTAAATTACAGAAATCGACAAAAAGAAATCGTCAAATTTAACCGGTGTTTGAAATTTGAAATTCTTACCTCAACTTCACAGGTGAAGAAACCTTAACCCAAGTCGAAGCACGTTCTAAATATGGTTAACAAATCTGATAATTCCCATTCTAATCTGATAATTCCCATTCTAATGGGATATGGAAAAATTTTGATAGTTTAAAATTTAATATAAATTTTTGGAAGTATATGTTTTTTCAGATATTTGAATACATTATTTTTAATATTTAAAATTTTAAAAATTATTGAAAATTTTAAGAACTCTTTACAACTTATTATTAATAGTAAGTTGTAAATATAATTATATGTTAAAACAAATAAATTTAAAATTTTTGAAAATTTCAAAATCTCCTTACAAATTATTATTAATAATGGATTGCAAATATAATTATACGTTAAAACAAAGTAAATATAAAATTAGATTCTTAATATAATTTTTAATATAAAAAATCATAAATATTATAAATTATAAATTAAAACTAAATTAATTAATTATTTTGATAAAGAATTTATTTTCAGAAATTTTATTATATAAAACTTCAAAGAGTGTTATAATTTGTTAATAGCTAACGATATATAATTAACAAGGTTAAAGTAGATGGACCATCACAATTAATTATGTCCATAGGCATTCTATGCCTATTATGAAGTTTTTGTTAGAGACAATGTTGAAATTCTTGGTCCTCACTAGGTGTCCCCAAATATTGTACTTGCTTTTAGTTAAACTCAGTTTCAATACTGAACCTTGTTCAATATTGGGTTCTCAGCGGTTGTGTTTCCGTATCCACAGATTCCTTGAGGGCTTGAATCTCTTCTTCAATTCGTTTCGGGATTGCCATGGCCTCACCCTTACTTCTCCATTCTTTCTGTACAACCAACGAGGAGATTCTGGCACGGTGAGCATTGGAATGAATTGCAAAAGCACTAGCATCCCTGCAACGCCCAACATCGAGTGCCCTCTAACGCTCCTCTCACTTTGCAGGCGATGACTCTGAGATATACTGTGGGGCAGTCATGGAGGCCATCTCTTCGTCAACGCCATTCTATCGACTAACGCCTTATCAAATCATTCGAACTGCTTCCTAATGACTCCCAAACAAAGGCATTAATGAAACGCTGATCACATTGATCCCGAGATATTCAACTTGTTAACACCAAAAACATGCAACCTCAATGAACCAACTCCTCTGCTCGGGCTCTCAGAAAAGCGTTAAAATCCCTCCAATATTGACGGAAATAAACTTCTATATAACCATCGGAGATCCATCGCACAAGATTTTTCCCTTGTTTGATGTCACTGAATTTTTCTCCAAAACCTCAGCAGGAACTTGAGATAACCAGTGAAGACTGTATGTTGAATGACCAAAATGGAGAGTATGCTCTGGAAATTGCCTGCCATAGAACGAGCCCGGTACCTCTGATGCAAAATACGATCTATCTACTGCTACTTCTTCATTCTGATTATCAATACTTACTGAAAATGAATAGAATTTTGAGCATAGCTATATTATCCAAGCCCCGCGTTCATATGAAGCACTTCGTCCGTCTTCACGTCCATTACCAATCCTTCCGTAATCACAGAACAACCCGGGTCCCGAAGCACAAGACCGATGGATAAGCCTGAGTGTTATTTGTAATTGGTGCTATGAGGACGCTTGTCATATGCATCTACTTTTGTTTTCCCCGTTGGATGTTTAACCAGAGAGACACAATGTTGTCATGTAACGTCTTGTTGTTACAACTGTCAACTCGAAGATATGACATTGGCAGGTTCCATTGTCACTTGCCATTCCCATCTACAAGGTGAGTGAGTCATTCTTAGTCACTTTTCACACAGCCGAATGCAACTTCAAACCAACTGTCAAACGTAGCACAGGTCTCAACATGGTAATGCTCCAATGGATACCACTCTTCTACAACGATACCTCAGATTGCTCCATAGCTCAACAACACCCATGGAAATGGTTAATTTTCCCATGTTGGTACTTCAGGTTCAACCACTTGGAGCTCCATCCTTGGAACATAAGCATGTTGGCGATGGAAAGGCCTTACCCCAGTGGACCCTCCATTTTGGGAGGAATAGGTTCAGTACAGACAGACCTGTACCCATACTACTGTTTGATACTAGTGATCCATGTTTGGAGAAGACTTAGTTGAATCCTTCCATACCCCCTTCCCTTTAGACGACATCGAATTAGTGTTCCGACAAGATTTAGGTCATACAGACCCGTATTCTTCAAGTTTCAGCTCAGCCCCATGTTACCAATTTGTTATCACCTGCCCTTCTTAGATATCGGATTTACTTACGCATCCTGCTTCACCCATGCTTATATAACTTGCTAATTTTTAAGGATACAGGGGGCAGACTATTTGGACTAAGGGGAAGGAGCCGGCGCTTCGAACGAACCATTGAGTCGTTGGTACCATAGTCTTATTTTGTTTTTGAGGTTGATGCATGGGATGACCAGGCTGCTTTTCTTCTTTATGAACGAATGTGTCGAGAGGGTACCAGGTTCAGCGAGAAAGACATACCTCGTAGACATCGAATTACAGTTCTTACATGCACGACAAGCTTGCTTAATGCCATACCCTTTCCCATTTTTTGCGTTTATGCATCTTGTTTAATCACCTTCTTAATTGAGATTCTTTATGAATGACCATTTTATTAGGTCGTCTCTTCTTTAGAAACCTTTTCCTTTATATGATTTATAACAATCACAGCTCACCTCTTCAGACAAAGAAGGTTTAGTTGTTGACATCCTTAGACCATCCCTTGAATCTTTTATCACATAATAGGCATCGTCGGACGAGGGAGGGTAGTGGTTGGAATGCTTTCGAACCAACCAGAATTAGACTCCTGACTAGAACGTCTTCTGAAAACTACTTATTCTTTTTGGAGACGCTCTTTTTTTGAAACTTGAAGTATGGAAAAATCTCATTGCCCCAACCTTAATTTTATATTTATAGTCAGGACTGGCAAGGAAGATCAGGTCAGGGAAGACTTTCTCGCCTGCCGAACCCTCATCAGTATGGAAGTAACATTTATAGTATTTCACATTGAGTTTTATATGGGGTTATTCTTTGGTGCCTTTTTTGGTTTCTCTCTGGGTGCCTGTTTGAGGGCGGAGCTATTCTTGTTGATAACGCACCTTGTTACGCCTCTTCTTTCTCAAAAAACAAAACGGTCAGTGCATACATCCTGAAACAAGCAAGGTTTAGTTCATCCCCATCCTCCCTCAGACAGTTTCGAAAGGTGTGTGCCTTTGGCCCCGCATTGTTGCTACTTGTTCGCAGTTGTCCATCATCGAACAGAGCTTCCAACTCTAGTCTTTCCCACCAACGGAACTCATTAAAACAACTCCTATAATGACGACTGCAGTATATATCTAGTATGCCTGCAACTTCGCGAAGAATCAGCAGACACCGCAGATTCAAATGTTCTCCTCCCTTACAAACAATTAACTCACATTCTCCATTATGTGTGGACTCTAAAGAAAACTATGATAGCCATTTTTCTTTTCCTTTTTTTAAGAAAAAATTAGTAGCGTATGTGCATTTGTATAAAAATGTTCCCCAATATATGTTACGGCTCATGAGACAATCATTGTTCGAAGGAATCCACTACACTAGGTATATGCTGATAGATTTGCTTGATGATTGAAGTTCTTTTCTGGTCATCTCCGTGTCTCGCGACTTATAAGTCTTATGATTTCAGGATTTTCAATGTGGCAGATCAAAGATTCTATGTTTAGCATTGTTTTTGTATGCCAGTTTTTGTATATGAAACTATCTTGTTTAAAATTTTCACTTTGAACATATACAGGTATTGACTCTCTGAAAGGAGTTTTTCCGATCTAGATATAGAAGGGTACTAATTTAACAACGACCATTTTGCATGGTGAACAAATCGGGAGATTGTAGAAAGTGATGATGAGGACAACCAAACAAAAATGGATATGGGTGGCAGGGCTAAGGGTCGTCTCCATTGTTGGGAGCTTTGAGATCGAAGAAGAATGGGAAAAATACAAAAGGAAGCAATTTCTAAAGTTGTCTTTCAGTTTGGGGATGAAGATAGAAGGTGGGAAGCAAATTAAAACCAATAGCTAAATAACTAATTACATAAAATCAACAAAAATTTCGATAGAAAGGAAGAGGAGAGGACAGATGCCTATAATAAAGGTGTTGGCCATTATGATGATGAAATTCAACGAAGGAAGCGATATGAGGAAATTTCTCTGCCAAAATTTGTTCTTATGGGTGCTTACATTATCATGTAAAGTTTCCCTCTTGGCTGGGAATTGTAAGACAAATGTGCCATGGAAGCCTTTTATTTTTGTATGAAAAAAGATAGTATTTGAATGTTATTATTGTATCTTGTATAATTTTGTGGGATATATTATTTTCTTCTATTTGAAATATAACATGTTTTTATTCTACTTATTCTGCAAATAATGAAAATTTAAAACATCATGAAGCGTTTTTATTCTACTTCTTTGATGTGTTTGATGGCAGATGGCCTGGGCTCCAGCGTTTAGTGATTATGCTACAGAAACTGTCACCTCCATTTCATTTTATGGTTTGAGTAATAACCCCACCATAATGATGAGGCTGGACGTCAACAAGCTTGCAGATCCATATAATCCCATCTCTTGCATTTTATCTTCCATAATGATCGTCATGGATGGTATTGGTAGAAATTTCGATGATGGCATCGAAGAGATTCATAACCGAGAGGCTTAGCCTCAAACATACGGAGGTGTGCGTGGTAGGAGTTGAAGAAGTCGGTGTTCGAGATTCCCCAGCCTTCGTCATCCTTGTGATGATACATGTTAATGAAAGAATTGTATATTAATATTATCTCACTACCCCATATTAACTAATAATATTTATTTATTTATGATCTAAAGTATAATTTAGTGAAAAAACAAAAAAAAAAGCATTTAATTCGGTAAAAAATTCCTCATATTAACTAGTAATATTTATTTATTTATGATCTAAACTATAACCTAGTGAAAAAACTAAAAACACATTTAATCTAATCAAAAAGTGAAAGATACACTATACTCATCTACATTCCTATCGGCATGTCTTTGCACCTTTTTAATGCAAATACTAGTAATTTTATTATAAATCCTTGTATTGTATTGACCTTTAATGAATTTCAAATTGTTGTATTAATATAGAAGCCAATCGAATCCATGAATTTTTGGGAAATTGGAATTTGATGAAATGTTAATGTTATTTTTGTTCATTGAAAATGGGATATAAAGGTATTGTTTTATTGTGCATATATACTAAGAAAAATTTATATTTATATTTATTTGTTTTAGTCTTAGTTTTTTTATTAATTTTTAATTAAAATACTTTTTATAAGATTAATTTACTTTCATATATAGATTAATGTGCATTATGTGTATTTTTAAGAAGAGAGAGTGTAACTTAAAAGTAAATGAAATAACAAAATTGAAGTTAATATAATATATAATATTATTTTATTTAATATAATTAATATAATTTGAAATGGGTAAATGGGAATATTAAAGTGAATTATATGTTATTGATATTGATATGTAGGGTGATGCTTAAAGGGTTTTGAATTGTTTAATTACAAAGTCATCACTATAGTACGAGATTATTGTTGAAGTTGGTGGTGTAGTTGTGAGTAAAGGTTTCATCTTTAACCACCTTTGAAGATCTTGTGCTCAAATTGTATAAACAATGTGTAAATGTGAATGTCATTAGTGGAGGGGTGTGAAAGACTAACAATTCTATGTTCATTGAAATGACAAAAGAATAATCTTTAGAAGAAATTGTGCAAAGCATGTTAGCACTGCAAATCTATTATTGCATGTGTGTCATAGAAAATCGTCATAGGGAGATTTCAAGTTAGTAGGGGGGTTTGGAGGTCTGATGATATGGGTGCAAGTTGCAATTATCTAGAGATTTGAACTTGGATTTAGGCATTCATTGCATGGTTATGCATTCAAACCCCTCAAGGGAACAATAAATTTGGATAATGCATTGGTTTTGAGTTCACGATAGAGGATGAAATGTTGATCACCCACATGAGCAACAACGCTCTAGTCACAAGTTCAAATTGCATGGATAAATTCATGGGTCTTTTTCATCGACATAGTTTGATGAAACAAATGTGAATGAGTAATGGGAAAAGGATGGTAGTCAATGAGCACCAAGGAAGTCAATATTGTCTCCAAAGACAATGATTCAAGATGCATTGGAAACATTTTTGGTTAAGGTTTTGTGAGGAAAATTGGGAGGTTGTGTCCATTCTTAGTGGTATACATGTCAATTTTATGATCATTGCATTGCGTTCATGTTAGAAGTATTCAATGATTAGCATATATTCAACATTATCGACAAAATAGTGGTTGAGCCACATTTACTAAATTAGCACATTAGTAAGGCTCATATTCCAATTTCAACTTTAGATGACAAGAGGATATACAAATTCATATCCATTAATTAATTTACTAACATTTTGTGTGAAAAATGTAAAACATATATTATCCTTCCTAAAATGCATTAACTCCATAACCATCAGTTTTGAAATGGAAACTATTTTCAAAGATACAATTTCCATTATTAAAATTGACATAATAAGTATTCTTATATAACGTTTGTGGAATAAAGTACCGATGAAGCTAAGAACAATAATTGTAATATCATAAAAGCAAGTACTTACTAGCAATTGCCCCTAAAGGTGCAAAGGTACACCGAAGGAATAAAATATTTGAGAATATCATCTTGCCACGAACAAAGCCCATTGTTGAATGCATGCACATAAGGTATGCCAAATTTTCCAATAATATTTTCATGAGTTCGCTGGAGGGAGAACTTGATTAAGATCTTGTGTCCATAGAAAATCTCCTCATCTTATGTTGAGTAATTGAAGTCGGTTCAGTAAAAGGAGGAGAAAACAAAGTTTCAAGTTGTGAGGATGTAAGAATTTCACAGGCTCGATCGCGAAAGAGCTGGGTAAGATCAAGAACTTTATTTCAGAGCAAATCTTTTGATCTCACTTTTTGCAATTCAGGTTGGTTAAGTGAAAGGAGGTGTAGACAAAGATTATAGTCGCAAGGCCCTAATATTTTCTTAAGCTCGACATAGGAAGTGTTTGTGAAGAAAATAATTGATATTAGAGTAAAGCTCGTATTCATTATTTTTGTAATCCAAATCCGGTAAACGAAGGTTCGCTTGCAAGGTTGCAAGATTTCCAAGAAATCGGTAACGAAAGATCTTTTCAAAAAATAATTTGCCTCCAAAGCATAGTTCCTCATCTTAAGTTGTTTATTTCAAATGGGTTAAGGAACATGAGCAATAAACAAAGCTTCAAGTCGTGGGATTTCCACTGCTCAGAGCGCCACATCAAGAACCCCAACATCAACATCGATCTTGGCTAGTGGGAACTTGAAGCCTTGCAGAACCAAGCGACTCCCATCAGCAGTAGGATGGTGATCATTGTCCGGGGATTTGGGTCCAGTAATAGAAAAATGATCCATCGGGCATCAGAAGAAAACCACAGTAGGAACATTTCAGAGTGCCACATGTAAAATAATGGTTTGATGGAGGAAGATGAAAATGGATGCATATTATTGGTTGGGATGAACAATGTTTGTGCAACCCAACCCCACAAAGAGACACCTTCAATGTAATTACAATATAGAAAAATTGAATATTGATCTATTAATTCTACTTTGATTATTATTATTTGTCCAAATACATTCTTCATAGTTCAATATTATTTTCATTCAATATACAAACACATCAATTTTTCACACTATACTATATAATATTTTTATTAAAAGTATGACAAATGGCGATAAGAATTAGCCATAATCCATATTTACAAACCATTAACAATTAGAAGAATGTAAACCATGCATATCATGCTTATTGAGACCTAACCTTGACCATACCTTACCTCAATGAGAACAGTTTCACAATTGTTAGTCTACTCATGGTTTTGAAATTTTCTTCTCAAATTTAGGTGATGTAGCATCTGTTAAGGACCTATATGTTGTTATAGAGTGTGAATTTTGTATTCTCATTGATCAAACCTCGGAAAATGGTGTTGCTTATATTCAAAGAATCCTTTATCTCTTCTCTATACAAATGTCTCCATGCTTCTTGTTGAAGTATAATAGTCTAGCACCTCTACAATTACATGCATCACATATGTACATTTCATTATTTTTGTGATGGCTACTTTGACTATTGAAATATACAATATTTTACTTACATATATTTCCCCATATGATGAATATTTCTATCATTTCAAGCACATTAGCATGGATTAATAATTACTAGGACCTCCACCGAAAAAGTATGGCTATCGATATATTTCATATTTCTTATTTAAGGAACACCCTTAGAATATGTTTTCTTAAATGATGAGAATAGCTACAATTGTCATCAATCACATTTCAAGACCATAAGGATACAATTTTGTAAGAATAGAGTGAGATGATCCAACCAACATCACGAACTCATGCACAAAGATTGAAAACCCAATGAGTATCTCACAAATTTTGATCTCATGCTAAGAGAATAATTTAAAAATAGTGGTATTGATATCCATTTTTTCCATAGGAAAAATTGTAGCTTTTATTAATGTAAATAAAAGTTACATGTTGTATATGCTAATTTCATATGCAGATCAACAATGAAGTTGTCAAATAGATAGCTATAGTGTAGCAAAAATAAATACATCTGTTATGTGCCGCATAAATACATGTTGTAGAACAACACAAAATAGCAAAACAATAGTCTGAGAACATATATACAATAGTAACTGTAAGCAAAAATGATACAAAACAGTTGTTGCCTTTAATGGGGGATGTCCCCCATCCAATGGCCAGGTACAGATGGTCGGTTGAAATACTGATAGTATGCATGATCATTCTACTCCTGTATCTCCATGTGAGAATTCAATAGGTGTGTCGACTCCTTGGAAAGGAGATTGGAAATTGTGTTCCTCTCCCTGTAAATGTGCCGACATGAAATAGGATCAAAATGTGTTTTGAGTAGTAGAACTTCATCCAAAATATTCTGCAGTGTGTGTACATGATAGGTTGTTTGTAGGTTAAACCAGTTAATAAAAATTTTGGAATCACCTAATATCTGTAGAGCATGAACATTTTTTGTGATGGCAAATTGAAGGAGGTATAGAAGACAGGAGAGTTCTACAAAATTATTGTTGCCTCGTCTAAGTCCAATCTTGACTTTATAAAAATGGTGGGATGTATGATGAAGTATGAAGCCACCATCACAGCCATGAGTCTGAGCGAACCCATCGAAATAGGCCCAAGGGAGATTGAAGTCAATAATCTCAAGGGAAATAATTCGAGGCTATGGAGGGGGTGGATCATATGGTATTAAGTGGTAAATGGAGATAATGTGGGCAGCAGATGAGGGCCAGTGATGAGGTATGTTGTGGAATATGGTTCGATTGCGGGCCATCTAGATGCTCCAACAGATTAAAATAGGCAAATTTCGCAACTTATGGGGAACAACAGAAATCTACAAATGCTTCCATGCTTTTGTAAGAGTATTCCCCTCCCAACGAAGATTATGATTGATGGAGGAGTGGATAAGTAACCAGAGTTCAACAGTAGCATGAAAATGAAGGAAAAGGTGGATAGTATCTTCAACAGCCGCATTACAAAGTGGACATCTATGGGGACCAATAAGTATTATTTTCTGGAGATTTTCCCCCGTGGGAATTTTATCAGTAAGAATACACCACATGAGGAGCCTAGCTTTTGCGGGTCCTTTTAATTTCCAGATATTTCACCACCATGGGAGCAAGGATTCAGGTCTGTGTGCTCGATAAATATGAATATACCCCTCTTTGGGCGTATATAAACCCTGTTTAGAAACAATCCATATAAGTTCATCCTCCCGATCAAGTATTCCGTCGCGGGTATATCTTAATGCATCCAGATAAGCAGACCAGATCTCAATCCAATGCGGTTGTATCTGCAGTTCCTGATGTCCAGCCAACCTTGAGTAAATAGGGTGGTTCGGTTCCTGTCAGCAATGTGATTGAGTGTCAAAAATCCAGCATGATTGAGAGAGTCAATAAGTGCATTCAGGAGGAGGTGGGCATTGCCACAAACTGCCCAAGAATCCCAACCAATACAAACCCTGGATCCATTACCAATTTTCCATGCCAAATCATCACTGATATGTCGAATAGAGGCAGGGACATCACGTCAAATCGTTGAACGACAAGGATATTGCACCGAAAGAAAACAAAGCCATTCAAGAGAATTAAGTGGATGGATATATTTCTGAATGACCACCTTGGTCCATAAATTGTTGCCAGTGAGAATCTGCCATCTAATTTTAGCAGCCAATGCCAAAGCAAAGGTCGGTAAGTCTTTGATACCCCAACCCCCCATCGCTTAGGTAAAGCAATACGGGTTCATTTGGTCCAGATGAAAGTGTGACCTTATTTAGCACCGAGCCATAATAATTTCCTGTAGATCCATTGTATCTTGTGAAGTATTCCTTTAGGAATCCAGGCTAGAGACATCCAGTATACCAAAATGGCCTCTAAGACAGATTTGATCAGTGTCAGCCGTTGAGCCCTTGATAGCCAACAATGACACCAATTGTTCAATCGCTTTTTGATCTTGGTAATAAGCCAATTCCAATCAACAGTTTTATAGCTCACCGGTTTGAGGTAAAATCCCAGGCACTCCAATCCGTCCTCAAATCTGGTGAGGGTGAATGGGAATTTCTGCTGAGCATAATGGATTTCATGTGGTGAGAAACTGTGACAAGTCAAGGTAGATTTCATGTTATTACATTTCATACTAGTAGCAGTACAAAAAAGTAGTAGGATGGATCTAACCACTGTCGAATCACCAAGAGTGCCATTGAGAAATAGTATGATGTCATCCACAAATAACAGGTGTGTGAGTACACAATTTTCTGATATGCGGATACAATTCATTCTGCCACAGGTTTTTTCATCAATTATACATCTACTAAGGCCCTCCATAACTAGGAGAAATAAAAGGGGAGATAATGGGCACCCCTGTCGAAGTCCTCGCTCGACATGAAAAAAATTGGTTGCAACCCCATTAATGAGAATGCTAAATGAAACAGAGGTAATACAACACATTATCCAATTAATAATCTGTAAGGGGAATCCCAGGTGTGTAAGAAGCATGCCGATATAGAGCTAGCTAGCTTGATCAAAATATTTTGCCAGATCAATCTTGAGAATCATCCCTTTGATCTTCTTAGTGTGCATAGAATGTAATCCTTCTTGTGCAATGCCTATTGCATCACGGATCTGTCTATTTTCAAGAAATGTGAACTTTTCAAGTGAGATAAAATTAGATAAAATGGGTTTCATCCTGTTTGCAAGGATCTTGGCCATAATCTTGTAGATACAGTTGCATAAAGAAATTGGGTGAAAATATTTGAAAGAAGAGGGATGATCAGATTTGGGAATAAGGGAAATGAAGGTAGAATTAAAGGCCTCATAGATGCACCAAGTTTGTTGAGTCTCTTCCACCACCTCCATAAGATCATGTCCCAGAAGATCAAAGAAAGCCAGATAAAATTCCACGGACCATCCATCAGGACCAGGGCCCTTTTCCTTTTTGAACAATTTAAGAATATATTCTAATTCCTCCATCGATACGGGTGAAAGGAGGTCTTCCTCTACTGAAGGATCCACATATCTAGGAAAAAGGGAGGCCACCTTAATGATTTCAGCCAATGAGGGTTGTTGAGGTGCCTTATAAATCTCACGAAAACGATTGATACCCTTCTGTGCAAGTTAAGTAAAGGTAGAATCTATAGAATCGCCCTCATTGTCAAGTTCCCAAATGGTACTGATGGTCTTTCTACCCTTGGAATAATGATGGAAGAATTTGGAGTTTTCATCGCCTAATTTGATCCAAGTATCATGACTTTTAAGTCTCCAAACTTCATCCCTCGCTTGTAGGATCTTTAAACGGTCAGATTCTAGTTTATAAGCTATAATTTCTCATATTCATTTGCAAAACCTCCCACAATAGAGCTTTCCAGTCTATGAATAATCAGTTCAATTTTGTTGAGCTCTAGATCCTCCATTATTTTCTTATTCCTAGCCCTAGTAATGGACTCCTTCTTAATAGAGAGTAGTTTGTGTGAAAAAATGGAGGATGGCGATTGAAGGCTTGGTGGTGGAGGGAGTCTCCACTATGTTTCCACTGAATTTATGTAGTCTGTGTCTTGTAACCACACAGAGCAGAATTTGAAAAGAGAAGTCGGCTTGTTAAAGGCCCCAGCAATTTCCAAATAAATTGGAGAGTGATCTGAAATTCCACCAGAGTCGATTCATTATCTGAACGAGCCAAGAGTTTGTAGTAAAACTTCCTTGATAAGGAAGAGATCAAGCCTGCAAGCAACCAAATCGACCCCAGTGCGCCTGTTGCGCCAGGTGGGAGAGGGAGTGCGATGCAGGAGCATCAAAGCTAAAATTTCATTACTAAATTGTGTAAATAAGGGGGTGAGATATTTTAATTATTTTATTAATTAATTTGGTCATTTTTAATAAATTAGGAAAGAAATTATAAATGAGAGGATTATTGTAAATATTCCTTAAATAATTAAATATATGAGTGGAGTTGAATTAGGTAGATAATCTAGGGATGAGGAATTCCATAAACGGGACTTAGTTGGGTCCAAAAAAAGATAAATCTAAATTAGATTTGTAGTTGAGATTTGTGTGGAGGAATTTATGGAGTGGAATAAATTCATTATTTATGTATAAATAAGAGTGCTTTTGTGAGGATGAGAGACAATTGAGAGAAGTGAGGAGTACAATGAGAGTGAGAGATGGTTTGAAGGGCCGAGAGCCAAGGGGCCGCCCATTGTAATATTTGGCCAAAGTGTTTTTGGTTTATTGTCAGCATTTTTTTTATGTGGCTCTCTTTCCTTCTTGTGTATCTTTGAGCTGAATATTTTTATGGTTTTAATGAAGAATTACTGAGAGTTTTCATGTTGGGTGAAGTACGTGTGTTTTTATAAGCTAGGATATGTTTTATAGCAGAATCCCTGCATCATTTGGTATCACGACCTGACTTAGGCTTGAGATGCTGCCACATTTGTATTAAGCATTGTGCGAGGTTGAAATTTTTGTGTGAATGCGTAAGCACTGAGCGCTAGGTATCCATGAACAATGCTACATCGCGATTAGAGTGTTGTTGAAGAAGGCCGCTAGCTGCATGTTGGAGAAAAGTACCAAAATTTACAGATCCGCAGATTGTAAAATTGAATCGAGTGTTATTCTCAGTCAAAGCTATCTGGTGAACGATTTATTACATAGCTTGTAGAAATTATTTTCCATGTCGAGTTCCATCTTTGGTCAAGTTAGTCTGAAGATTTGTGTTGATATCTATTGCAATTAAATCCAACTCACAGGTAGTTCCTAGCATTATGAAAGAAGTGATTGCATCTTCTGTGTTTGGATGGATTTGCGGTGAATTTTGGGCTTCGTAAGAAGATGCGTGTGAGAGAGAAGTGTTTTTCATTTTTCCAATTCCAATATTCACTCAGCGAAGCCAAAATTGGGTAAAGAAATAGCATGGAGCTTGGATCATTGTTCAATGTTAGGGAGTGTTGTTTGAATTATACACACTATGTAGAATACTGGTTGTGTGTTTATGGAGATATGATGCATTTCTGCCACACAACTAGACTGCGTGGAAGTTGAAATAGTTTGGGGAAAGATGAGTGGTTGAATCAGTTGTGTGTTAATTCATCATGGAGAGGCACATAAGTTGGTTGATCGCGGAGTGTGATCGTTGCTTGAGGATGCCACTGTAGAGAACGTGTTTTACTATGTTTGGAGTGCGATGGTAAGAATATAAACACATTTTCTTTGGTGTGCATATGTTTTTATTTGCGCTATAGATCGAAAGGAAGTGTGCTTTGTCTCTAACAAAGTTCCAACAAGTAAAGTCAACAAAGTCTCAAGGGAGAGAGCCCTGCAAATGGTTGCTACAGTCCATGAGAATATTATTCTGTGGTAGTTGATGGAGAATTAGTCAACTTATGGCATGATCCTGCATGGATTGAAGACGTACAAGTTTGAAGGTTGTTCGAAAGGAAGCATATGTGTTGCGTGAGAGCAATGGTAACGTTTTGGCAAGGCGTGGTGGATTGATGCGTCGATTTGTTGTGGTTGGAGAGTCGATCTATCACAGATCGATCAGTGTTCTATTCCAGTTGACTATGGAGCTATTCCGTTGGATACTGGCTGATCTACCTCTACGTGGAGCCACAAATCCATTGGGGAGATGCAGATAATCCTTGGCATCTACTTCATTCTCTGTAAGTCCACTCTTAGAGTTGCACACAAGCGAGCTTGCAGTGTCTTTTAGCAGATACAGATCTTTCTCAACAGCTGTATTTGATTCCAGTCTTCTGCGTTTGGATTTCCTAATCTTAGCAACATCAATTTACATCACAACCCGATCAAATTTTTTATTTGCAATGTTGCTGCAATTACATTTGGCGTGGAATTTGACCGTGGTGTGGCACAGTGGAATAATGCCGCAGGGTTCTCAGCAAGACTCAGTAAATAGCAAGTGAAATCGTGGGTTAAAACACTATTACCATTGGATCAAACGAATGTGGATAGCATGCGGGAAAGGTATGCTTGAATTAACTGTGGGTCCAATATATAAATATTGATACTTTGGGTTTTGTCCAAAGTCAAATATGTAGATAGGAATTATATTGGAGTAAACAAAGGCTTCCGCTTGTGAATAAATTAAAGAAGAAAACCTTGGATAAAGGAATTTATTTAAAGCAAAGAAATTGCGGATGAGGTGAAGTTCTTAAATACATAATATGGGTGCTTTATTATAGTTCAAATAAAACTGATATGGAAATTCAAATAAACTTCCGCATAAGGGACCATCAGTATTTGGGATTTTTCATTTTTATGCATAATATGTGGGTGTAAGCAGCTTTGGCTTCAAATGCATATGAAGTTTGTGCTAATCCTCGGTGATATGAAGGAAACCATGCATGTTTATATGAGGAGGTTTATTATGCATAGTGTGATGAGTTATTATGCATAATGTGGATTTTTCACAGTTTTGGTTAAGTCATTTTGGACCAAAGCTTGTAGTTGGGAAAAGAAGAATTCTTTTGATTGGTGATTGAAAACACAATTGCTTGATGTTGTAAAAGATTTGTTTTACCATTATGTGGCGGTATCTAAGAGGTGATATTCAGGATGGCACAGAAGAGGGGAAATCGGAGAATTGAAACTGCAGAGAGAAAGGTTTATTAATAACCTTAACAGGAGCATGAGGTATGATAATTCAGGAAAGTATTTTTGAACATTGCAGATTGAATGGTTTATTTATTTTCACCTTAAAATAAATCTTGGAAAACCTAAATTGCAATTCAACTATAGACTTCAGTATCATGTGAAATGATAAGGTAAACTGATGATTTTTCGTAAGAATGAAATATGAAAGAGAGTGAATATTTTACATCCTAAAAATGTATTAGGGGTGTATGTTCGTTGGAGGATTGTATCACTTGAAATATCCATTGCCATAATTATTGGGTCAAGTCTGGAGGTGAAAAAAGATGTTAGAGTCAAATGAAAGTTTGGATAGTTTGAGTTGAGATTGAGTATTTTCATCCAAGATGAAGAATTGGTGTAAGTATGAAGTCAAAAAGTCATAAGCTAAGTCAAGAGTATGAATTTAATTGGGTGCATGATCGGTAGAGCCCGACACCCAACGAATTGGTTATTGTAACACATAAGTTACTAAAGTGTTGTTTGCAGCAAAGTGAAGCAAGAGGGTTTCCAGAGATTGGTTCCAAGATAGAGAACCAAGAGAAGCCAAATGTAGGAGGAGAAAATGACTGCTGATAGTCATTTCAGAGGTTTTGAAAAAGACCTCAACAAAGGGAAGAAGGGAAATGACAAGGTAAGTGGCATATGTGAACAGTTGACAGATGAAGGGTACGAGCGGGAGAAGGTTGAGATAACAATTTGCCTTGAATTGTTAATGGAATTGTTGCAGGAAAATGTGAAAGACCAAACACATGGTTGGACCATGAGAAAGAAGGTAAAGTGGCAGAAGCTACACACAAAGAGGGAAAAGCAGGTAAACATACAATTGGAAGAGGAATTGAGGAAGCTCGAGCAGATGTTGAGTTGTGAAGAACTCAGAGAGGATGAGTTAAAAATGGATGTTTCCATTTGTGGCCTAGAACAGGGTGAAATTTTGGGTGAAGAGATCAATGAGGAATATCTCATGAACTATTGGGATAGTTCAGAAGCATCTGAAGATGTGTTGGCGAGAGAAGCAGATAAGGCTATGAAGCCTTGCATATTTTCTCATAGTTTATGTATGTTTGCAGGATATGTGAGAGATGGTGAGCAGTCTGATGGAACTGTCACATAGATGAAGGAAACTTTTTAGGTAAAGTCTAGTGGAGAATGCCTTTCAGAGGGGGAAGGTAATGATTTGCTACAACAGGAAGAAATAATAAATGAATTCTTGGTTGGGGTAAAACAGAAAGTTGAAGCTGTTATGGAGCAAAATGGAAATGCCGAAGAGATATTCCAAGGAGGTAAACAAATGTATTTGTTTAATGAAATTGCTGACGAAATTTTGCAGTGTGATGGATTAGAAACCGGGACAACTTAGGAAGATTGCCAGAAGAAGGATGAAGCTGGGAATGAAGGTTGTGACGAAGTTCTGAAAATATTTCATAGGGAAATCGAGTTCTTGGAAGAATGGCTTAAGAAACCTGAAGGGGAAGTAAACCTTGCAGAATCTGATCCAGAAGAAATTACAGTTGCTATGCATGATAGCGATGAAATGTTTATAGAGTTGAATGAATATTATAACTTTTCATATAATAATGTAACTGTAGGTACGAAAAATGACATTAACAGATATGATGTCAAATTCAGAGAAGTTGAGCGGAAATTATTTGGAGTTGAGGTGAAAGATCAGGAGCAGCAAGGGAGTTGTGTCCATAAAGACAAAAAGGAGACAGAAATATTGATCTAGCAAGATGAAGATGGAAGCAGCCAGCAGTTCGAAACAAAATCTATTAAAGTCTAGAAAGTCGATGATGGGAGATTGATGCCTGAAGCATCAAATGAGACCGAAAGGTCTTATCTTTTTAAAACTAACAGTTTGTTGGTGAATGCAAGTACAACACCGAACGAGAGAGTTGTTGCTATAAAAGCAATCAAATATTATAGTTGTAATCAAGAAGGAGTTATTGATTATTTTCCATTGCAGAAAGTTGAGTATTCAGCTCAGTTGGAGATGACAGAGTTCGACAAAGAGGAATTACTCTGAGGAATTGGCGAAAGAAAGTGTTGGAGAAGCCGATGGAATCCGATCGACAGAGTGAATGATGAGTTACCAAATCGAGTTGATACTTCGAAGGACCAGCGGCAGAACAGAGTATGGAATCCTGGAGGGAGCAAGTCATCAAGACTTGTGGTTGTCGCATTATTACAAAAAAGCGACGGACCTCATAGACAGGAGTCTATGGAAACTTCTCTACATGGGGAGTCTGATGCAGGAGCATCAAAGCTAAATTTTCATTATTAAATTGTGTAAATAAGGGGATGAGATATTTTAATTATTTTTTAAATTAATTTGCTCATTTTTAATAAATTAGGAGAGAAATTATAAATGAGAGGATTATTGTAAATATTCCTTAAATAATTAAGGATATGAGTGGAGTTGAATTAGGTAGATAATCTAGGGATGAGGAATTCCATAAACGGGAATTAGTTGGGTCCAAAAAAAGATAAATCTAAATTATATTTGTAGTTGATATTTGTATGGAGGAATTTATGGAGTGAAATAAATTCATTATTTATGTATAAATAAGAGTGCTTTTGTGAGGTTGAGAGAAAGCTGAGAGAAGTGATGATCCAGGTGGATTAATCAGGTACAGGTACAAGTGGCCTGAGTAAAAGGCTCGAAAATAAAAGTGTTCGAAATATTCTCAAACTAGGTTCATGTTTTAGATCTCGTCTTTCTGATTCCAACGGCGCACACGACACTCAATTCCGAGTCCGTATGATGAAGTTATAAGCGGTCAAAGTTCCAGGTTGACTTGGTGACTGGAGAGTCTTAAGGAAGGCACAAATTCGACTTTTTCTGGCCACCGGATTCCGGAAAGCTCAGGCCAGATTCCGGGCGAATTTGTGGGACCATTAATTGCACTCCTTCGGTTAAAAATCCGAAGGTTCGAAAACAACCGTTTGTTTATGTAACAATAAAAAACAATATATATATATATATATATATATATATATATATGGGTGGCGGGCCACCAACCCCACCACCCCATGCAGATCAGCACATATATATTAAAAAGAGAAGTTTGTTGGGGGGCGAGTGTTCAACCCCGCCACCCCCGCGGTCCCCGCATTATACAACGGTAATAGCATTAAATGGGGGCGGGGGTTGTGAACCCCACCGCCACCCAAGCCACGTTTATGGCCACGGATATATGTGCCGGCGGAGATCATGGGGCGGGCCGCCCAAGGCGGACCCGACCGCTCCAAAAATATATATTTGCGGGTTTTCAAATGTAACGCGGTTTAAAAATAAAATGGCTTTCAACCTTTTAATGTAGAGGTCGGGATTTGACCACTCGACCTCCTCCCAAACAAAGTGGATCCTTAACCAACGTGCCAACGGTGGGACTTGGGTAAGTCCGCCCACAAAATATATATAAACTCGTCTTTTTACCAGTGCGCCCAGGCAAGGGAGCAGCAGAGTGCGCGCACGGAGTTCGAAGTTTATTATTATTTTTATTGCAGGTGCAATGGAACCATGAGCCCAGAAAGACGCAGGCGGAACCCTGATTGAGGCCAAATTTTAGGAGGGCGAAATTTTGACTTTGTCCAAATGGGAAAATTTTATGTCATTTCAACACTACTCGACGCCACGAGTCTGATGGCGTGCTCAGTTTCTGCATCGGATTTTTCGATTTTTCAGCCACTTTTGGAAGTGGGTTATGCAGGTGTCAGATTTCCACATGTGAGCCGTCGTTTTCACCTTTTTCAACGCCACAAGGTTGATGGTGTTTTCAGATTCAACCGCAAAACAGCTCAGCCTTCAGCAAATGGTAGCATGAGGTATATGATGTGGATTCCATGTACTTCTTCATTTATTTCTCTTTGAGATGCATTATGTCTTGCAGATCCCGGTTGATACATAAGTTGTGGGATCTTGCTTTGTGTTGTTATTGATGTACTTTCAGCTATGGATTTGTGTCATGTATGAGTCCCTTGTATGCCACATTGGCAGGATGCTCATTTTCATATGTGTATTGTTGAGATCCCTTGTTTGCTAGGATTGGCGGGATACTCTTATTTGCTACATGTCAGCTATGGTCATATTGATAGGAGTCTTTCTTTATGTATGAGAGTTCTGCAGTGGAACATCTCTTAAAGAAGTCAAGCCACTCCTGCGTGAGGGAAAATTTTCCTTGTATGTCATAGGGAAACACATCCATGTACATCTCTTCTTACAACACATAATGCAGCGGCCTACACCATCTTGACACTGAGGCCCGGAGATGTAGTCCCTCCTGGACGAACTCCGTCATCAAACAACGTGTTCTTATGATTGCTGATCTTGTTCATTTATGTCTCTCTTATTTATAGCTACAATTGTTCATTTATGTTCTTTAACGTCTTAATTAAATGCAATTCTAATTATCAGCCGAAGTAAAAGGTCTTGGTTAAAGGGTATCAAGATTTTACCCTGGATCAAGTGGTATCAAAGTAGGTATTCTTGCTGATTGGATTGCAGGCGTGAACATTGGATGTTTGCTGAGTTGAGCCATGGAGAGTGTCAAAGGCATGTATGAAACCATGCTCAGGGTGTCCGAGAAAGCGGACATACTGTACGAGGCTTACAAAAAACAAGCAGCAGAGAACGAAGAATTGAAGACCATCCTACACAAAGAGAAGGAGGACAAACAACAGTTGCAGCTTCAGTTGCAAGCCACAACAGAAGCGTGGGAAGATTGGAAGTGCAAAAATGAAATTCTGCAAGCAGATAATGATGCCTTGAAGGCGTTCCTACATGAAGAGAAGGAGGAGAAGCAGCAGTTGCAGCTTCAGTTGCAAGCCACGACAGAGGCGTGGGAAGATTTGAAATGCAACAACGAAACTCTTCAGAGAGATCATGATGCCTTAAAAGCATTCCTACAGAAAGAGAAGGAGGAGATGCAGCAGATGCAGCTTCAGCTACAAGCCGTGTCAGAGGCAGTGACAGAAGTGAAGCGCGACGAAGGCTTACAACAACTTTCTTCATCTGTTTTGCAATCAACACCTAAGGTAAATAGTGTTGATTTTTCTTCAGTTTCTTCACATGATGTCATTTCAGTTGGAAGTGTGGAGATACCAATCACAGGTACCGGCATGAGGCTCCTCACCAAAATGGGGTATAGAGGAGGAGGACTTGGCATTCGTGGCCAAGGCATAACCGAACCTTTGGAGGTTGTGCAACGACCTCGTTATGCAGGTTTGGGGTACAATGGTGAAGGATGTTCGAAGGACATCAAGGGAAAACAGATACTGATGAACTCTCCAAGGAAGAGGAATGATAGGGACACTTCGCCATCGTTCCACGGCAGTGCACGTTGCAGTGAAGGAACCGAGGCGAGCTCCCATCATCATGATGGCACCAGAGACCACCCCAGAAGGTATACTAAGTCTCATTATTCCAGAGTGCATTTTAATTACAAGAATGTTGATAACCACGGTCGTAAAATATGGCATCGTAAAACTTGTTATTTTTGTGGTTTAAATAACCATGTGATTTCTGAGTGCTGGAAGAGGATGACAGCACAAAGGAGGAAGAGGCACGAAAAGCCTTCTGCCCAACATGAAAGGAAATAAGTTAAGCAGGTTTGGAGGAAAAATAACTTTTGCACCCATTGCAACAAAAGTGGCCACCAAAGAGCCACATGCTGGAAACTTCATCCAGAGCAGCGTTATAAAGCCAAAGCGCCCATGTATACACCAGTCGAAAGAGCTGATCGAAAGGCAAGTTCGCCACAGGGAAATGATCCACTCGTTTTAATAAATGAGAAGTGGTTCTTCTAGATTGTTTTTTTCTAGAGATGTTAAGCTTGTCATGGCCATGCTTGTAAGTCATTTGTCGCATTTTTATTATGAAAGTGATGATGTGTTTCCATCACTCATTTAAGCGACCATGATATTGTTTTTGGCCTTGTTTTATGAGTCGTGTGTTAGATCTCTTTCATGTAAAAGTGATGATATGTTGCCATCACTTTGAGACGTGACGATTATGTTTTTGGTCATGTGCTATGAGTCGTCTTATGCATTTCTTTCATGTAAAAGTGATGAGGTGTTTTTCCATCACTTCGAAATGCGACGATGAGGTCTGGTCTTGTAATTTTGTTGAGGTATGATTTCCATTTTGCTGTAAACTTGACCACCGAGTGCATGTTATAAACTCGTGGCAAGTATGGAAATATTTGGGTCATTGTTGGTCACATTGAAAATGTAATGTTCGTTGCAGCTTTAGGCAGGTGTTGGCATTCTGATTCCAAAGGACAAAAGTGAAGGAGTCTTTAAGGGATGTGCCTTTTTAGACATTTGCATTTCAGCAGTTGCAAGTGTTGGCTTTGCATCTCGATTCCGAAGTACGTGAGGTGAAGGAGTCTTCAAGGGATGTGCCTTTTCAGACGTTTGCATTTCCGCAGTTGTAGGTGTTGGCTTTGCATCTTGATTCCGAAGTACATGAGGTGAAGGTCTTCAAGGGATGTGCCTTTTCAGACATCTCATTGCAGCAGTTGCAGGTGTTGGCTTTACATCTTGATTCTGAAGTACATGAGGTGAAGGAGTCTTCAAGGGATGTGCCTTTTCAGACATTTGCATTTGCGCAGTTGCAGGTGTTGGCTTTGCATCTTGATTCCGAAGTACGAGAGGTGAAGGAGTCTTGAAGGGATGTGCCTTTTCAGACATTGCATTGCAACAGTTGTACATGATGGCTTTGCATCTTGATTCCAAAGTACGCCAAGTGAAGGAGTCATGTGGGGATGTGTCTTTCAATGACATTTGCAGACAGTTGATGATAGGTAAAGCTTGATGCTTTTGGAGGACCAAAAGCTCCTCAGTGGGGAAGATTGATCTAGGTGGATTAATCAGGTATAGGTACAAGTGGCCTGAGTAAAAGGATAAAAAATAAACGTGTTCTAAATATTCTCAAACTAGGTTCATGTTGTAGATCTCGTCTTTCTGATTCCAACGGCGCAAACAACACTCAATTCCGAGTCCGTATGAGGAAGTTATAAGCGGTCAAAGTTCCAGGTTGACTTGGTGACTGGACAGCCTTAAGGAAGGTACAAATTTGACTTTTTCTGGCCATCGGATTCCGGCAAGCTCAGGCCAGATTCCAGGCGAATTTGTGGGACCGTTAATTGCACTCCTTCGGTCAAAAATCCGAAGGTTCAAAAACAACCGTTTGTTTATGTAACAATATATAAAAATAAAAATAAAAAAATAAAAAATAAAATAAATAAATAAATAAATAAATAAATATATATATATATATATATATATATATATATATATATATATATATATATATATATATATATATATATATATATATATATATATATATATATA
This sequence comes from Pinus albicaulis, assembly GCA_034641835.2. Lineage (NCBI taxonomy): Eukaryota > Viridiplantae > Streptophyta > Pinopsida > Pinales > Pinaceae > Pinus > Pinus albicaulis. The sequence goes on from CM076575.1 coordinate 821,639,473, forward strand.
GAAGTGCTACCTAACCCCGCCACCCCAAGGCAGACTACATATATTAAAAAGAGAAGTTTGTTGGGGGGTGGGTGGTCAGCCCCGCCACCCCCGTGGTCCCCGCATTATACAACGGTAATAGCATTAAATGGGGGCAGGGGTTGTGAACCCCACCGCCACCCAAGCCACGTTTATGGCCACAGATATATGTGCCGGCGGAGATCATGGGGCGGGCCGCCCAAGGTGGACCCGACCCCTCCAAAAATATATATTTGCGGGTTTTCAAATGTAACGCGGTTTAAAAATAAAATGGTTTTCGACCTTTTAATGTAGAGGTCGGGATTTGACCACCCGACCTCCTCCCAAACAAAGTGGATCCTTAACCAACGTGCCAACGGTGGAACTTGGGTAAGTCCGCCCACAAAATATATATAAACTTGTCTTTTTACCAGTGCGCCCAGGCAAGGGAGCAGCAGAGTGCGCGCACGGAGTTCGAAGTTTATTATTTTTTTATTGCAGGTGCAATGGAACCATGAGCCCAGAAAGAGGCAGGCGGAACCCTGATTGAGGCCAAATTTTAGGAGGGTGAAATTTTGACTTTGTCCAAATGGGACAAATTTTATGTCATTTCAGCACTACTCGACGCCATGAGTCTGATGGCGTGCTCAGTTTCTGCATCTGATTTTTCCATTTTTCAGCCACTTTTGGAAGTGGGTTATGCAGGTGTCAAATTTCCACATGTGAGCCGTCGTTTTCACCTTTTTCAACACCACAAGATTGATGGTGTTTTCAGATTCAGCCGCAAAATAGCTCAGCCTTCAGCAAATGGCAGCATGAGGTATATGATGTGGATTCCATGTACTTCTTCATTTATTTCTCTTTGAGATGCATTATGTCTTGCAGATCCCGGTTGATACATTAGTTGTGGGATCTTGCTTTGTGTTGTTATTGATGTACTTTCAGCTATGTATTTGTGTCATGTATGAGTCCCTTGTATGCCACATAAGCAGGATGCTCATTTTCATATGTGTATTGTTGAGATCCCTTGTTTGCTAGGATTGGCGGGATACTCTTATTTGCTACATGTCAGCTACATTTATTTCTCTTTGAGATGCATTATGTCTTGCAGATCCCGGTTGATACATAAGTTGTGGGATCTTGCTTTGTGTTGTTATTGATGTACTTTCAGCTATGGATTTGTGTCATGTATGAGTCCCTTGTATGCCACATTGGCAGGATGCTCATTTTCATATGTGTATTGTTGAGATCCCTTGTTTGCTAGGATTGGCGAGATACTCTTATTTGCTACATGTCAGCTATGGTCATACTGATAGGAGTATTTCTTTATGTATGAGAGTTCTGCAGTGGAACATCTCTTAAAGAAAACAATACCCTCATGCAAGAGGTAATTTTTTCTCAGAAGTCATAGGAAACACATCCATGTACATCTTTCTACAAACACATAATGCAATGGGGGCTCACTATCTTGGACACTACAAACAAGAGAGTTAGTCCTCTTGGATTAATTTGCCATCAAACACGTGTTCTTTAATTATTTATCTTTGTTCATTTATGTCTCTCTTATTTATAAACAAAAATTAACGTCGAGGTTTCTAACGCTGGCTCAAACGGGAATCTTAAATATATCACCAAGTAAAAGTTGGCCCGAAGAGGTATCAAGATTTTACCCTGGATCAAGTGAGGAGCACAGTGAGAGTGAGAGATGGTTTGAAGGGCCGAGAGCCAAGAGGCCACCCATTGTAATATTTGGCCAAAGTGTTTTTGGTTTATTGTCAGTACTTTTTTATGTGGCTCTCTTTCCTTCATGTGTATCTTTGAGCAGAATATTTTTATGGTTTTAATGAAGAATTATTGAGAGTTTTCATGCTAGGTGAAGTATGTGTGTTTTTATATGCTAGGATATGTTTTATAGCAGAATCCCTGCATCAGAGTGATTATGAGGGGATCCACCAGACGATGGATAGAGATTAAGTGTTTGAAAAAATCAGAGAGTGGATCCGCAAGTGAATTTGGACCCCACGACTTTGAGATCCCAAGAGAGACATTCAAGTCTCCAACCAATATAATATTGTCAGAACAAAGAATGGATGAATTCATAAGTGAGGTCTAGAATTGTTGCCTATTGGTGCAGGGTCCATATGCATTAAGAATACAAAATTGGAGACCAAGGGCTTCCAAGAAGACGTCCATCCCCAGAATGCATTCCCTTCCCCATACATTAAGTAGTTTGATGTGTCGGGGGTTGATACAGAGGGCCAGACCACCCGAGCGACCGTTAGCATCTATGGCATAGATGGTCCATGTAGGGAGGAGGTGGGAAAGCTCTTGAATAACAAGTTCTGATGAACCATGAATTTCCTGGATGAGGATGACATCAGTCAAGGAAGTAGTAAAGAGGCATCTAAGAGCGAGACGCTTCCCAGGGCTAGCCAGCCCATGACATTTGAAGGAAAGACAAATCATTGAGAAACCAGGAGTGGGGATTATCTTGCTTTAAGGATCCCATCGATGGAGAGTTGTGTACCGAAGGCAACTTCAATACCGGCCTGAAGGATGGCCTTCGAAATATGTGAGTGTCGGCCACGAGAGGGCTTGTGAAGAGAGTGAGATGGGCCAGGAAGTGGACCAAGAACAACCGGGGTGTAAATGCGAGGGCGAAAATTGTAGGAGTCTGTGGATGAGGTTTCAGTAGATTCAACAATGATGGATGGAATGGGAAGAGTGGGGATAAGAGTAGAAGGTGCAAGTGAGGAGATGGGAGGAGATGATGATGAAATATTAGGTATGGTAGGGGGGGTGGGGGGGTACAAGAGAGGTGAGGAGGATGGGGGGGAAATAATGGAAGGGGTAAATAATCCAACTAGAGAAGGCTCTGTGCACTGAATAGATGCCGCAGATAAAAAAGTCAAAAATGTAAAAGGAGGAGAAGAGGGAGTACCATCATCCAGAAGGAGTCCAGTAGATGTAGCATCATCCATAGATTGAGTGACCCGGAAAGGGGCATCTGTATCCACCTGCGAGGAGTGATCAGGTGTCGTGAGGAAGTCGGTGAGCTGTGCCTGTCATTGTAGCGAGACCGAAACCGGAGCAATAGGATGTAGACCACTGTGAGAGCGAGGAGACGATGCCTCTCCATTTAATGGACAATATTTTAAAAAATGTCCAATTTTGTGACATCGATGACAATGAAATGGAACCCCCTCATAATCCAGTAGCTGCGTCTGGGTAGAATTACACCATTGAATATTGATGGCTTCCTCAAGTCCTTCCCTGGTATCCAGATGTACTAGAATGCAGGCAAAAGCCATCTTGCTAGAGTCAATGTAGGAGTGGTCATGGTCCAAATATGTACCTAGAAGGTTACCAATATCCTTAAATATCTGTTCATTCCATAAATGTAGTGGTAGCCCAGGTAAACAAACCCAAATAGGTCTCGCTCCCAACGGTTCACGTTCAGGGTCGAAAAAGGGGTTCCATCGCTTCAGTAACACAGGTGCCATCTCAATGTGCTAGAATTGCGATAACACAAGGTCAGTGGGATCCCCAGATGCGAAGGGGAGAGCGAACCATCCCTTAGTAAGAGTATGTATGGTGGGAAACTCATGTAAAATTTCACCCCAAATCTCTTGTACCCACTGTTTCAATATTTTGACCCCATAGTTCCAGCCAGGAACACGAACAACCACCACTCTTTCCACGATGCCCATGATATCTGCCATCTGTACGCCAGCGCCAAGGGTGAGGAGGCTAGCACGCTTGCAGGCCTGCACACATTTCATGCGACAGGGGGCACGAGGGGGGAGCCCAGGAGGTAGGGTATCCGAGGCGGTAATAGAAGGAGGCGATGAAAAGATGGGAGGGGGGGGGAGGGTGGAGTCGGGTGAGGGAATTGAAAAACAGCCGCATGGATGACGAACGGGGGAAGTTGCAGGTCCATGTGAGGTGTTGGGGGGATGAGAGCGCGGGGTGGTAGTCGACGGAGGCGGGGGGGGGGAGTGAGGGGAAGAAGTGGTTGCGGGGAGCAGTGGCACCGAGTCTAGTGAGCAGGGGTGGGCGAAAGAGGGAGCCGATGAAGTGAGGGAGAGGGTCTGCGACAGGAAACCTAAAGATTCAAGGGACGAGGTTCAGAGATTTGGAGAGGAGATGAGATCCAGATCAGTAGCTGAGAGAATAGCAGGGGAGGAGGGTTTGAGGGGAGGTGCCAAGAAAGAGTCGAGGTTTGGGAAGGTAAGAGGGGAGGATGCAGAAGCTATGGAGCCAGAAAAAGCAAGACAAGTAAAAGGAGAGGAAGCAGGGTGAGAAACATACATACCAGAGGATAAATAATGAGAAAGGGTCCAAATGTCCACCTGGGCATATGGGTCCTCCGAATAATCCACCAACTGTTCATCCTGGGCCCCCTCCATTGAAAACCCCAATAAGAAACCGTTAATGCAAGAGTCCAGCTGCCAGTCAGACAAGAACAGTCACGGGGAGCTGAAAAACTAGAGATGGGCAGTGAAAAGGTCGCCAGAAGAAAAAAATACGGGTGATTAAGGGGATAGTTTCCTCATAGAGGCAACGTTCCAATGCAGGAACGGGTCGTGAAAACCGTTGTGCTCCGTCAGTTGGTGAAGTCATAGAAAATAGTGCAGCCGACCGAAGGATGAGGTTCTGTGGAGAGCGCCACCATAATAGCCATGTGGCCCCAAACGTTGCCAAAACCATGATTCCTGTAGTGAGTCGCCATAGGTCGCAGTGGGTGCAGTCAAGTGAGTCGTCGAGCGGGTTCAACGAAGGAAACCATAAACCCTAGTTTTGCCATGAGAGTCACTGCCTGGGAGCTCCATCTCCTCCATTCCACCGTGGTATTGATATCCCTAAAACAAATTCCATGAAGCTTTACAATTTCTTTCATGGAAACACAATTGTTTTTTTCATACTATCAAGGGAGCTCCTAAACCTCCTTCCAGAATTGAGCAAAATTTATAACAACTTTAGCAACAATTCTATCATCTTTTTACCCAAAATACAAAATAAATATTTCTTTTCTATTTTCATTGTAACCCTTATTATAAATAATTTCCATTATAGATTCTTAACCTCTTTGTTGGAGCGGGGTCCCTTAGGGCTGAATTTTGATATATTTTTGGAATATTTTTGTAACGTTTTTGTAATTTTAGTTGTGCGCAGCAAAAGTCAAGGGGCTTTCCGGTGGGTCAAAGCCCCTCATGAGTTGTAATGGGTCAAAGGGTAGAACTAGGGGCTGCAAACCACAATTTGCGGACCTTAGATGAGCGCAGGCTAAAAGTATAAATAGGAGTCTAGATAGAGTCGATAGGAGATAATAATGTTAATGATGATAGAGATATGACTGTATTTTGATACTTTAACGAACTTGTCTGGGTTAGAAAGCTCATATTGGCTGTGTGTGCAGAGACCTTAGTCCTGCTATGTGCGTGGGTAAAATGAAGGTGTTTTAAGGAAGATTGGAACTGTTAATGAATGAAGATCTGTTTTGGATGATATCTAAGTACTAAATGCATCTATTATTTTCTTTATGATCGTTTTTGCATGATATTTCCTGGTTACTGTGTTATCTGTATTCAGATCGGTTATGCAACTATTTTCTGCTTTACATGAATACTAAATGAATGGATCTATTATTGTTGAGTAAGAATATGTATTAAGGGTAATTACAAGGATTGCAAAGTCTATTTTAGCGCACACATAAGGTATTATGTGTATTTGACCTAAATTTGTCTAGTTAGGGTTTTTGGTTAGGGCTTCTATTGCGAAGGTCTGATCACGGCTGTTTTAGATCCGAGGACACCCACATCATTTAATTCTCTCTCAAGGTGTGGAAACCTGGTTCCAGCACTCCCCCATACTACTTTAGGTGAGACTTTGACTTGCACAAGAAGGTCATTGCCGAAAGGGCGAGTAGTAAGAGGGTTTTGTTGGTTAACCTTAAACTCCGAACCTAGGTCAGGACCCCTCAAGCCAAAAAATGGTTCTGTTGTCGGGAGAGAGGTCATTTTGAGAGAGATTAGATGTTGTGGCAACCCTTCAGACCTGAATTAGAGGACTGGTTTGAGAAACAAATTCAAGAATTTTCCCTTAAAGAAAACATAAGTAAGAAGATGTCTACTGAAGATTGGAAACATAAGTATATTTTCACAGAGGTTCATGAGAGCTTCTTTGTGACCTTTGCGCACGATTTGCAGGAGAGGTTGGCGAGATTAAAAAAGTTCCAAACCTGTTGGAAGGACGAGAAGGTCATGCAGTGGATGCCTGAATTGATCCAACAGTTGGAAAAGATTGATAATTCCATCACGCGAACTGTAGATCACTGGGTTGACAACATCTTGGGTGGGTTTGTGATAGAATTTTCAGTAGATCAGTTTGTGTCATATTCCAAAGCTAAAAGGAGGTTTTTCAAGGGATTGAGAGGTAAATTCTTACGAACTTTGCCTCTGTTGATTAAGATGCTATTGTGTGAAAAGGGTGTTTTGTGCAGCCACACTGAGTGAATGACCCCTGATAAGATAGAAATTACTACACGCAATGAAAAATATTATCGGGTCAATGAGATAGGGTACAGATATGTATAAATCCCTCTGAGAAATTCACCTGATATGGAAAATAGCGAGGCTATGCGCGTTGAAGGTAGCCCTCCTGCTACGCCATAGTAAAACTCGCACAGGGTAAGACATCTCCTACCCCACCACCACCGCCACCTGCAAAAGATATGGCCGCGCATATGAAGCTACCTACCTTTAAGGGTGTGGGAGACGAGGATATGGATAGGTTTTGGTTTGTTGCTAACGCAGTGTGGACTACAAAAAATGTGAATATTGATGCTATCAAGAGAGCATAGATGGCTATGGCATTTGATGGTCGCGAGTTAGATTGGTTAATGGGATATCTAGCTCAGAACGCTGATCCCATAGTTGCGCATATTAAGGATGCCCTAAAACAACAATTCAGGAAGCCGAAGTCCTAATCATAGTGCATGATAGAATTAAAAGATATCAAATAAGGGCCGAAGGAATCAGTTTGGGAAGCTGATCAATGACTGAAGTGCACCATCAGTAAAGGATGTTTTTTTTACGATGATAAGCAGCATAAGGAGTGGTTCATTGCCATGCCCTTGCCACATCTGCGCGGGCCTATGGGTCAATAGAAGATTGATTCTCAGGCCGAAGCTCTCGAATTTGCTATGAAATTAGAAGTTGCACTTAGAGAATATGCTCAATTCAGAACACTGCAAATTCAAAGTCAGCTGGAGGCTATGCACTTATAAGTTTAGAACCTACGCAGAGATAGAGGTAAATAAGTTGGCGCAGATGTCTGGTGCATACATTGTAAAGGTTCAGGCCACACCAAGGATCAGTGCACTTTGTTCTCCAATTACATGCAAGCAGGGGGATCGAATCCACTGTACCCAAGGGATTCTTTTCGGCCAAGTACCCCCACACTATGGTGCGGTGATTGTAGGGTAGTTGGACAACATGATACAAACCACTTTACTCGATTAGAAAGCTATGTGCCAGAGTTGAAGCAGAAATGGTGCAGATTTTTCTCTTAAGTTGGTCATGATGAGCACCACTGCCGGGTGTTCGATCTTATGATAGACAATGCTAAACTTTATAGAGTGCAGGCTGACCCTTCTTCACCAGCATCTCCCTCTGGATGTGGAGGATCCCCAACAAGAGGAAGGGGAGGGGGGAGAGGTGGAGGCGTAGGTCGGGTAAGAGGGCAAGTAATATAATATAATTGTGGGGATGCTAGACACTATGCGAGTGACTTCCCGAACCCTGCGTGAGAATCCTGTAGGTTTTGTAGGAAATTTGATCATGTAATTGAAGATTGTCCTCTGTTAATTGCTAAAATGCAGGAAAAGAAACAACAGACACCTACACAAAACATACAAATGGTTAAAGATGAACCACATGATGATGGCCCAAGTGTAAATGTAATTACACGCAGTGGTGCTGCCACCAGACGAAATGAGGAAAAGAGGGCTGATGTAGAGCCACTGATCGGAAAGGCGTCTGACAAGAAAGAAGGAATCGACCTATGGAAAAAAAAGGAGACTTCCATTGAAGGCACGAAGGATTTTTTTTCTATAGATGCATCCACATCAAAGTCTATCATGGAACCTAAGGGTCATGATGAATTCAAACCATTCCTACAAGCCTGTATTAAGTTATTTTGCAATTAGAAGGCAATAGATAATCTTCAGGCCCTGATAGATAACGGCACGGAAAAAAGGTACCTCAAACGAAGACGAAGGCTGTGAACAAGATTTATAAGAACAAGAAGAAAAATAGTTTGGAAATGCGCATGACTGTGCATATTGGAGAGTATGAGATGGATCAATTCATCCTGGAATTGGGGTCTAATGCAAATGTTATACCTAAGAAAACCTGGCAGAAGATGGAAGAAGCAAAGTTGGAATGGTTCACCATTCAGTTACGCATGGACATTCTGCGAAATACCATTCCACTTGGAAGACTTCCAGAGGTCTTGGTATACATTGCTAGAGTAAAGGTACGCACGAATTTTGAAGTGATATAAATTGTGGATGATGCAGACCCCTACCCTGTGCTGTTAGGATTGGATTGGGCCATTGATATGGGAGGCATCATCAACCTAAAACGTAGAAGCATGATATTTGAGAATGGTGGTACACGGGTGATAGTCCCACTGGATCCGGTAGAAGGAGAAAGATATACAAAGCCAGTACATGAAGGAGATGATGTCAACCATATTTACAAGCTGACTGCGCGGGATGAAGATTGGATCAACCCTAAAACTGATGGGATGCTGAATTGGGAGAAGGATAGTTTGTGTTTCTTAGATTCAGATGGAGAGATGGAGAACTGGCAGAATCAGTTGCACGATGTTTCTGCGTTGCGTTGCCTCAAGATCACGAATAAATTCTAGTGCATCTCCTCGGAGGTAAGAGAAATACCCTATTTTTATGGTTCTGGTAGTCTCAAAATATTTATGGAAGAATTGGAAAAGGTTGTCCCAGAAGAACGAAGGTTCTAGGCACTTGACCTGGCTATGTGCATTGGTGGGATACTCATAAGGGTGCTTTTAAAGATTGGGAGGAACGTAGCAAAATGATGACATTGCACTTTGAGCCTCCTGTTACCCCACCAACTGATCTTTTCTATGGTTAGCTGGGAGACCTGTGCAAGCACCTGGCCATGTGGGTGGAATTTTGGAAGGAAAAGACTTGGAACGAGTGGGTTCATATGTTTATTCATTCATTGGGGCCGATACCTACCACTTGGTACCTGGAAACAGAGCTGCACCGAGGAAATCACCATTGGATTACAATGACTGATGATTTCCTATAAACCTTCAGCTTGGTTGGGGGATTAGAAAAATTGGATGAAGCCCTACAGGACATAGATTCTCTTGTCTTTGATGACTCCCAACCATGAAGGGAATGTGTTGCGCCAACATGGGATGCATAGATGCAAGACATTGTCAATTGTAGGAACCTATCAATAGAGGATAATGATGATGATCCAAGAAATGTCAACATCCCTGAGTCTGAAGGGGAGCGTGCAGTTGCAGGGCCGTCATTGGAATGGTAGATGTAACTAAGCCTCTGAAGTTAAAGGAAGTCAACATTGGGATAGAAGAGCAGCCCAAGTTGGACAAAATTGGGGACTACTAGGATGATAATACAATAGGAAAGATAGTGGAGCTGCTGACAGAGTATCAGGACCTGTTTCCTACCAAGTTCTCAGAGCTCAAAGGAATTGTAGTAGACCTAGGTGTTATGAAGATCATGTTGAAACCAGATGTGCACCCTGTCAAGCAATGACCATACTAATTGAATCCTAAATATAAGCAGAAATTAAAAGAGGAATTAGAAAAGATGGTGGTTGCAGGAATCATTGAGCCTGTAGAGTAGTTTGATTGGGTGAGCCCAATGGTGGTTCAAGAAAAGAAGACCAAGGGAGAGATAGGGATTTGTGTAGATCTGCGCGAGCTGAATGATGCCTGTGTGCATGACCCCTTCCCTACTCTGTTTTCTGATGAGATCCTGGATAATGTGGGAGGAAAATAAGCTTATTCATTTACTGATGGATTTTCGGGGTATCATCAAATCAAAATTGTGCCTGAAGACCGCAACAAGACCACCTTTGCAACAGAGTGGGGGTCTTTCTAGTACACTGTAGTGCCTTTCAGATTGAAAAATTCACCTGCGATCTTCTCGCGCATGGTAGTGGTTGTGTTCAAATAATTCATGCATAAATTTTTGGAGGTGTATTTTGATGATTGGACAATGTCTCGGTTAGTAAAGAAACATGTGTCAAACGTGCACATGATGCTTGCCACTTGTAGAAAGCACCAAATTTCTCTTAACCTGAAGAAATGTATATTTTGTGTGCCTTTTGGAATTCTGTTAGGGCATATAGTATGTCAGCAAGGATTGAAGGTAGACCCAGCCAAGATAGCAGTTATCATCAACCTAGAAGTTACCATCAATGAGAAACAGCTGCGCTCCATCCTAGGACACACAAAATATTACAGGAAGTTCATTCAGGGCTATGCTCTGATCACTACAACAATGGAGAAGTTACAAAAAAATGATGTGTCATTTTTCTTGGATGAGGAATGTCAAAAGAGCTTTGAGTTGCTAAAGGAGAAAATGGTCACTACACCTATTATGAGATTCCTAGACTGGTCTAAGGTTTTTCATGTACATGTGGATGTATCTAGTATAGCACTTAGGGTTGTTTTAGCGTAGAAGAAGGAGAAATTGATCACCCGGTTTTTTTTGCCAGTAGGAATCTCTCCAGTGTAGAGCGCAACTACTCAACCAGAGAAAGGGAAGGATTGACCATGGTCTACGCTTTGCAAAAATAAAGGCACTATCTGCTAGGAGGACACTTCAAAATGTTCACTGATCATTCTGCTTTGAAATACCTAGTCAATAAGCCCGTGTTGGGGGGGAAGATTTGCAGATGGTTGTTGTTATTTCAGGAGTATGACTTTGAAATCGTTATGAACCCTAGAAGACTAAATGATGGACCTGATCATTTGTCACGCATCAAAAATGGGGAAGAACCAACCAGTCTGGAGGATGGGATACCTGATGCAGAAATATTTGCTATCAAGGTGGTTAATTAATACTTTGCTGATATTATTCACTTTCTGATCACTGGAAGCGCAACTGATTTTACCTTGATTGCAGGTCAAATGTATAAGTTGGGAGGAGATGAATTATTGAGAAGGTATGTGTTGGAACATGAGAGATAGGATATCTTGGTTGAGGCTCATGGAGGGGTGGCAGGAGGCCACTATGCTTGGAAAGCTACTGCGCAGAGGGTGTTGTGTGCTGGGTTATGGTGGCCCACACTGCGCAGTGATGCACATGCGTACTTCCGAGCCTGTGATGCATGTCAGAGAACAGGGAAGCCCTCGCTAAGAAAGGAAATACCCCTGCAGCCAGAAATGGCCCTGCAAGCCTTTGATAAATGGGTTATAGATTTTTTTGGACCGAATAGTCCTCTAGGAAATAAGACTAAAGCACACTATATCATCAATACCACAGATTAGGTAACCAAATGGGCAGAAGCTAAGGCAGTTAAGGAGTACACTACTGATACTACTGCGCACTTCATTTTTTAACATATTCTGACTAGATTTGGATGTCTGAAGATATTGATGAGTGATAGAGGTACACACTTTGTTAATGAAACCATTGAATCTCTGCCGGAGGAATTTCAAATCCATCACCAAAAGAGTACCCCTTATCACCCACAAGAAAATGGCGCAGTAGAGGATTTCAACAAAATTTTGGAGAATGCTCTCACAAATATTTGTAATGCGAATCAGAATGACTGGGACGTGAAAATCCCTTCTGTGTTATGGGATTATAGGACCACATGAAAGAAGTTGACTGGGAAAACACCTTTCAGGATGGTCTATGGGAAAGAAGCGATCATGCGAATGGAGTATATTGTCCCAAGCCTGCGCATTGCAACTTTCACTAATATCGCTGAGCCTAGCAATATGGAGGAACATTTGGTGCAATTGGTTTCCTTAGAAGAGGATCATTTCATTTCTAACTTCCATCAACATGTACAGAAGGCGAGCGAAAAGGCCTGGCATGATAGGCACATCGAAAAAAAATGTTCAAGGAGGAAGACTTGGTATTGTTATATGACAGTCAGTTTTCGCACCACCCAGGGAAGTTCAGGAAACATTGGTTGGGGCCATACATTGTGAAGGAAATCACTGATGGAGGTGCGGTGCACTTGGCCACGTTGCGCAGTGAGAATCTTCTCAGGTATTTCGATGGAAGCCGTCTGAATCCATATAGGACAATCTAATGCCGACCAAATGACTATATGGCCGGAGCATAAGAATCCAGTGGTCTGCGCACGTCACTGAGGAAAGGTGCAGAGAAGTGCGACGAAGGTGCAAGGGTAATGCGCAGGAGAAGAAACTAGCCATTGGAACAGTGAAACAAGGTGAAAAAGTAATTTTACCATTGGATGGAGCAGGTTTTATGCATTTAATGAGGAAATCTTACAGGATTTTTGACCATTTTTATGGAGATAAGTTGCATTTAATGAAGATCTGATCGTTTTCACCTTGGATTTCCTATAAAAGGAAGGGTGCGGGTCACAATTGGTTCCTTTGCTTTCCGAGTACATTGCGCCTTGAGATTATCCATGATTTGTGCTGTAAATTTGTCTGTAAGTACTGTATGTCTGGCCGAGATTCCCCATCTGATGTGAGCAATCCTGAATTTATCTTCCTCCTGGGAATTACGACCACCAATCCGGAGAGCGCACCTCCTGAGAAGCACTTTGTGCCCCTCACAGCATCGACTGAGCCAAGATCGGACAATATCCATGAATTAATCCCTGAAGTTGAAGAAGTCGTGTCAACGCCGGCTAAAGAAAAAGGAAAAATATCGAAGGGGTCCTCCTCGAAGCCGCATACCTCCCCGAGGAATGTGACATCCTCGCGTTAGGTGATTAATGGTAGGTCGCCTATTGGTGGCCCTTCAAAAATACCAATGAGAGCCACTGAGGAGGCTGCGCTCATTGAGCCTATCTCATGGCAGCCACCATATGTCAATCCATGTAGACCCTCTGTGTGCTCGCCAAAGAATGTAGACTCAGTGCGATACTACCTTCAGATGCCTCTGGTCCTGCAGGCTATTCCCCTTGGTGAAGATGTGTTTGGCAAGATACCGAGCATCAAGTTCGATGACCATGATCTAGTGAATGAGGAAATGTTCCATGAGATAGCACCAGAATACTACTTGGAGAGGGTGCTATATGATTATGTGGTAAAAGTTGAGCCGATGTCGTGGGTGCACGGGCTAGGCAATGTCGAGATCCTAAATTTTTTGCAGATTTCGTATTTTGGGAGATATCCTATCACTACTATCTACATGCGCCAACTACTGGCGTTAGTACATGATGGATATTTGTGGATCTAGGGAGGCATTCTAATCGACGACGCACTGATCCACCAGATCACCGGCCTGCCCAAGAAGGGCCTCATCCAATTTCAGGGTTTGGAAAAAGCAACGAGCTCAAGGTCGCAACAAAAGTCAAGAAAGATTACAAGGTCGAGCAGGACAAAAGGGGATTCCTGCTGCAGACAATTGTAGACCCGGGTGTGCGCTTAGGTACCTTAGTCATACGCTGCAAGTTGATGTGCAAGTTTTGACCAAAGGTGGTCCCTGCACACGTAATTGCATTGGCAGGCCAATGTGAGAAGGGGGGCAGCTACAACTGGCGCCAATACCTCTGTGAAGAATTCTTGGAGAATGTGTGCGAGGCATAGGAGTAGGGGAAGCTATTTTGCTACTCTTGGATGTTGTTACTCATTGTGTTGATTGCATGGGAGATTCCAGTGGATGCAGTTCTCCCGGAAGTGGAGCCTGGCTTATGCGAGGGAGCGCGTTACGCCAATCTTTGGGATTCCTCCAACCCTAGGTGGGTGAAGGAAAATGAAATTTTTTGGGTGCTATTTGAGGGTGTGCTGGCTGCTGCAATCCACTCGTGTCCACGCCTATCACCAATAGCCTATGAGAAGTACAAGAGCATTGCCACTTTTCATATAATAATGCACGATGTGCAGGTCAAGGCATGTAATGACCCCACGTGGTATAATTTGCCTTTCATGATGACTGAGGCAGAGGTCGACCAGGCCATTGCGACCTGGACAAAAGAATAGAAAGTAGGGCTCATCTCCACCCAACCCGTTACAACCTCTACTTCAGGGAAAGAAACAACTCCAGGTGATAAAGATGAAGAGGTCAAGTTGTGCAATGACAAAGATGCATAAATAGGCACGCAGAAGGATGGTGAGAAGGAGCTTGAGTAGGAAGCAGAGAAGGATACAGAGAAAAACCTTGGAGGCGAAGCTGATGTGGACCTTGGTGGCGTCGATGGGCTAGACGGTAATGGTGCTGAATCTCTGTGCGGGACTAAGCGCGATGCATAAACTTCAAAGGGTCTGTGAAAGAAGCAGAAGGGATTGAAGGCCGGAGGAGAAAAAAAGGTCACTCTGATAGAAGAGGACTTGGATAAAATTGCAGATGCAGTCGCTTATGTTTCTGAAGACAAATGGACTACCATGGAAGAGTAGTACAAGGCTGTAATGGAGGCCTTACAGTCCGGATTGCAGGTCTTGCAGTTGAAGACTGAAAACTTACAAGCGACCGTGGATCAAGAAAGTTCGATTCAAGCGATCCTGCCTACAAAAATGATCGTTGAAATGTCAAATAGCAGAATCTGCCCCTTCCCAGCACAATCGTTACAGTGGAGCAGCCGGAGCTACGCGCGCAGGTGCAGACTTGCACAAAGGTAGGAATTGATCTATCTAAGTTACTAAGTGGAAAGCTACACACTATACATACTATTATCTCCGACGAGCTACAGTGCAGGGAGGCGTGCGTGCATCAATAGTTGAATGAAGTGGAGTAGACGGTTGCAGAAAAAATCGAAGAATCGCTCCAGGCACAGACAGTGCAACAGGCGACTCAGCTCAGGGTGCAGAATTGGAACACCTAATCGATAGGCTATGTGGCGATCTTCCTGAAGTGGCTATTCCTGGATATTCCCCACCAAAAGTCAATATTGAAAGCATGGTTTCCGCGTAAAAAGCTTCCAGGACAGAAGTGCAGACAGTGAAAGCCAAGTTTGAACAAAATATTGCAGCATTGTAGGCTAAGCTACAACTCGAGACTCCCCTGGAGGTGCGCGCATAGCGGGTAGCCTTAGTGAAAGAAGCATCAAAAAACATCTTAGAAAATGTTGACAAAGGCTCCGCACTGCTTGAGACAACAATAGGACTGTGGACGTCTGTGCAAAGAGACCCACTTGTCAAAAATATCAATCAAGAGTTGCATGCCAAGGAGCATGCATTTGATGACCTGTAGGAGGCCTTGCCCACTTTCGTTCCTGATCAGCGTATGGCCCGCCCGCAGACAAGCCAAGTTCTGCACGATGAAGTCGAAGAGCTCTGCAGGAAGAAGCAGATCATGACCGAGCAAATGAAGTTGTGGGCGGATGAGGCAATGAAGTTGTCTCAAGACCTGGATGTCGCTGTGAAGAACCTGAATCAGACCTTGCAAAGTATCAATCTAGCCGCAGAAGGGATGACATCGCAGAAGCTGGTAGATACCGCACACAGTGCAACAGATCAGAGTGCATATGTCCTGACGTCCTTTGTCGCCACCATTGAAGACCCGCAGAACAAGATGACGAACCCAATACTGTTGTGACTTGGGACGAGTCACAAGACTGTGTTTGGGGCTTGTTGGAGCAGGGTCCCTTAGGGCCGAATTTTGATATATTTTTGGAATATTTTTTTAACGTTTTTGTAAGTTTAGTCATGTGCAGAACAAGTCATGGGGATTTGGGGAGGGTCAAAGCCCCCTCATGAGTTTTAATGGGTCAAAGGGTAGAACTAGGGGCCACAAACCACAGTTTTCGGACCTTAAATGAATGCACGCTAAAGGTATAAATAGGAGCCTAGATCGAGTCAATCAGAGACAATAATGTTTATGATGATAGAGATCTGACTATATTTTGATATTTTAGCGAACTTGTCTGGGTTAAAAGGCTCCTGCTGGCTGTGTGCGCGAAGACCTTAGTCCTGTTGTGTGCGGACCCCGCTAGATTTGTGCGTGGGTAAAATGAAGGTGTTGTAAGGAAGATCGAAACTGTTAATGAATGAAGATTTGTTTGGGATGATATTTGAGTACTAAATGCATATGTTATTTGCTTTGTAATCATTTATGTATGTTATTTCTGGTTACTGTGTTATCTGTATTTAGATCATTTGCACAACTTTTTTATTCTTTAAATGAATACTAAATGAATGGATATTTAATTGTTGAGCTTTAAGAATATGTATTAAGTGTAATTACAAGTATTACAGAGTCTATTTTAGCACGTGCATAAGGTATTCTGTGTATTTGACATAAATATGTCTGGTTAGGGTTTCTGGTTAGGGCTTCTGATCATGGCTATTTTAGATCTGAGGACACCCACATCATTTAATTCTGTCTCAGGGTGTGGAAACATGGTTCTAGCACCCCCATACTGTTCGGGTGAGACTTTGACTTGCGCAAGCAGGTCACTACTGAAAGGGCCAGTAGTAAGAGGGTTTTGTTGGTTAAACTTAAACTCCGAACTTAGGTTAGGACCCCTCAAGCCAACACTCTTGCATTCCAACTTACACCCTAATAGCTAAATACATTGTCCTAAATTTCTTGAAATGTTTAATCCTATCCATAACACTTTGCACCATAATCAATACGACAATTATGCATTACCTCATTTTCTTTCCAAATCATTAAAAGGTTACGAGGGATTTCACTTAGAATTATTAGGTTTTCTTAGTTGTGTTTTGTTAATTTAATAATTTTTTAGAATCCTTTAGAGTCATCATTCAATACATTTGAAAAAGTTGATTCTTGTATGTTGTTTTTCTTTCAAATTAGTAAATGTGTTAAGGAAATTATTTTTTCAATTATTAACAATTTTTGAACTCTCGATGTTCTTCGCAACAAAGGGGTTATCCCCAATCACACTCTTTGTAGACTGATACACGAACGGTGCACTACAAACAGTTGCAATGGTATCATCAAAATTTGTATCATGAACTTGTTGAGTACCCGAGAAAGCTTCGCCAAATAATTTAGAATATTTAAGATCAAGGTCCAGATAAACCTGAGAAGCTATGAAGAACCTGAGAAGTTTAACGAGGGTCAACAAGAGGAAAAGACAATTTCTTCAATCTGAGGGAGATTCGCTTGTTCTTATCATTTTTTTGGAATCAAAGACCTCATTGAATTATGAAATGGGAGCATACTATGGGGCAGTGGAAGAGACAATTGGTGCAATTTTATTTTTCTCTATGGATGTTATATGTAACAAAGAGATTTCATGAGACCCTGGAGGTTCACTGGTGGTTCTGGAGGCACTCTCCACAATTTCAGAAGGTCAATCTGTCATACTGAGCCATGCCCTAACTATATCGACTATTTTTAGAAGCATGCTGGTGGTGTCTGAGCTGGAAAAAATTATGCACTTGGGATTCTATTAAGAGTCTCCTTCAACTTAGAAGAACTGATGTTGATATAATTTCTCCAGATGGGAACCCTTGAGAGACTTTTTTTTTTTTTTTTTTGTAGATGGGCTTTCCACCAAGGACGAAGTAGAAAGTAAATGATAGATCATGACCCTTATAGTCAAAATAATGTCCTTGAGAGGACAAAAGTTCCTAGTTGTGCCTGGCACAAGACCCCTACGAAGGTATAAAAGATATGTGATGATCTTCACCAGGCATTGGAAGACAAGAAGGATCCGAGCTCAAATGCCTTTGTCAATGGCATAGAGGTCGAATCGATGCCAAATATGTTCGACAGACATTGGGTCCTAGTCAGGCTCGTCCATGAGGCAACATTGTCCATGGGTTCTTTCGACGTTGTGCAGACCATGGGCGGACAAAGTATCAACGGAGGTGAACTTATTCCCTTGGTATATGTTATTACTTTTTTCTCAATTATCATAATTAATATAAATGAATTAAATTAAATTTTTTTATGAGTGGTCATTTGGGTTGGCTCCAACACTACACTCAATCACTTTAAGACTACATTTAGTCAAGCTCTAACAATAATGTAATCTATCACAATAATGTAATCTATCAGGATGGATTTGAAAATACTAGCATTGGGTGTTATCTACCAGGATGGATCTGATAATACTAGCATTGAGTCATTTTTTTTCAAGTGAATTTCTTTCATTTACCATCATGCTCCACCAACAACATCACGAACCACACTAGTCCCATACACCATGCTCCATGCCACTCATGTATTACCTTTCCACCTTTTCACCACCTTGCCTCATTATTATCTTTATGCAGAAAGCTTTAGATCTATAGAAACGAGAACCAAATTATCCCTACAAATAGAAATTTGGGTCTATAGAAGGAAAAAATATATATGTGTAGCAAAGCCACAATTATCCCTACACATAAATATTCCTAGAGAAGTAAGAAAGATATATGTGTAGAAAATTCATGGATAGTTAAAGCTTTAATTATTGAAGCCACTTCAATAAAATATGCCTTAGGTGCTATTTGGATTTACTTATTACTTACCTAAAGATAGATATTATGTCATTGAGTCTCCTCCCTTTATTCCTTACACCAATTCTTACTCTGCTTGTGCATATTCCTTTGTAGCTCTATTCAACATTTGCATTTATCTCTACATAGACCTATGTGCATAAAGTCGTAATATCATCTATGTATAGAAACCCTAAAAAACCCATGTGTACCTAAAATCTACTATTGCAACCTTAATATTTTGGGAAGATGTCATTACCTAGAGCCCCATTACCCCAGTGACTCACTCGGGATTTCTACTCACTTATAGTCTCTTCAGGGAGGGAGTGGTAGATGTAGCTCGGATTCCACCCCTCTTATTAGCTCCTTTCTATGGCTATACTCACTCATCTCTAGAAAATCCCTCTATATTAATGATGAAGTTTGGAGGCAAATTATTCTTTCTTCCTTGGAAATACCTTAGCATTTCCCTACTCATCCAAAGCACCATAAATATCATAGAAAAATTGATGCTCTCTTCAATTATTTTAGACTTGGTGTTGTCTCTGTGACAAACACCCCCCAAAATTTTTTGTACACTCAAATTTTGGATCCTACTGTGGATCTTTCAATTGGTCGTTCCATTGTCACTTCTTGGTCAGTTGCATATTTTGAGCTCCCTTCTTGGATCGAAAGTGTTGAAGTCACTTGCTCACACATGCTCAGTTTGTAATGAACGCATGAGAGCATTCTTTTACACAAGCTTATACACGCGTAGCACATTCCATCAAGATTGCGCCTGCGCAATTTCCAATCCATGCAACAGTTAGTGCACACTGAAAACGATAGTTTCTCACATTCTAGTTGTGTTTGTACTTCTATTTTGGTGAGTTTTTAAAACTATCGCTCCTGAACACCTTTATTTTCGCGAGTGTCAATTTCATGTTTTAGGTTGTACCTTTCTCTTGATTTCCATCTAATTAGTGTCATTTTCATGTTATCTTTGCTCTGGCATGTGTTAATTTCACTGTCATTCACATAACGCAAGAGTCGTTCGCACTTTAGCAATTTTCGTCTTTTTCGCATGTTAGCTATCGCACGATGTATGAATGCCTATTCTGGTGGTTTCAAGTGGTTATGTTTGTGTGAATGAGTTGGTCTGACCATGTAAAAATCATTCACACTCATTCACAAAGTTTTAAGCATTGTCGCACAAGTATCGTCATGATCATCACAAAGTGTACCTTTAGTGTCGCACTTGTCGTAAAGTCATCGCAAAGTTGTCGCATTGAGGGAAATATGTTGTTAGAATTTCTGGATGATATATGTTGTTGTGTCATCAAAGAGTTTCAAGTGTGTGATCACACTCAAGTCATATCACTGTTTACATTAGTCTCTTCGGTCCCACACTTAGCAAAATTTCATAAATTCCCTAGCAACCTGGCCTCATTCGGCTTCCTCAACTATGCACTGCGTAGTTCCAACCCTCAAGTTGATCCTTGTCCCTTGAAAATGCACAATGCACAGTTCCTGCTTACCAAGACTACTCCATTGTGCAGTTGCAGTGCTCAAACTGGACCTTGCCTCCCAGAATTGCACAATTCATCTTCCCAGCCTGACCTCACTACAAGGAA
The DNA here is from genome assembly GCA_034641835.2 of Pinus albicaulis. Classification (NCBI taxonomy): domain Eukaryota; kingdom Viridiplantae; phylum Streptophyta; class Pinopsida; order Pinales; family Pinaceae; genus Pinus; species Pinus albicaulis. Next base: position 821,659,710 of record CM076575.1, read on the forward strand.
AAGACCCTCTAGTGGATGTTTTTGAGGAACCCCTTATAAAAATACCCTAGACATCCATTTCTAGCGGAAGTTCCTAGAGGAGGTTGGCGAGCAGAGGTTTTTGCGGATGTATTTCGTTCGGTGCTCTTATCATCGTAAAACGCACCGGTGCGTTAAACACGAGAAAGCACCGGCGTGGTTAAAAAATGGGCACACCGGACACCATGCACTCCGTACACACCCGCCCAGTGCATTGTATTTCTATAGAGCACCAGTACTTCACATAACTTGCACATCGACGCCTCATAAAAAATGTGCGAAAAACTGAAACCGCTCGGGTCACCCTTAAACGCACTGGGTCGCCAACGCATCGGGCCGCCCTAAAATCCCCGCGCAAGGGCACAAGGTGAAATAAATAAAATTATGGCCCAAAAATGCACAAAACATAGGCACACCAGGAACCGTTCTCTCCTAACACACCTGCCCGGTGCGTCATATTCCTGTACAAAACTGGTTCCTTACATCTCTACCGCACTAGCGCTTATGAAAACGTGCGCAAAAACAGATACCACCCAGTGTGGAATAAATCAACCACACTAGGGCACCCATAAACCCGACGCACCGACAAATGGTTAAATAAAAATAATTACAGCCAAAAAACCGCACAAAACATTGGCACACCGAAAATCGTGCGCTCCATACACACAACACCTGTGCATTTAATTATGGAACAACACTAATGCGTGTCAACTTGTCAGCCCCGGTGCCTCATAAAAAGCGCTTGGAACAGAAATTCCCCAGGGCAGAATGAAGGAAATGCACCAGGATCCCCATAAACGTCGCGCACCGGAAAAGGGTTAAATAAAAAAAATTGTGGTAAAAAAACCGCACAAATCATTGGCTCACCGGACACCATTCCCGGTGCGTCATATTACTATAGAGCATCGGTGCATTATAGATACGCCTCCCCGGTGCTTCATAAAAGCGTGCGAAAACAAAAACGGCCTGGGGCGACATACAGTAAACGCACCGGTACGCCAGTAAAAACCCCGCGCACCAGAACAAGGTTAAATAAAAAAAAATTACAGCCAAAAAATCATATTTTTCACTTTTATCAGTGCTACAGAGCTCTCAAGCACCGGTGCAAGTTATCCTTGTTTGAGCCGCGTTGACATCCGTGCTCCCATTGCACTTATTGCACGCACTGTTGTTGTGAATTTCCACCAATCTCTAGCTTGAATTTTATAAAATAGTGGAAAAATTTTCTTTTGCAAATTATATAGCCAATATGCCTCCTCGACGGGTAAATGTACAAGTATTTTTTATCTTTTTTCCATAATTAAACCTTTTAGCGGATTAGAATTTCAAAAAACCTTAAAATTAACCATTAAAAAAAAAAAAAAAAAAATTCGCGCGGTGCGCTCGAGCCGTTCGGCTCTCACCGGTTTGCGGTGATGCCTATAAATTTACAGGCCGCACCGCAACCAGTGCTAAGGGTATCCGCACCAATTCCGGGCGGTACCACCAAGCGCACCATGTTATTTTAAAAAAAAATAAAAATTGCGATGCGGTCGTTTACTAGGCCGCACCGTTGACAATGTGGTATCGCGGCAACACGGTGCGTTGATGGACATATCTGCCCCGTGGTACGTAATGTGGTCAGCGCACCGCATACCGCAATTCGACATTGTCAACGGTTCGGCCTGGTAAACTGGTGCTAAGGGTATCCGCACCAGTTCTGGGGTGGTACCAAAGGTGCACCGTGCTATGTTAAATTTCCTTATAAAGAGAGGTGCGGTCAGTTACCTGGCCGTACCGTTGACCTAGTTGAATAGTGGAGATGCGATGCATTGACCGATATAACCACCTCGGGACGACTATTTTTGTCAGCACACGACTTACGGTATTTGGCCTGTATCAGCGGTGCGGCCTTTTACAATACCGCACCGACAACTATGTATAGTGGCATGGTGGCAGTGCGTTGACTTAGATATACGCCCCGGGGCATATAGTGTAGTCAGCGCACCGCTCTCCTGACACCGCACGTAGTGAACGGTGTGCTAAAATTTTTTTTCTGGAGCACCGCCCCCAGTGCGCTAAATATCATTAGGGGCACCGTATCTGGTGCACTTTGTTGAAAGATGCACCGGGATCAGTGCGTGACTGTTTTTTTGGCGCACCGACTGTTTTTTTATTCATTTTTCAGAAAATATTTATATACGTATATTTCTAAATACATGTGTCATTTAATAAAAAAATTGTGTTTAATATGTCAATCACTCAGAGACGTGAAGGGAGAGAAGAGGGGAAACCACAACAACAATAGGCGGAACAGTATAACATGGTTCGCCTGTGGGAGGCAAGAGAGGGAGAGAGATGCGTACCCTCGCCCTGTTACAGGAACGATGCAGGGGCTCATAATGGAGGTATGCCTCCTCAAGTTCTATGAGGAGGCTACTTCCCTAAAGTCCCATAGTTTGTTTTTGAGACATCTTATCCGAAGGTGGAATTCCCAGCGACAGGCTTTCCGGGTTGGTATCAACCAGTGGTAAACACCCACTGAGGAGGATGTATATTTTATTACAGGGCTATCGAGGAGAGGGGTGAATTTTCCCTCATTCTCGAGGTTCCAGTTGGTTGTGTGGTAGGGAGTCAATTAGTTTACTCCCAGAGATACATTGGAGCACATTTAGTATCTCCTACTGATTTTCAGGTCGCTGGAGGACAGTTACATATTGGTGTGTTTGGTCGTGAGGAGGTCCAGTGTCTCTCACTTATCATTTCGACCATTTTGCACAAGACTAGTGACGGGCAACACATTAGTTGCTCGCTTTTATATTATGTTGATTATTTACTACGACAACCAATATTTGTCAAGTGGTCTGCCATTTTTTTGCGGCAGCTCTGTACAACATTAGATAGATGTCGTGCTCATGCACAAGGGAGGGTCAACTTCCCTTTTGCTTCAGAGATTTTTTGTTTATTTTTTGAGAGGTTTCCAGAGATGAGACTTAGTTTTGTTGAGTAGCTTCGTAGGCCGGTTACTGAGGCACATATGCACATGTGGGGGCAGATGATGCCCAAGAGGGAAGAGAGTCTTTTTCCAGCGAGGATATCAGATGATGCACTGGAGTTACTAGCCAATGTTGATGAGCATCCCTTCATTATGGTCCCTTGTCCTTATGCGGGATTGGATTGGCGAGGGTGTGCCAACATCCTCTTCACAGCTGATGAGCCGCCAGATGATAGAGGTAATATTACTGTTTTATTTAAATTTATTCTAACATGTTCTTTAACTTGTTTTTATTAAATTGTGTATTGAAATTGTCTAATTATTGTTGTGTACTTGTATATATTTTGTAGAAATTGGCTATTTTGATGGCGAGGAGATGCCGCCACCACCACTTGATCCAGGTGTGGATCTTGATGATCATGATGAGGGCATGCCAGATGCTGAGGATGATCATTAGGAGGCAGGTGCAGATCAAAGACTTACTCATGCTGGTGCGCCGGCTCACGGTCGACTTGGTGATGCTAGATACAGGATGGAGTTGGCCGACCAACTCATTGCATTGGTTTTTGAGGCAGGAATCACGCCCACTCATTAAAGAGACATAGAGGCCGATGATAGGCTATTACGGATGTGGAGGGGCATGCCACATGACATGTACAACTTGATGCAGCATGTCGTAGGAGTTACGACAACTTTTATGCGACTGAAGAGGACTGTTGCACGTTACGATCGAGCCGCAACACGTGATGGATAGTCTGCGAGGCGCAGCGTACCATCATCTAGCAGGAGTCATGATCATGGAGATGAGGTTGGACCATAGGCCACTAATACTGATATTGATGTTGTACTACCACCAGTTGATTCATGACATTTATATTACAGTTGTATACTTTTAACATTATTCAGTTATATATATATATATATATATATATGGTCCATGTATTTTATGTTCATGTTGCAGTTGTACTTAATTTACATGTTGGTGATCATCATGATATGTATGTTGTTAGGTCATGTTAGATATGTTCATTTAATGTGCAGCTTGCAGATAGATGTGTATGTGATAGCATGATTTATTTGGCATGAAATGTATATTTGTTGTTTGTGTTGTAATGATGTTAATATATAATGTTAATTGTGTTTTGTTAGATGATTAATCAGGAGATCATGTCTAAGTTGAAAAAATGCTCAAAAAATGGAACTTCTTAGAATTGGTTTCAATCTGAACGACCGGAAAGGCCTCGTCACGGCAATTCTGGTGCCATGAACGAGACTCAAATCCGATGTCGTATGTGAAAGTTACTGAAGTTTGAAATCTCCCAATGACCTCCAAAACAAGACTTTTTGCCTATGTTTTTGTCAATTTAAAAAAATAAAATTAAATAAAATTAAATGGAAAATTTCATTTATTTTTAAGTTTTTATAGGCATGTTGGAGGGTGCCACGAGGCCCCAGGACATTGGATTAAAGGTTATATAAAAAAAATTGGAGGCCATGGGTCTTGAACCCCGACCTGACTACCCGGGCAGGGCTGACCCGACCGACACGTTGTGGGCATTGGTTGAACGTCTGGGCAAGTCAGGCGAAGTTTAAATGGAGTCGGGTTGTTTAAAGTTTAATGGCGGAGAAAGGTCGGGGGGCCAGCCCCGTCGCGACGTGACCTCAGGTGTATAACCATGGGCGTAAACGTTTCAACCGACGGAATAAATAGGCCTAAGCACCTTGGTGCTAGCCCATATACCACATGACCTAGGCGTGGTAACTAGGCCCTTAAGCCTCTCGTTGGTTATGAAACCAATACACCCGGCGGTTAACACGAAATGTGACCGCCCCATCACAAAATAGTAAATGCCATCGTTTGTTAACACTTATGGTAAGTGGTTAAGTCGGAGTTTAATGCGCAGAGGGGTCATGTGACCACCATCACCAAAAACATTTAATGCCAGCCTAATAGTTACCGCCATTCTGGAGCGGAGTTCGGCTTTTCTAGAGTTATGCCATTTTTGGTGCTCTTAACTGGAGTTCACCCACATTTGGTGGGGTTTTCAAGTGACATTGGGCAGTTTTATTTGGGAGGCCATAACTTTCTCAATATTGAGCCAAATTGGATGAAATTTTAGTCAATTTTGGGTTTCTTGAGCATTATGAAGTGTTTGGGACAGGTTGCAGAGTGAACATATGTGTTCTTCAACCATTTTTGCTTTAGGAAAGAGGAAAGGGCCACTAGGGCCATCAGGAAGATGGATATGTATTGGGTTGTACTTCATTGTTTGAGGTGAAACAAAATACATTTTTAGCTTATTTCTATCTTCTAAAGTCAAATTCATAGCTTCTTTTTCCTGCTTAGGAATATATTTCACTGTATAACCATTTTGAGCAACTTAATAGAGTAAGGACATGCCCATTGGGAGCCTTGGACCTGGAAGATGTAGCCCGAGAGCGGTGAACTACCTCATCAATTTGCTGTGTTATGCTATGGTGAATTTCTCTTGCTATGTATTTCTGATATAATATGTTAAACAGTAAACTTAATTAACATTTCCTCACACAAAAACTTAGAAACAATTACCAAAAACATTTTGTTTAACCTGCAAGACATGGAGAATACTTTGCACACTTAATTAAATGGAAATGGGTACTTTGCACAACATTTACAAATAGTTCCATTTTTAGATCAGATGGTATCAGAGCTCAGGATTTGAGAATTAGGAGCTAGAGTTTTACTCTACATTTGTTCTTGTGCAAATATATAGTTGATTGTTTGCAAGTTTTGATGCTTACTAGGATTAAACTCAAGAGAGGTGAAGGACACTTGGTTAGAGAAAAAAATAATCCTCAACCAAGAAGGGCCAGAGAGCCACCTCCAAGAGCCATAGAAGAAGCCTCAAGCATGTATTCAAGGGAAGGAGAAGCTCCTGAAGACATTGATACCAAAGAAGAAGAACGAGTATTACGAAAGGCTTTCCTAGACATGACAGAGATGGTGAGGACACTCTACCAAGAAAGGAATGATAGGCTTGTAGAAGAAGGGTTTAGACACTAGAAATAAGGAGAGGGTTCTTCAGGAGGAAATAAAAGTGATGACAAGTCAAAGAAAGGACATGGAGGTAATGGTGATCCACCATCCCCATCTTCATCCTCTTCCTCTACATCGTCATCCTCTACCTCGGTGAATCAATATCACAAGTCTAAAACGACTGGTAAAAGTCCATTTTTAAAGCTTGATGTTAAATTTGAGTTGCCTATGTTTAATGGTGAGGTCAATGTAGAGAAACTTGACAATTGGATAAGACAGCTAGAAGTTTATTTGAGGATATAGAACCTTCATGAAGACGACACCAAGATTTAGTTAGCCTCTTTGAGAATGGAAGGAGCAACATTGGTATGGTGGGAAGCCAAGACCAAGGATGAAATTAAAAAACATGGTAAGATCACTTTATCATGGGCTGAATTTATTTCCGCAATTAAGAATCAATTTTATCCATTAGCTCATTTACAAAAGGCTATCATGAATTAGCAAAGTTTTAGACAACTTAAGGGACAAAGTGTTCAAGATTACACTCAAGAGTTTAGACAAAGGGCTTTATTACTTGGAATTGATTTGCATAGTCAAGATACTTTGCTGAAATATATAGGTGGTTTACACAACTATCTTATACATACTATCCTTATGTTCAATCCTACTAGTCTAAACGAGGTTTGTGTACAAGCCATGCATTTAAAGGCTATAGGTAAACAATCTTTTGATGGGAATGAGGGTAGTGAATTTAAAGGAAAAGGTAGAAAAAGAAATGCAAACTCTAGGAAAGAAAAAGGAAAATTCTTTTGTAAAAATTGTTCCAAAACAAGCCACGATGAAGACCATTGCTGGAAACTTCATTCGAAGCTGAAACCATAAAAATTTAAAACCAAAGATAAGGCCAAAGAAAAGGGAAAAACGGTTGCAATTTCTGAACAAGACTTAGGGTCTAAATCAAGAGATGAAACTAAAAGCATAGTCATGGTACTAAAGAACATAAAGGGGAAAGAGATTTTCAAGGAAACAAATCCCAGTTCTAGCACTTTAAACTCTCACATAGAAGCTCCAAATGAAGAGAGGAGGATAGAGTTGTTTCATGTGAGGATAATCTCAAAACACACAAAGATATACACACTATTTGACAGTGGGTCACACGTGAATCTCATCTTAGAAGACTTAGTCAAGAAGCTGAAACTTGAGACCATTCCACATCCAAAGCCATATCCACTTGGTTGGATTTGCAAGGATGCTAATTTACAAGTCTCAAGAAAGTGCATGCTGCGCTTCGCCATAACAACTCATTATGTTGATTTGGTTGAATTAGATGTGGTACCGCTTGACATTATAGGTGTGGTGTTTGGTAGTCCATATTTATATGATAGAAAAGTGATATTCCATCACCATGAGAACAAGTATCACCTATTCAAGGATGACAAGGAGTTTATTGTGAGGGCACATCGGAAGAAGCTAGAATCATCTTTAGTGAATGCAGGGCAATTGAAAAGGCTTGTTAATGCAAGTCAAAATCTGACTTTGTTGATGATTAAGAAAAAATATTTTGTACATAATCCTTTTCATGTTATTGCTGATATAAATGATAATATGTTTTAGTCTAATAGCCGGTTGTCTTTGGAAGAAGATGACAAGATGTTGCAGAAAGTGCCTTTGGTGTCAATCGGTGCATAGAACAAAGTGTCAGTGCAAAGTGGTGCACGAATCCAATAAAGGGAAAAGCATGCAAGAAAAGAGGACACAAATTTCAACATGGATCAATGCTGGTTTCAGAATGGCAGATTGGTATGGTGAGAAAACTTGGTCGGGAATCGACACAAGTACATGGCTCATTCGGCAAAAATTCGCCATAAGGACAGTTGGCAAGGTGAACCTTATTTTCAGTTTCCTTTGAAGGTAGACCATTGTAGGAGCAATATGTTTTCTGCAAATTGTAGTTGCTGTTCTGAAAATTTCAAAAATTTGCATCATGACTGAGTCAAGGTTAGCAATAATCGGTCAGCAGATTCAATGAAGAATTTATCTTTTTATGAGAAGCTCAATTTGATGAAGTTAGGAATATTTTAGTGGTTCAAGGTTGGAAGAGTGGAGAATCAGTCTCCTCATATTCAGTTTCTGTAACTCAGAGAGATTTTTGGGTCTAAAAGCTTCTCATTTGGGAGGTGTGATCAGGAGATCATGTCTAAGTTGAAAAAATGCTCAAAAAATGGAACTGCTTAGAATTGGTTGCAATTTGAACGACCGGAAAGGCCTTGTCGCTGCGATTCTGGCACCATGAACGGGACTCAAATCTGATGTCGTATGTGAAAGTTACTGAAGTTTGAAATCGCCCAATGACCTCCAAAACAAGACTTTTGCCTACGTTTTTGTCAATTAAAAAAAAAAAAAAACAACCGAATGGAAAATTTCATTTTTTATTAAGTTTTTATAGGCCTATTGGAGGGTGCCACGTGGCTTTCCCGGAGGCTGCCATGTGGCCCCAGGCCATTGGATTAAAGGTCATGTTAAAAAAATCTGAGGTCATGGGTCTTGAACCCCGACCCGACTACCCGTGCAAGGCCGACCCGACTCGCACATTGTGGGCATTGGTTGAACGTCTGGGCGAGTCGGGCAGAGTTTAAATGGAGTCGGGTCGTTTAAAGTTTAATGGCGGAGAAAGGTTGGGGGGCCAACCCCTCAGGGCTAGCCCCGTCGCGACGTGACCTCAGGCGTATAACTATGGGCGTAAACGTTTCAACCGACAGAATAAATAGGCCTAAGCACCTTGGTGCTAGCCCGTATACCACATGACCTAGGCACAGTAACCAGGCCCTTAAGCCTCCATGGGTTATGAAACCAATACACCTGGAATTTAACGCAGAATGTGACTGCCCCATCACAAAATAGTAAATGCCACCGTTTTTTAACACTTATGGTAAGCGGTTAAGTCAGAGTTTAATGCGCAGAGGGGTCATGTGACCACCATCACCAAAAAAATTTAATGCCAGCCTAACATTTACCACCATTCTAGAGCAGAGTCTGCCTTTCCTGGAGTTATGCCATTTTTCGCGCTTTTAACTGGAGTTCACCCACATTTGGTGGGGTTTTCAAGTGACATTGGGCAGTTTTCTTTGGGAGGCCATAACTTTCTCAATATTGAGCCAAATTGGACGAAATTTTAGTCAATTTTGGGTTTCTTGATTATTTTGGAGTGTTTGGGACAAGTTGTAGAGTGAAAAGAGGTGTTATTTAGCCATTTTTTCTTTAGGAAAGAGGAAAGGGCCACTAGGGCCATCAGGAAGATGGAGCTGTATTGGGTTGTAATTCACTGTTTGAGGTGAAACAAAAGCCATTTTAAGCTTATTTCTGTCTTCTAAAGTCAAATTCACAGCTTTTTTTTCCTATTTAGGCATATATTTCACTATATAACCATTTTGAGCAAGTTAATAGAGCAAGGACATGTCCATTGGGAGCCTTGGACCCAACAGATGTAGCCTAGGAGGGGTGAAATGCCTCATCAATTTGCTGTCTTATGCTATGGTGAATTTATATTGCTATGTATTTCTGATATAATATGTTAAACAATAAACTTAATTAACATTTCCTCACACAAAAAACTTATAAACCATTACCAAAAACATTTTGTTTAACCTGCAAGACATGGAGAATACTTTGCACACTTAATTAAATGGAAATGGATACTTTGCACATCATTTACAAATAGTTCCATTTTCAGATCAATGATCATGATCACGATGATGCAGTTAGCGATTTTTCATAATGTGTTTTTTAGTCAAATTTGATGTTTGTACGGTGTTTTTTTGTAATTTTTTAATTTGTAAAATTGTAATTGTATATATGTAAAATTCTAAAATTGTAATTGTAATTGTATGTGAAATTGTAATTCTAATTCTAATTGTAATTGTAATTCTAATTATAATTGTAATTGTATGTAAAATATTTGTAAAATTTTAATTGTATTAATGTGAAATGAAATTATGAAATTTTTAAATTTGTAAAATTTTAAATTTTAAATAATTGTAAAATAATAAATCTAGAATAATATGATTTATTGTAACATAATAAAGTTTAGAAAATAATGCAAATAAATTCATGTACTTTATAATTATCATTATTTTATTATGATCTTAGATACAAAAAAAAAGGAATTAATTTATACAATACACCATTGTTTTTGAGATCAACATAATTAATGAAAATTATCAAGTGAATTATTGATTTTAACATTAACACAATGCAAATTACCAATTAATTCAAAATAGATATTATATTAATATTTTGAAAAACCCATCTTAAAAAGTATAAATATTGATGAAATAACAAATGTACCATATCACTCTCGGTTCTCATGATCACCCTCGTTATCTTCTAGCCCTCATGGCATGATAACACTATTGTTCTCAAAAATTTGTTTTCACCTAGGTTCATGTGTCAATAAGAACCACCAATCCCTATCCAACACATCTGGGTAAAAAAACACTTGGTTGCAGTGTTTAGGGAAAACATGGGGCTCCTTAGCTTCATCCCACATCTTTCTAGAGGGGTGGTGGAAGAAAATTTAAGGCTTTCGAAAAAGGTGTCATTGATATGAGCATCATCCCCTAGTTGATCATCATTTTGGAATGCATCTAACAACATTGTCTCCATGGCAGTCGTATCCCTTAAGTAATCATCCATACCAACCTCTATTTGATTGCCTCCATTGCCAGCTTGTGAATAACTACTATTGTTGTAGTCATTCCTAATTGGTGAATCTGGACGTAGCGGGAATTGAATCAGTGGTTGATTCAACCATTCTTGGTATCGTTCCTCTTCGATTTTTTCTCTTGATTCAGTCTTATCTCGATTTGACATTGTTGTGGGTGCAATGGAAGATGGTAGGTAGGTCGTTCATCATCACTATAATCCTAATAATTAAAAACAAAAAAAATTGAACATGATTAGTACAAACTATATGATATCAATTAGTAACCACGTTGACAATATTGCATGATTATAAATTGGTTTGACGTTGAAATAATTACATATTAATCAATATATATACCAAACAATTATAATTATAATTACCATCATTGTCCCGGGATTGTGGCTAGAAGATGCAATATTGTTATAATTGGTAGGGTGAAGCAGCTGTCCATTTTCATCTACCAAATGCGCCTTGCGATATGCAGCTCCTGATAAGAACTTCCGACGTTTTGGAGCAGTTTGAATATTTTGTGCATTTGACCTCAATGCTGAATTTGCATGAACCTGCAAATTTGTATACATTATAAATTTAATTAAGTTGTGCATGATTGACTGCATGGATAAAAAACATAAATTCAATTAGATAGTGAAAAAATAAAACAAATCTGAAGTAACTATTACGTCTCCAGATGGATAGGGAGAACTCTGCGATGGACTTTGAGAAATATTATGGAACGAGTTGGATTTTGAAGAATTGTCCATTCCATATAATATATGATATTTTCTCCCTGCATTTGAGAAAAACAAAAATAAATTTTGGTGCACAAACCTAAATGTAATTTCAGTGCGTAATGTACAAATAATCACACCGATGCGTTTTTGGTATTGCGCACCAGTGCCGTCTTATAACTCGACGCCCTGGTGCATTTCGATTAAAAGACGCACCGGTAAACGAATAACCGCAAATAAAAAAAACCCAACCCTATTTTCTTTAAGTGAAAAAAAAGCGGTAAATTGAAAAATGGGTGGCAAAATATTTTTGAAAATCTAATTTCATAAAACATTTCTTTAAATACTAAACACTTTTCATTATATCACTATTTTTGCAAAAAATTTCAGCCAGAGATTTGCAAGATACATACCTGGAGAAAACAGAGCACGAGAGCACTGTGGAGCAGGGAAATACGTTCGAACAGAAGTATTCATACAATCAGAATTCCAAACCTCTGGTGATTCAAACCTTGTACCATAGAATTTCAAACGATGTGAGTAAATTTTATTGTTTTTTTGTACTTTTTTCTGCAGTAAAAGAAAAAATCAAAGTCTATTGTTTTTTTTACTTTTTCTGTAGTTTTTTTATGAAGTAAAATAACAAAATAAAAGTTTATTTTTATTTTTTTACTTTTTTTCTGCAGTTTTTTTTACCTTTTATGCAGTTTCCAGAAACAAAATAAAAAAATAAATCCTTTTTTAGAAACAAAACCGTAGATTCTTTTTGTTTCTAAATTAGGGATTTTCAATTTAGATTTATAGGGTTTGTATAGTCATAAGACATCCAACCCATGGGACGACTTGCATAGTCGGATCCCAATCCATGTTGGCCCTTGTGTCAATCTAAAAAAAACAGATTTTTTTTTTCATCGGTGCACCCTGTGTAATATAGTGCACCGGTGCACTTTGTTTTACCAGCGCACTGCGAAAGTACAGTGATAAAAAATAAAAAATAAAAATATGTTTTTATCAGTGCACCATATGTCACATACGACACCGGTGCCCTATTTCATTATGGCGCACCGCAAAGGTGTTTTTTTACCAAAAAACCATTTTAGAAGCAAACCCTAATTTTTTTTTGTTTCTGCCCTTTCTTCTCCCTCTTTCTGTGATTTCAGAATTAGGGCTTTTCAATTTATATTTATAGGGTTTGTATTGCTAAATATAAGCCTAAGACATCTAACCCATGGGAGGACCTTCATAGTTGGATCCCAATCCATGTCAGCCCTTGCGTAAATTAAAAAAAAAGGTTTTTTGTCGGTGCGCCCTGTGTACCTGAGCACACCTGTGTGCTCTATTATCCTAGCGCACCGCGCAAGTACTGATCAAAAAATTATGTCAGTGCGCCATTTTTAAAATATGCAGTTGGTGCACTATTTCATTATGGCGCATCGCGAACGTTCTGTTTGGAAAAAAAAAAAAAAACTTTCAGAAAAATACAAACCTTACATTATTTTTGTTTCTTCCCTTTCTTCTCCCTCTTTCTGTGATTTCAGAATTAGGGCTTTTCAATTTAGATTTATAGGGTTTGTATTGCTAAATATATACCTAAGACATCCAACCGACGGGACGATTAGCATAGTCAGATCCCAATCCATGTGGGCCCTTGCATGAATTAAAAAAAAAAGAATTTTTTTATTGGTGTGCCTTTCGTAAAATAGCACACTGGTGCTCTGTATTGTCCAAGCGCACCGCATAAGTAATGTGATAAAAAATTAATAAACAATTGTTTCTTATCGATGCGCCATATGTAAAATATGGCACCACTTTATGCTACAAAAATTAACACTCGACGATTTTTAATATTTTATCATGGTTAACTGGTGTGGTGATTGACACGTAATGCACTGGTGCTCCTTGTTGACATAGAGAACCGTACGGTCTATTATACTGTTTGTGCGGTGCATTTGGAAAGCCACACACTGGCATCGGTGCGTACACCATGAATGGCGCACCGGTGTCTTGAGATTTTTTTTTATTTTTAAAGTTGACAATTTATTTATAAATATATTAATGAATGATATGGTACAGGTTTGAGATTGATAAAGAAATTACTGACAAGAGATCAAGTAACAAAAATACTGATAACACATCAAGAGAATAAAAAAAGACAAGTTCTTTATAAATTTTTTACAAAAAATATTATTTTTGAACTATATGTAAGTTTAACTAATATGTATTGTTTACTGTGTATCATGCAAAGCCACAAAATGACGAAGCTCGATAAGATTATTTTTGATCTAGGACTAGAAGAGCGTAAAAGCTTGATGGAAAAATTTCAAAAGGATGAATCAGGTGAATGAAAAAATACTATCGATCCAATATGAATTTTTTTTTTAGTTTTCATTAATAATATAATTAAAATTATTAGATAACATGTGTGAAACAGTCTATTAATTCACATCTGTTTAATGTTCTACAGGGACCAATAACTCAGAAAAGGAATGTTGTTATAAGAAAATAAAAAAATAGAACATGCAAATGAAAATGAATTGCTCCTTGGCTCATCTGGAGTGGTGCTGGAGGTTAACGAAAGGGGGAAAAACTTTTACAAAAGTTTGAGGGATCTAGTGGAAAAAATGTATAAACGTTCTTTTCAATCACAATACAAAAACCAATCCAATGATTCCAAGAGCCAAATTTTATCTAAACTACAGGAAGAGTTTGCAGAGAATTGGTCAATGAGACATGTCATAATTTTAATAGCAAAAATGTACAAAAAAAAAAAAGAAGGAATGAAAAAGTAATATTCCTTTAGATGTTTGTCTAGAATTATTTATAAATATCACTTTTGCTATACTTACTTTTCATATATCAATATAAAAATTAAATAGTTTATTGTCATGTTACATTTTCAAGAAGATTATGAAAATCTCAAAAGATGAATGAGCTGATATCATAAATATGCCAGTAGGAATGTCCAAAAAGGTGTACAAGGAGATGGTCAAAGAAATGGAGAAAATTGCATCACGGGAGGATCCATGTAAACAACAGCGTGCTTAAAATGTAATATGTATTCATTGAAGTTTTCTATCATTAGGTACAATAAATAAACAATTTAGCATTAAATATTAATTTTCAAGTAATTTCTTGTAGAAAAGAAAAGAAAATGGAACCCATTCAGCACATAAAACAGGACGACAAGGAAGAAAATGATTGATATCTAAGTTTGTGAGTAATTGTTACTTCCTTATAACAACTTAACTAGATTTCATTTTTGTATTTTTTAAGTTGTTTTACAAAAATCATCATTTAATGTCTTCAAACAGGTGCTAACATACAAAGAAGAACCATCAGAGGAATTGATTGAAATTGGGTTAAATATGGGTTGTGAGTATATGTTGGCATATTAGAACTTAATTGTGGAATTTTTAAGCATCTATCGATCTTGTTTTACTTAGCTCCGTCTATAATTAATAGAAAAAATAAATCTTTTATATTAAATATATGATTTGTTATGGGGTATAAAACTTGCAGGAAACAAAGTATGGCATTGCGCCAATAGATCAAATCTTGAAAGATGGCATATTACATGGTTTTAAAAGAATGTTTATAGCTTATGAGTCAATTGTTGCATTGGTACGTCATTTATTTTCGATTTACATTGATGTATATTATTTAATATTGCAATTTCATTATTCTCAACATTGTATATACACTCATTACAGTTTATTTTTATGTTTGTAGATGGAAGGT
Source organism: Pinus albicaulis (assembly GCA_034641835.2). Lineage (NCBI taxonomy): Eukaryota > Viridiplantae > Streptophyta > Pinopsida > Pinales > Pinaceae > Pinus > Pinus albicaulis. The sequence continues at coordinate 821,674,886 of CM076575.1, forward strand.
GAAGAAGAAAACAATCAAAACCGTGAACAAAACATTCCTGAAAATAACCCAAGTCATGGAAGTAGCTCTAGCAGTGACAACAGTTCAAGCGAAGAATGATGACCACTATGTTTGGATATCAAAGCAAGGCGTTGTATTTTTTGAAAAATCGCTGTGAAATCAGACATTTTCTTTAATGTAATAGACATAGTGTCCCAATTGAAAGATAAATGGATACCAATAACTGTCCCATTTTGTATGACAAAGAATGTCTTATTCATATATATATATATATATATATATATAATAAAAAAGATTTTAATTTATTCTATTGCGTTCTCTATTGTCGCTTTTGCGTTCTCCATTGTCGTTCTCAAATGCACTAATAAAAATTTAATTCATATGAATATTGTTATAAGATATATATGTGTCGACTTTTGATGAATAATGAATTTTAAAAAACCACAATAATTATGATATGATATAAAAAAATAATCCAAACATCACATTCAAATGTATTAATAAAAATTTAATTAATATGAATATTGTTATAAGGTGTGTCGACTTTTGATGAATAATGAATTTAAAAAAATCACAATAATTGCACTTTCACAGGTCGATGTTTCTAAAAAATACAAAATGAAAACTGGTGCGTGTATTCTTATATCGGTGCACTTGTATTCTTAAGCGCACCGGTGCGTTTTTACGACCTATGGGCACCGCAAAAATACCAAAACCAGTTAAAAATATCAAGGCGTTTGTGTGGTATGATGCTTTGGTGCGTTTATGTCTATATACACACCGGTGCCCTTTTACGACCTATTAGCACCGCACAAATACAGATACCAATTATAAATCTCAGTGCATTTGTGTGATACTATGCACCGGGGCGTTTTTGTGTATATACGCACTGGTGCATTTAGACGACCTATGGGCACCACACGAATACCGATACCAATTATAAATCTCGGTGCATTTGTGTGATACTGGGCACCGGGGCGTTTAAGTGTCTATATGCACCGGTGTATTTGTATGACATATTTGCACCACACGAATACTGATACAAATTATAAAGCTCGGTGCATTTGTGTGAAAGGGCACACCTTTGCATTTCTATAAGTCTACGCACCAGCGCGTTGATACGACCTATGGGCACTACTCAAATCCCAAGACCAATTATAAAGACCCCGTGCGTTGTATCACCAACACTACACCCAATGCTGTTTTATACCTTAATGGCCCGGTGCATTCTTCTTCGACCGCCCCGGGGCACCGTCTACAGGTACGCACCGGTGTGTTAAAGCATGATTAGCGCACCGAGGAAAAAAACATCCGTAGTAACCTCCAGCCGCCCATTTTTTTTTAGTTGTGTTGAATTTCTGTTAAAAGCTCCGCCAAAACCTTCGTAACCATAAACGAATGTGGTAGCATATGTTTTTTTGACAATTTTGGCCAATTTTATAACACTAAAAACCTCCTTTATAACCTCCGCTAGAGGGTCTTTTCCTTGTAGTGCCTCAACTATGCACTGCACAATCTCTAGCCTCAAGCTCATCCATTAAGATCATCAGTCGCGTAATAGCCCAACCTCCTCTTCCTCCTAGAACTGCGTAATTCTCCCAAGCAGTGCAAAACCCTGCAACTAAGCTCATTGAGTCCATAAACTATGCATTATTTCTCCCCAGTCCTGCCTAAATTGCACACTGCGCAGTCTCAGGGCTCAATATTCACCACTGAACCCTTGAGTTTCACAAATTCACAATCAACGGGGCTTGTATGTCCTCCATAACTGCACAATAGGTTGATCCAGTGCCCATCCCCTCAGCCTGTCACGTTGATCTCCTAGATTGTGCATATTTATTCCTCAGTCTATCCTGAAATGCACATTGTGTAGTTTCATGGCTCAAGCTTCACCCCTGATTGCCTGAGATGCACAATTGCGCAGTTACAGAGCCTCTTTCCCAGCCTATATCTCGGTTTTGGCTTAGTCCATGGATAAATGTGCACCATCTTAGACTAGGGGTTTATCGGACTGATGACATATTTGTTTTAGTAAAATAATATCATATCAACTTGGTTAAATTATTAATGGATTAAATTATATATCTTTCTTGATTCTAAATCTATAAGATTCACATAAGGATCCTATCCTAAAATTTTTATTTTTACAAAAGCTCAATCGAGCCCTTGGTTAACCATGTAAATGACTTGATCAAGGGTTTATTAAACCCTTGATTAAGCTATTTGAATTTATAATTTAAGAACTCAATCGAGTGTTTTAAGCGCTCAATCGAGCTCCTGAGATCATAGAAACCACAATTCTAGCACCCCTTTTGCATATGTCTTTGCAACACCATTTTGTATCCTAGCATACTTAAGGAAAAAATTATCCTTAAGTGGTGGAGTTGATCATGTTGGATTCATGAAGTAATCCTTTATCCAATGGCATATGAGTATGACATTTTCAAATTCATATGATATTTTTCATCTACTTTCTTTTAAACATAATGCTGAATTTTTGTTGGACAGTTTCAAAGAGGCTGAATAAAAAATCAATAATAAGAAATATTCAAAATGAATAAATTTCAAAAAATATCACTATCTTCATTTACGAGTATTCTTCAAAATGGAACTCTTGGTTTTTCAATTTATTTAAATAAAAAAAAACTTACGAGAACACATGTGTGTGCAAAATGCAATTGAAATATTAATTCGCCAACTTCAAAAAATAATAACAAATATAAGTTTGCATAAAAAATTAAATATTTAATATGAAAAAATTAGGTCTCTCCATGTAGATCATGCTCATATATAAATTTATTAAAATTTACACATTTTAGACTAAGTTATGCTACGTGGACACACGAATATCTCTTAAGATGTGCGAAAATTTGCAAGGACAAACATTTCATTTAATGGAAAATTGACATATTATATGACACTAATTTTTTTTTGCAAAAAATATCATTAGGAAAAAAATGAAATTATCCACAAATTACATTTTTTCTTTGAATCAATATTCACAATGCTTATATGAATTTTGAGTGCTTCAACTTGATAAAAGAGTAAATTTTTGAAATTTCATCGCCACATTTGGCCCAAAAGTGTAACCCATCCTCATGCATTCACCTGTAACACAAGCCATAAACCAATTAAATTCCTTTGATTCAAACCCTATTTCTTGAAGCATCAGTCTAAAGAGCTCCTAGTCCACACAGTCATAGGCTTTGACTAGATCAATCTTCAAAATATAATCACCAAGTTGGCTTGATTTGATTGAATGAGCACACTCTTGCGTAATAGCGACAACATCATGTATATGTCTATGTTCCAGAAATCCAAATTTCTTTGAGGTAATATTCTTGGATAAAATAGGATTAATTTGATTAGTTATGTTAAACACCATGTTGAAGCACACACATGGTGTATGAGAGAAGAATACACACACACAAGAGACTCAACACACAATGAGAGATAAGCGTGAGGCTTTCTTATTTTTCCGTTATACATGATGTACATTTATAGTACAATGGTGTAACTCTTGGTTTCATATTCCAAGGTCACTTGGACTCCATTGTGACTTTTCGCATTCCACACCTACCCATGTAGGATTAGGTGTTCCAACATCCCCCCTTAATCCTAAGGGGTATGTGTGAGTCCAAGAAAAGAGTTGTAATACAAATCTGCAAAGTATACATGGCAGCACTTGGGCTGAATCAACTCTCTGAAATGTTGGAAAAAAGAGGTGGTTTAAGGATGACAACCAACACTGGAACGCAAAACTTGTTGCAGTTCCCGGAACTCTTCCAAAACTGGCAAGAAGCTGAAGGCTTCTGCTAGAGGAATTGTCCCTCATTAAAAAGGGAGACCTTCAACCTAAAAGAAGGGAGGTCTACTACCTATGATGGTTTTAGGATTACCAACAACTTTGGAATGCTTGAAGCATTTCCTGGAACTCAACCAAAGCTGGCAAGAAGCTGAAGGCTGCTAAGCTGAAGGCTTCTGCTAGAGGAAGTGTTCCTCATATATGAAAGGGAGACCTTCGACCTAAAAGAAGGGAGGTCTACTACCTGTGATGGTTTTAGGTTATCCACCAAACAAAGATGATGGTTTAAGGTTGTCCACCAACCGAAGGCATGCTCATGGGCATCCGTGTCTCTGGCTACATCTCTGAATCTGGAATGACGAATTGTGGCTCAGGCTCGCTTGAACTGCTGTGTCTCTGGCTACAAATCTGAACATGGAATGAGAGATTGTGGCTCAGGCTCGCTTGATCTGTCGTCGAAGCTTGTACATGACGACCATTTTCCCCCCTGTCAGGGACAAGGTGAGATGATGGCGAAAACTCAACTGCAAGTTTGCTCAATATCCGTGAACAAGTTTTGACATGTGTCTTAAATATCTTCTTGGCTGCTGATGCCCATTGCCAAGAAGCGATCCATCCAAGATGAATCTTTGTTCTTGCAGGAGGCTTGTTTCTGAAGCATCTGTCTGAAGAATGGGTGTGCCGACCGCAGTGCTTGCATGGATGAAGATCAAAACAATGATATTTCATATGGCCAACTCGATCACAGTGTTGGAATTTTACGTTCTGTGATTGTTGTTGTGGAGCAGGATCTGGAACAGCTGCAGGTGAACTGTTATACAGGAATCCGGCACTCTGAAATATGATGGGCTTTGTGTAGTCTGGAATATGAAAGGACACATCCTTGTCATATCCAAGACCAGTTCGGTGCTTGTTGTGGACAAGCTCTTCCCAAGGTCTGATGATGGGCTTGAGAAGTGCAGGCTGAACTGCTGCATCTGCATGTACATCTTCTCTACTACAAGGAACTGAATGGGAATCGACTTCAACTTTACTGACTTGCTATTGATGGGAGTCCTTCTCAATATTCTGAACAGAAACAGGTTCAGAATAGTGACTCTTTTGGTGAAGTTCGTCTTGCTGAAGCTGAGTTTCCAACTGCAAAAACTCAATCTTTTCTTGTGCATCTTGCAAACAACTTTGAATGTTACAAAGAGCATCCTTGCTCATTTTTACCATATCATGAACATTTGAATGAATGAGGTTATTCAACAACACTAATGCCTCATTGATTTTAGCCATTTTCACAACTTAGGCTCAAAAAATAAAAGGGTGTCGGCTTCAACCGAAAATGCACCCGTTTACAATGTGATGCAACAAGAAATACAAATGACTCCAAAGAATTTCCAACTATGGAAATCTCAAAGTACAAAATGTGCTCCTCAAATGATGGAGGACAATCAACAATTTTCAACAACTCAAGTTTACACTTCAAGTCTTGATTGCAACTATGAAGAAGCAATGTCTACTCACAATACAATGTCAATATCTCTGCAAAAATATTTTAATGTGCAACAAAAACACGTGCAAGAAGCCTTTGAGGCAGTTGAATTTTTTCTTCAAAGAGCTGTTTTCAATGATGGCAAACTTGTCTTCAAATGTCAATTTCTTCAAAAAATCACCCTTATGTCAATGTCAAATCTGCAATTTTCTCTATGTGTTCACTTCATTTTTTGATATGTCATTTTCTCTTCCTCTCTGCTGTTCATATCTGCTCTTCTCTCTCTCTGCTGTTTTTTTTTTTTTTTTTAAATTAAAAAATAAATAAATAAATTAAAAAATGGGGAGATGAATTGTAATAGAAATGGGAAGGATTTTAATAAATTAAAAAGGGAGAGGGGTGAGAAAACTAAGTGAAATTTTAATTAAAAAAAAAATTTATTAAAAAAGGGATTAAGGGAATTAATTAAAAGGGATTTTAAAGATTTAAAAAGGGAAGGGGAAATATTAATTAAAAGGGATTTTAAATATTTAAAAAGGGAAGGGGAAATATATTGAGAGGGGAGGGGGGAGTATTATATGGGAAAGGGAATTAAGAAATTTAAAAATCGAATTTTAAAATTGGGAGGGAGATTTATTAAAAGGGGAGGGGGGAGTATTATAGAAATTAAAATTAAAAAAAACGAATTGTGAAGGGCTGTGGGCGGGAAAGGCCGAGCGGCCAAGGGAGGGAGGGAATGGTGATGGAGTGAGGGAGGGGGTCGGGTTAGGGACTATGCGCAGGTGTGGGGTGAGGTGCCGAGGGGAGTTCGAAGCTGAGTGGTGAAGCCGCTGTAAGGGAAGGGCAAGCGTTCAAGGGAGGCCGCCATAAGATAGTAGTGTAGCAGTTGTAGGTCGGTCTTTTTTTTTTTTTATTTTTTATTTTTTATTTTAAACAATGTGCAGGTTGCAGGGGGCGGAAGGCGGCGGGGGTGTGAGAGGGGCCGCGTAGGGAGGTGGCAGAGTGCTTGAGTTGAGAAGGTAGAAAGGGCAGAGGGGAAGCGTGGGTAGGGTTGTTGAGTGTGAAGAGGAGGCTAGGGTAAGGCGTGGGGAGGAGCGCTGTAAAAAATTGCAGGTTGGGGAGGTCGAAATGGCATGGGGTTTGAAAAAATTTTATTTTTATTTTTATTTATTTTTATTTTTAATTTAAAAAACAACAGAGAGCAGGAAATTAACCTTAAAACAGTAGCAGAATTTTCAGAAATTGCAGAGAAAGCTCAGAAGTCTTTATTTAAAAAAACCTAGAACTTTTCTTCAAAAAATTGCAGAGGGCCATATAGCAGCAGAAAATTGGATAATTTGCAGACTTAGAGATTTGCAAAAAACTCAGAAATCTCAGAAATTTTCCAATGAAAACTCAGAAATATTTCCAGTAGCTCTTCAAATTGTAGATTTTAATGAGCAGAAATTGCAGAGAAAATTTAGAATGAAAACCTTCAGATGGGCAGTGCTGCCTTTCTTCAAAGCCAATGCCTGAATGCTGCTCCTTCTCAAAACCAATGCTGCTCTTCTTCAAGATAAAATTTCTAAATGCTGCAAAATCACTGCTACAAAAACTCTGAGTGTTGCAAAAATTATCAAAACTTTGCAGATATGCACAGGCCATAAACACAAATGGCTCACTCAAATTGGAGCAGGGCCAGCAATCACCCGCTCTGATACCATGTTAAACACCATGTTGAAGCACACACATGGTGTATGAGAGAAGAATACACACACATAAGAGACTCAACACACAATGAGAGATAAGCGTGAGGCTTTCTTATTTTTCCATTATACATGATGTACATTTATAGTACAATGGTGTGACTCTTGGTTTCATATTCCAAGGTCACTTGGACTCCATTGTGACTTTTCGCATTCCACACCTACCCATGTAGGATTAGGTGTTCCAACAAGTTATAAGTTTAGAAATCGCTTTATAAACCAAATTTTAAAGTAAAATAAGGCGATAGTCAACAAAAGTCAATGAATTTGCAGACTTTAATATGAGGGCAATGAAATTAAATTTTACCGATGTCGAGACAACACATAAACATCTGGATTCTCTCACCATTATGGTTAATTCATCTAACATGACGTCTTGAAAATGTAAAAATAATTCCATGGGACAACCATTCAACTTTGGACTCTTATCTTTTGCCATCGCCTTCAATACACTCAATACCGTAGCATTTGTGACGAGTGCCTCCACTAAAACCCTCTCTTCCACATTAATAAACTGTGGAAATAGGTTTAAAAGCTACATTTTTCATCTATAACGTCACGAGATCCGGCTCTGTAAAGTTGACTAAGAAACTAGACCGCCTCCCTTTCAATATCCTCTTGAGATATAAAGGAATTTCCATCATCATATTTAATGTGCCAAATAATTTTTTTATGAATTCTATAGCATGCATGTCTATGAATATAGTAGGTGTTCTGGTCACCCTCTGCAACCCAACATTCCCAAGGTGTTCAGGTAAAATTTAGAACCATAATACACAGTACAGTTACATTATTCAAGAGAATTAGATACACAGGAGTATCTAGGAAAACGACAAATTCCCCATGGAGGAGCTCAAATATTCCCCTACCATGTGTAGAGAACCTTGCTTATCTCTCTGTGTATATAATATTCTCAGGGAAAGTCTCTCTATGTTTTCTTAAAAAACTTTGGCCTTTTATTTCTTTCCATATTTAATAATGCAAGGCCCATAGTTTCTTACTTGAATTTATTTGTATGGGAGAGATTTTTTATTGATCTATTCACCAACAATTCTCCAACTTCAGTATCTAATATCGTTTTTAAACCAATGAGTGGACTGCTAAAAATCATCTGGTGCCTGTAAAATGTAGAATCATAAAGGAATAAAGACAGAGCCAGAGCCATAATTACAGGTAGAGGTAATCTAGTGCAATTGTTGTTTTCTCAAAGGAGCAATGCCAAACACTGGTAACTACACTCTGCATCTCACTTATGGTAGGCTATTCTCGTCATTGAACAAATTACATAGAGATCCACTAGAAATATAATTAGGTAGGTGTTCTAAGAACAAGATTCCTACTCCCTAGACCTTATTACATTTATATGTATATGTTTGATTACAAAGAATATGTAGCTGCTACACAATAAATGCAATGAAATAAATGAGATAGTCCAAACTTCCCCACAGGTGGGATTTTACCTTAATGCATACAAACACCCCCCCTTATTGTCAGAATATATTCTCTTCTCATGGTTCCATATGAAGGTTATTTAATTTGCTCAGTTTCTCTTGTTCAAACACCCATTGAAGTGAAGCGATTTACTCGTGCATCCAATTTCAATTTCATGTTGTGACTATAATCCGGGGATAAATTGTCTTGCATATTAGCAATCACTCACCTTCACAATTCTTAATTGCGATATACAAAAAATACAAATGAAAATTTTAATATGTCGAGTTATATATGTCAAGTTAAATTAATGCATATTATGTCAATTAATAAAATTAATAAAATAGGCACTGGGAAAATTATTCGGAACACATTCAACAAAAAATAAAATTGTTCCTTATTTTCATAATATCGTTCAATATATGCATTGATGTTTTTGAGGAAGCATCTATCAGGATATGAAGATGAATGGAAGAACATGATTATCACAAAATTACATGAATGATCAATACTTTGTTTATTAATCTCTATGGAAGGTCAGGATTATAGTCATTGATTTTGTATTATTTAATTTTTTGTTATAACTAGGTTTGAAAATGCATTTGGGCATTATAACAAAGTAATGCTTCGGGCTGAGACTCGGACTCGGACTCACGATAAGGGTACTTCCAAAAGATTCAATGTAGAGATATTATATGGGGTTAAATTTTCAAGTCAAGTATAGTGGGTGTAATAATCAATCTTCTCTCAGCCAAGTCAACAATTTTCTTATTCAATGAAATTCCATTCAGAGTAAAAAACAAAAAGGGATTGAGGGATAGATCGATGTTCTTTCTAGAAATTCTATTTTCTTCAACGACATAATTACCAACAGAATGCAGAAGGTCTTCACATAACTTTCATCTAGAACAAAGAAAACCTAATGGTTGACTTAGTATATCACCATATTATCCATTCCTAGTCTCCAACATAGAAATAGAAAATATGGCACAAAGAAAAAAAATTAATAATAAAATCTCACCCTGCATTCGAGCTGAATCTCACAAAATTCATCTGCACATGGGAGGCATGGGATTCGAGCCTCCATTTTTATCGCTCAGATAATAAATTCAGCCTTCACATCGACTATTTTAATCACATTATAGTTAATTGCAACTTTACTGCTTCGGTGCTTGGTGGCCGTTGTTCCCACTGTTTGTTTAGTTCTGTAATTATTCATAAGTGAATAGTGAAATCTTTGTCTTAAAAGGAAGGAACGAATGATAGTATCAATGTTCAAATAAAATTTACAATGAGCTGTGAGCACTAGGGGTAGAATAAACCACAGAGAATCTTAAAACACCAATAAGGAACGAATGACAGTATCAATGTTCAAATAAACCCGGGGGTAGGATAAATCGCGGAGAATCTTAAAACACCAACATTTTTATTCTTCTTGACGAAAAAATTCAATCTCACTCGTATTGCAAAGCAATCAATATTTTTTAATAATCTCCGCACTATTATATAGTATAATTTTTTATTATGGATTGTGCGATGCAACAGGATTCGAACTTGAGACTCGACTCTGGTTGGACTCTTTGTAAGTCGAGGAGTTCAACAAATGGTTCCTAATTGAAACAACGACGCCCAATTCTATAGCTTTGGGATCAACCTGATGCCTGGTGAATAACATGATTGTGGTTGCATGTGCCATGACTGGGGTCGTAGCATCTGCCAGATGAAGGGATCCGTATATGTTCTTTTTGTGCAATTTTTACATGGATTTTCCTTGGAGCAAGGGGAAATGTCTGTAGAAAATCTTCTGTAAGCAGTTAGTACGATATATGCTCTTTTTGTGCAAATTTTCCATGGATTAGCCTCGAAGCAAGAGGGAATGTATGCAAAAATTATTTTGAAAGCAGTCAGTACAATAGAATAAGAATACTTGGCCAATACAACCACACATAACTTATGTGGGATCTTGTTGTCTTATAGGAGAAATATCCAATAATATGTTATATCTTGCAAACCTTAGTGATTCAAGATCTATTTTGGACAATTTGTGCCTAACAAAGAAATCAATTAAAGCAGATATATTGGTGTTGAACATAACATAGCTATGGAGGAGGTCTGGAAGGAATTAAAAGCGCTTCACCCAGATGATGCACATAATGGGCTTGTTGATGAGGCCCTGAAACTCTTTTATGAAATGCCTAAGAAAACATGTATTTCGTGGAATTCCCAAATTTCAGGAATTTTGCATAATGGGATTGTTGATGAGGCTTGGAATTTCTTTAAGGAAATGCCTCAAAGGACAACGGTGTCATGGAATACAATGATTTCAGGATTGGCACAAAATGGAATGGTTGATGAGTCCTTGGATCTCTTCAAAGAATGGTATAAGGACTCACAATCTAACATCTCCAACTAAACTTCAAGCCTCAATGATTCCTCATCTTTCTTCTTATCGATATCAAGAATAGATTGGGTGGCAACATTTATGAATTCCAAGGAAGATGTGAGGAAAAAATTCACTACATGCCTCAAATTTTAGCAAGCTCATATTTTAAGCAACAATTTTTGTCACCCATTTCCTTCCCACAAAAAATGCAGCTCAATTTATATCAATTACAAGCGTCCAAAAACTCACCATGTTCCCATAGTGGCAATGTGATGACTTTTAATGAAAATGTCAAGCCCACTTCATGCCTTCGCATTCTAGTAATAATGTGGTAATTTGAGCAACACATTTTGTTATTAATTTCCTTCCCACACAACTTGCAAATCAACTTCTATTGATTATGAGGGCCAAGACACTCACCATAATCTAACAATGGCAATATGGATTACTTTCAAGGAAGATACAAGGAAAATTCCTACTTCATGCCTTGGAAATTTGGCAAGATGGTATTTTAATTCATATATTCTACCATCCATTTCCTTCCCACACAACTTGAAAATCAACTTTCATTGGTTATGATCGTCAATCAACTCACCAAATTCAATGATTGTTAACCAACTCACCAAATTCTTGTAATAGGTCCAATGCCCTCACCAACATTTTCGTATGGAACTAATTAGACCTAGGGCACCAAAAAAAATAGAAATTAACAAAAAATAATATTGCAAATAGAAAATAAGACCTAGAAAGCATTGAATCTCTAATTGAAAATTGGTCAAACGAGAAAAAAATAATGGACATGCCAAACCTTATTACTAATCTCAAAAATACAAAGAAAATGCATGCATATTTTTTTAATACCTATGAAAATGGGAAGTGTAGATCAAAATTATTCCTCACTTCATTAGTGGCAATTGAAACACTTGATTCCCCTTCCTTAGTTCAATGAAAGACAATGATAAAATCTTCAACCTTCGTATTTCAAAATGAGGTTAAAAAAAATAAAAAATAAAATCTTAAAGAATTATTGACACAAACCCAGTGATACACTCCTTCAACTTGCAGTATTTTAAAAAATCATGAAATTCTTGTAAGTTCATAAATATTATGTTATTTTTAGGTGATAGCATCATCAACTTGGAGAAATCATGATATGTCACAATATTACAATATTTGCAACACTAATCTTACTTGTCGACTATTTTATTTTCGATTTAAAAGAAAAGAAAAGAAATTTATAACTTTTTCAAAATTCTTATTTCTTAAAGTTGGCTTCTAGTGGACCCTAAATATGCAACTACCAACAAAGCACAAAAAAAAGATGCAACCTTAGCCTACTCAATGGGAAAATAATGAATTCAAGGTTCCTGGTAACTAAAGAAATCCTTTCATTGTAACAGGTTCGAAAGACCTCATAGAAGTTTTTCCTATAATTTCTTACAATGGTTAAAGTTTGCATTGTCACTATCCTGTAATTTGTTTAATATTTCTTAAAAAGGTAATAATGACTAGAGAGGCACTAGTCAGCCAGCAAGTCCCCAAAAATATCGTATAGTGTAACTACTTCTATACTTGTAGATGTCATGATTGCACATTAACCAATAAATACCAATTTGACCTTCAATGGGAAAATGCAGCTTGCTGCTCAACGGTGGAATAGAAGAGACAAATAAATCAAATGAACTCAGGCGAGAAACATCCTTTCTATTAATATTGCATATTTAAAAACCATCTGTGATATACATTACAAACATCAATGTTATTAACATTCAACAGAACTTTCAAGAGCTTAGTGACATTGCAAGGTATATCTCAGCCCATTTTAATAGCTCGCATACAATTGCCAATCTAAAAAAACATGAGTTTTCACAAACATATTTGACTAGAGTGATTAAGAAATAAATAAATAGAGACAGATGAGGTGACACACAAGGAACCCAAAAATAAATTTGGGTGGTTCATTTCAATCCTGAAAAGATCCCAGGACAAATGTTTTAATGTTAAGAAGTAATGGAAAACCTTGCCCTAATCAAGAAATGATAAGAAACTGACAAAAACAAAGGGAACATAAAAAAAATTGCGTTGAGGGAAAATAGATTAATTCACTTGATTATTATCTTCTCTTGAAACTATCAAATATTCCACCCAGTTTCTCTTTGATGTGGTCATTTTTGTTACACATCTTCAGAAGATATAATAATCAAATTTGGAAACCAAATTTGTTTTGAAATACAAGCCTCAATTCTTCAACTTTAGCTCATGCATGTTACAGTTCTAAAGGCACACTTAGTTCTAAAGGCACACTCACTGTACCATTTTACAACTAATTAAAGATTATATAGAATTTATTTTAAACATATAACTATAAATACTTCACTACAGGCTTGTCCATGTAGTTACCACCATATTGAAAATAAAAATTGAGTAATCAGACTTACCCACCGTGCTCCTATTTCTGTGGATTGTGAAAAGGGAAAAAGATTCAATGAGCATGGAGGATGGAAATAGAGACTTGGATATTTAAATTTAATTAAAATATGATACAAATAATTTGAAATTTTCTCTCTCGTTTAATTACTTATATAAATTGAACTCAATCCTGCAAGCTAAAACTGCACCCTGTAGGCCTCAAGCTAGAATCTAGTTATGAAAAAAAGCAACATACCAAGCACTTGGTGAGCAGTTAACCAAATATTAGGATCAGGCTTGCATCTGCCGGACAAGACCCTTGGCATGCTTAGAAATTTTTTGCCATGGATCTCTTTTGAAATCTATCTGACCCCGAAGAATGGCCTGAGCAACCCCCTACTCCGTTTCTGTATACAATTTGCACATAATACTCAATACAAATTCCCTACACTGGAAGATTTTATCATTCAAGAAACAAACATAAATTGGTCACAAAATATTTCTACTGACATTAACATGAGACCCTCTGAACAAACAGGGAGGATATCAATGGAATGCACTACAATTAAAAGTCAATTTTATGCAGAGCATGTAATATTGAAGAGCCCAGGAACCATTTTGTTGCATGTTTTGCATACCAGCCCAGAATGGTGGCACTCCACACATCAACCTCTGGTCCATAGTTCTGCTTCAGGACTTTTGGTGCCATGTAATAGGGACTGCCAACTATTTCAGAAAATCGCTCGCCTGTAAGAGAGACAAAAAACAAAACAATGAGCCTATCCTTACAATCAAAATTCGCTTTACTTTTTAATAAACATAAAAAATCCACCATTGGAAGTAAAATAAGTGAACATAATAATTCTATAAGTCACTTCTGATGTTGAAACCCATTTAATAAAGTCCTAATTTGTATTATTGGAAGCTATGAATACTGTAATACTAGATGCTTGTATTAAGCTAAATACTACAATTTTCCTTGATATGGCATGCAATGATGTCAAACAACCAGAACAACAGGTATACGAAAAAAAAAGTAGGAATTACATAATTCAAGACTTACTCTTAAAGTACAATGTTGCTGGTCGATGCACCCCAAGGAAGGTGGAAGAATATTTTGCAGCAATTTTTTCACAAAATTGAGAAATGTCTCCCAAAACTGTTTGAAAAATTCTCACACCATATCTTCAAGGAGTGCTTGCAATCCCTTGTGGATATACATTCATTCCAAGAACAAAGGAGTCCAAGGTGGATAGCGTGCACATAAAAAACTTAAATTTCATATTTGCACTACTAGAATATCCCTGCATCCCCCTTTTTCAAAAACTATCATCCTCATCCCTGTCCTCATATACAGTCAAACCAACTCTGAAACAGTTCTAGTTTATATTATTGAGTGAGTAAATATAATCACAATAACATCACGATATATGTTTTTATCCAAAGAAAAATGCACTTATTTAGGAATGGTGATCCATTAAATACCATTTAAAAATGTTGACTGGTCAATAACGATCGACTGTGACAAGGGATAGCTGCTGCCACATGTTTTTTTTTCACTTCCCACTTTAGTTCGAGGTTACATTTTCACTAGGAAATCTGGTATTTTCTGTCACCACCAAAAATTTAATATGCATGAACATGAAATGATTTTGGTTCACAAAAGCACATTTTTCCTTATTACCCACCTGAAATTGGTATAATCTTTATTAATCTGGAAAATTAAATGCAATACTTCTGCTTTTTATATAAAATTTGTTGACTTGTTTATGCATGTTTCATGAATAGCACAACTTGAATCTGGACATTCGTTTCCGTATTTTTATTGTCCTAAATATTTTTAAATTTCGACATTTTCATCTCTCTGAAATATTGTTTTACAGAATGGTCATTTTGGTTAGGCCATGAATCTCTTCAAAGAAATGAGAGAAAGAGATGTGATTGCCTGGAATGTGATGGTAACAAAATGGGCCTGTCAATGAGGCCTTGACTCTCTTTCAGGAAATTCCTCGATGGACTATGGTGGCATGGACTTTAATGATCACAGGATTTGCACATAATGGGTTTCTTGATGAGAACTTGCTTTTTAAGGAAATGCCTAGAAAAAACTATGTCATCATGGAATTCAATGGCTGCAGACTTTGTAAAAAATGGGCTTATTGATGAGGCACTGAAACTCTTCCAGGAAATGCCTCGACAAAACATGGTCTCATGGAATGCAATGATTGTTGAAATATGACAAAAAATGTAATTAATGTAATTTTGGACAAATTTACTTATTATCGGTTAGTTGGTTGTATAAAAAAATGAAGTTAGAATAACGAAGTGGCCCATATTAAATTGGGATGGCCTGAGAGGCTTGTTGTATGAGGAGAATCATTCTTGATTAATAGAGTTTTCAATCCCTTGCCCCGTGGAGGTTTCCTTGACACCCTGTCAAGGTTTTACCACGTTAATATTTGTGCATTTACCTGTGTGTTTATTTCAGTTTTCCAATTCAGTATATGTATATTTGTTTCTCCATTAATGTGTTACCGAGAACAATAAGTGGTATCAGAGCTTAGTGGATTAAGGATTACTTTGAATGAGAAATCCAAAAGATTCCTTTAGAGAAAACCGCCTACGCTGGAGGAAAAGAGAAAAGTCGCATTAGCTATGTGAAAGGAGGAGCTTTCTGCTATTATCATCCATGCTATGTGATAAAATGTGCATGTTGAAGATAAGCCATTGTCCATTGTTGAAGAGCCACCAATTAAGGGGCTGAGAGAAAGTTGTTGTCCGTTCGAGCCTGCCTACAAAGGGTGAAAGCTTGCACGCTAAAAAAAAGGCCGCTGTCCTGCACGCTGAAAAAAGGCCGTTGTCCATTTGAGTTTATTCGAGCCTAGAAGAATCGCTCACATGCAGAGAAGATCACACAGCCGATTATGAAAGAGGAATAGCTCGTACGTATTGAAATTCCGTTGGTGTTGTAGAAAGTCACGTAGAAGAGCTGCCATTGCCGGAGGTTTTGAAGCCTGCAACTGCCTTTCGTCGAGCTTTTTTTTTTTAAAAGAAAAAGACCAGTTAGAAACTGCATTCTTAAGAAATTCGGGTACAATTTATTTTTAAGAACATATCTACAATATTTTGTTTTTAAAACAGAGTTATTCTAAATCTTTGATTAATAAATCAGAATTGTTGAAAAGGATTTAGAAAACTGAATTGTTTGAAGAGGGAATTGAAGAAGGTTTCTGGAAATTTGAACTGGAAAATTATTGAGCAATTTTAGAAATATATATATTTTTTTAATTTGCAAGAATTAGTTTTATAAGAAACCAATTGGAAGTTGGAAATAGAAGGAAACAATATTAAAAAAAAAAAAAAAAAAAAAAAAAACTAGCTAGCTGAAAGAAGGAAGGGGAAAGATCATAAATATGTTAAAACCCTAGCTGGAAATTTAAAAAAGAAGGAAAACCAGTAAACCATAGTAGGAAAGAATGGCCAAGATGACAAATGCGAAGTTTGAAGTGGATAAGTTGATCGGGAAGAACAATTTCGCATTGTGGAAACTAAAAGTTAGGGATTTTCTGGTGCAACAAGGGTTGCACAAAGCATTATACGGGGCAAAGAAATAACCTGCAAGCATGACAGATTCAGATTGGGAGGACTTGGATGCCTGAGCCCTCAGTACCATTAGGTTATGCTTGGCAGATGAATTTCTCTTTAATATTGTTGAAGAGAGTATAGTTGAAGGTTTGTGCGGAAAACTGGAAACTTTGTATATGACTAAATCATTGACTAATATAATTGATTTGAAAATAAAATTGTACAATCTTCAGATGAAGGAGGGTACAAAAGTTGCAGAACATTTAAATATTTTTAATACACTTATTTTCCAGTTGTCAGATATGGAAGTTAAAATTCAGGAAGAAGATAAGGCTATAACCTTGTTGTGTTCTTTGCCTGAGTCATGGGACCATTTTGTAACTTCAATCAGTTTGAGAACTGCTGATTCTTTGAAATTTGAATAAGTTGTGGGTGCTCTGTTATCTGAAGAAGTACGAAGGAAATCTAGTATTGAAACATCTGCACCAGAAGCCATGGTAGCCAGAGGTCGGTCAAAGGAAAGAGGGGAGAAAGCAAGGGATTCTTCCAAATCAAAATCAAAGGGCAGCAAGAAGTTTAAATCCAAGTGTTGGTACTGCAATAAAATTGGACACCTCAAGAAAGACTGCTAGAAACAGGAGTTGGAAAACTAGAATAAGGAAGAAAATCAGGTTGATTAAGGTATGATTGATGAAGTTTTAACGGTTGAAGCTCTACTTGTTTGTAATATATCTCAAAATGTTGAAAATTGGCTATTAGAATCTGGTTCTTCTCATCACATGAGTCCGCACAGAAGTTGGTTTACTTCGTATGAAGTTGTAAATGGTAGTTCTGTGTTTATGGGAAATAATTCATCTTGTCATATTGTTGGGATAGGAAATGTAAAAATTAAAATGTATGATGATACAGTTAAAACATTATCTGATGTTAGGCATGTACCTGAACTAAAGAAAAACTTGATTTCTTGGGGAGTTTTGGATTCAAATGGGTATAAATTTACATGTCAGAATGGAGTGCTGAAAGTATCAAAAGGAGCCTTGGTTGTTATGAAGGTTGAAAAGGTCATAAATATTTACAGATTCAAAGGAAGCACTCAAGTTAGTGAAGCAATGATCGTATCAGAAAAAGTAGAAGAAGGTTCTCATCTATGGCATCAGAGGTTGGGTCACATGAGCGAGAAAGGTCTTCAGTTACTGATGAACCGCAAGTTGCTTCCTGATTTGAAATCCTTGAAGTTGGATTTTTGTAAACATTGTGTGTATGGAAAACAGTGTAAACAATGGTTCAAAACCAGAAATCATAATAGTAAACAAATTTTAGACTACATTCATAATGATCTCTGGGGACCATCTTCTACTGTGTCTTTTGGAGGTGCATTATATTTCTTAACATTTATCGATGATTTCTCCTAGAAAGTTTGGATCTATATGTTGAAAAAGAAAGCTAATGTATTTAATGTTTTTAAACAATTTAAAGCTATGGTGGAAAAGAAAAAGGCAAATCAACTAAATTTTTAAGAACTAAATTTAATTCTTTAGAATTTGAACAATTTTGTAAGGATGAAGGGATTGTAAGACATAAAACTGCTGTTTATACTCCTTAGCAAAATGGCATTGCTGAATGTATGAATCAGACTCTTATGGAAAGAGGCAGAAGCATGATTAGCGATGCTAACTTGCCAAAGGAGTTGTGGGCAAAAGCAGTATCTACTACTTGTTATTTAGTTAAGATATCACCTTCGGTTGCCATAAACTGTAAAATTCCTGAAGAATTTTGGTCAGGTCAGTCTTCTGATTATTCGCATTTGAAGATTTTTGGTTGTGATGCCTATGCTCTTATTCCTAGAAATCAACGTTCAAAGTTAGATCCAAAATCAAAATGTTGTGTCTTTGTTGGGTATGATTATGTAATGAAAGGATATAGGTTGTGGGATCCTTCTTCACGAAAGATAGTCATTAGAAGAGATGTAATATTTGATGAATCTTCTCTTCTAAAATTAGATGTTGGAAAATTTGAACATGAACAGGTATCACCAAATCAACAAATTCAATTGGAGACTAAACCTTTTCCAGAAATTTGAAAGGAAGGAGAGACCTCTGGTGAAAAATGTGAAGAAGCAAAGGAAACTGGAGAAATTCCAAAACCATTCAACAACCAGTCACTCTAAGAAGGTCTACAAGGGAAAGAAAAACACCAAAAAGGTATGAATATTATGCTTCATCTTTTGCATTGATTACTGAAGATGGGGAACCTTCTTGTTATAAGGAAGAAGTGAATGATGCAGATAGCGAGAAATGGAAAAAGGCTATGGAAGAAGAAATGGATTCTTTAGCCAAGAACAATACCTGGGATCTTGTAGAAATTCCTGAAGGGAGAAGTGTTGTTGGGTGCAAATGGGTCTTCAAGTTGAAGAGAAAATTTTATGGAAGTATTGAGAGTTATAAGGCGAGGCTGGTTGCAAAAGGGTATTCTCAGGTTGAAGGTATTGATTTTCATGAGATTTTTCACCAATCGTTAAACTTATTTTTATTCGTACTGTGTTATCACTAATTGCATTACTTGACCTTGAGTTAGAATAGTTATCTATGTTAAAAAAACCTTTCTTCATGGTGATTTGGATGAAGAGATATATATGGATCAACCAAAAGGTTTTTTACAAGGTCAGAGCAGAAGACTAGTTTGCAAGCTCAGTAAATCATTGTATGGCCTGAGGCAGTCGCCCAGGAAATGGTACAAGATGTTTGATTCCTTCATGGTGAGCCATAATTTTATCAGAAGTGAGTATGATCATTGTGTATACTTCAAAAGTTTCAATGGCATATTCATTATCTTGGTGTTGTATGTTGATGATATGCTTATTGTAAGAAAAATCATGGAAGACATCAATAGGTTAAAGGCTTAACTCTCTAGGATGTTTGATATGAAGGATCTTGGAGTGAAAAAACATATCTTGGGCATGGAGATACATAGAGATAGGAAGAATGGTAAGCTTTGGTTATCACAATCGAAGTATGTGGAGAGATTATTTGAAAAGTTTGGTATGAACAATGTGAAACTTGTTAATGTTCCATTAACTTCCCATTTTAAGCTTTCTTCGGATTTAAGTCCCAGAACTAATGAAGAAAAGAAGTATATGTCTTGTGTAACATATGTAAATGCGGTAGTCAACTTACTATATGCGATGGTATCTATAAGACCTGACATTTCACATGCAGTTGGAGTTGTCAACAAGTTCATGGAAAATCCAGGGGAAGAACATTGGCGAGCAGTGAAATGGGTGCTTCGGTATTTGAGAGGCAAAGTGACCATTACATCAACTTTTATGGTCGTGAAGGTTCAGTCTGTGGATATCTGGATACTAATTATGCAGGTGATTTGGACAATAGGAGGTCTACTACAGGTTATGTTTTTACTCTTGCAGGTGGAGCAATCAACTGAATGTCAAAGCTTCAAGAGACAGTTTCTTTGTCCACTACTGAAGCAGAGTATATAGCTTCTTTAGATGCTTGTAAAGAGGAAATCTGGTTAAAAGGTCTGCTTGATGAGATTGGAAGGACGCAGGAGAAAGTGAATGTGTTCTGTGATAGTCAAAGTGTTATTCATTTAGCTACAAATCCAGCCTATCACAACAAGACCAAGCACATCGATGTAAGGTATCACTTTGTGAGACATGTAATCGAAGGTGGCAAAGTAGTTCTCAAGAAGGTCCATACACAGGAAAATCATGTAGATATATTCACGAAGCCATTTACAGTAGAAAAGTTGAAATGGTGTCTCGCTTCTCTTGGCTTGTAGAAGAGATGATGAATGGGCATGGGCAAGGGATTAGGAAAACTGTTGTCAAGGTGGAGTTTGTTGAAATATGACAACAAATTTAATTAATGTTGTACAAATTTACTTATTACCGGTTAGTTGGTTGTATAACGAAACGAAGTTAGAATAACAAAGTTGCCCATATTAAATTGGGATGGCCGGAGAGGCTTGTTGTATGAGGAGAATCATTCTTGATTAATAGGGTTTCCAATCCCTTGCCGCGTGGAAGTTTCCTTGACACCCTGTTAAGGTTTTACCATGTTAATATTTGTGCATTTAACTGTGTGTTTATTTCAGTTTTCGAATTAAGTTATATGTATATTTGTTTCTCCATTAATGTGTTCCCGAGAACAATAATGATTTCAAGATTTTCTGAAAACAGACTTGTAATTGAAGCCCAGAATATGTTTAACTAACACCTCAGCGAAACATGGTCTCATATAATGCAATGATTACAGGATTTGCCGAGAACGGTCATAGTGAAGATGCTCTGAACCTTTTCAAACAAATGCAGTTAGCAGGTGCAAAGCTATATTCGAATATGTTTGCTAAGATACTCCTAGTCTGGGTCAATTTTGCAGCTCTGCAACAAGGTATAGAGATCCATGAAAAAATAATTAGAAGTGGGCTTCAATCTAATGTCATTGTGGCCAATGCCCTGATTGACGTGTATGAAAAATGTGGGAACATATTCCCACACAAATGTCATATGAATTGTTTGACAAAACGCAATGACGAGATGTTGTCACCTGGACAATAATGATTACGGATATGCTATGCATGGCTGAGGAGGCCCTCAAAATATTCCAAGAAATGAAACACTCTGGCACTAGTCCAGACCATGTCACCATGCTTTGTGTTTTGTCTGCATGGCTAGTCACCGGTTTAGTGGATGAGGGTTATCAATACTTCAATTAGACGAATCAAAATTATCATATCCCACTAAACTTGGAGCACTCTCTGTGTATTGTTGACCTTCTTGGCCGTTCAGGACGTCTGGACCAAGAACACGACTTTACAAAGAAAATGCCAGTTGAGCCTGATGCTGCTGTGTGCAGTTGTTTCCTTGGTTGACCTTCTTGGCCGTTCTAGACGTCTGGATCAACAACAAGACTTCATAGAGAAAATTCCAGTTGAGCCTGATGTTGCTCTGTGGAGTTGTTTGCTTGGTGCCTTCAATGCCAAACAATTCGGTGCCCAGCAAAATCGTAGCCCTCAACTGTGCTAGTGGAGCTCTTCATTATTTTTGGCATGTGAGAGTGGAAACTTCCATTATTTAATGGTGGCTAAATTTTTTAGGTGGGTATAGAGTGTTGGTAATTCCACAAATGAATGCACAATTCAGTTTTCAGTTCCCACTTAGATTATTATTGGACAAATGTCAAGCATATATACATAAATACTATGGACATATGTAAGGTTTAAATAGAAAATGTTGACAAAAATCTCAGATAATTAATACAATTTCATTAATCACATATATTCTTTGTGATAACTAAGAATTCAAGAATCTAGTTATTAAATATACCATCAAAATATACCACCAAATTTTATTCCTATTATCAATCTTCCAACTTCTAAAATAAAATCATTTATTAAAATAATTATTTAAAATGACCTTTTTTTTTCAATTATTTAAAATAAATTAAGCCTGAAATGATTTTCACGTAAAAATTTCATCCGAGAAAAGAAAACATGAATGATATTGTTTATATTTCGAAAGTAATTCGATTAGTTTATTATATGAAGCTAACAACAAATATATAATTAACATGTTATTGATTGTTTAATTTGAAATTTAAAAGAAAAATATGCACGTAATTTTGATCTAATTAGTTAAGTAATTAAAATATTAAATTATAATAGCTATATTAATAAAACTAAATATTAATTATAAAATTTAATAATTAATATTATACTAATTGTTATTAGGTAAATGTTAAAAATTAACATTTGATTTTACGTTAACATAGCATCTAACGTTGTTATATATTGTTATAAAAAAAATAAAATTTTATAGGGATAAAACCCGAATCATCAAGGAGGGTTATACGTTACATAATGTAAAGTAAAAATATTCAAATACATAGTAGAGCATAATGGAAAGAACTCTATTGGTATGTAGTTCAATTACATTTAAGTCGTACTCCTCTTTGTTGGAAATATAAAACCAAAAAAGATGAGAAATGTGCATGGGTCCCTAAGATTGTAAATTGTGATTTTTTTTTTTTTTTTTGGGTCGTTGGAAAAAACCAAAGAAAAAAACTTTTGTTTTATTAGAAGGGAGATGTGGCTATGGTTGTAAAATGTTGCGAACTTAAATATATTAATTAACTAATACAATATTTTAAAATATATTAAAATAAAATAAAATAAATTTATGAAAATTTTGAAATTTTTGTTTTCAGTTTATTTTTTATTTATTCCAATAAATAACAATTCATATATTTTTCTAAAAATAAATAAATTGTAATTTAGATAGATAAATAAAATATTATAATGTATAAATTAAAATAAATATAATGTGTATAATCATTAATTTTTTTTTGTCAATTTAAAAAATAATCTGATAAATCATATGAATATGATTTTAAGGTAATATTTGCAAAAAATCATCAATAAAGTTATTAAATATTTTTTACTATACCGGATAAATATAATTAAAATAAATCAATTTTAATATTTGATTTAATAATTATTTAAAAATATTAAAATATCTTCTTATTTTTACTTTTTAATAAGAGTGCTTTACATTTATTTTCGTTATAATTTGTAATATTAATCTTTTGTATTTATAATTTGTAATATTAGGGCTTATAATATTTATTTTTTTGTATAAGTTCGGTAGGACTACATCTTCATCATCATGTCGAATACATATCACCCTGATCGGGGTGAAGAATTGAACCGGTGACTTCACATCAAGGAGTGCCTTAGCAGAGCACACGATCACCCTCTATCCAAGACCCAGTGGACTTAGGGATTATAATATTAATCCCATGGATTTTTGATATTAATCCCTTGAGTTTTTAATCTCTAGGGTTAATAATATTATTCCCTTGGGTTTATAATATTATTAATTAGTTGGGTTCATTAATATTTTGGGTTTATAATGTTAATAATTCATTGGGTTTGTTAATAAGTAGGGTTTGTAATGTTAATCCTAAGGGTTTATTAATCCCTTGGGTTTTTAATATGTTTGGTTTTTAATATGAATAATCCTTTGGGTTTATACTATCAATCCATTTGGTTTATAATATTTATTCCTTTACCAACAATGATTATAATAATTATCAACTATTATTAAGAATTAAGAATTAAGAATTACTAATAATTTATAATTATTAATAATTAATGACGATGACGATGTTTAATGTCCACTAAGACCAATGTGGCCTATCAGACCTTAAGAAAAGAAAAGAAAAATAATCTAAATGCGATTCTTCAAAATCTTGTTTCTATGATCAAAGAGAAGGGAAAGAAAAGCTCCAAGATTGCTATAGATGTAATGACTTAATAAGTCAAGAAGATTACAAGTGCGGCAGATGTTAGGGAATTGAGAGCAGATGTGAGTAAGAGTCATACAATCTAAAAGGAAGTGCTTTTCATCTCACACCTTCTTAATATAAAAAATCTGACAGATTCTATCATTCCAAGGAGTCTTGGGAATAGACCACCGCCCAGTCTCACTTCGAAGCTCATGAGAATTAGTTCTTATCCTAGCGATGTTCATTTTTTTCTTAGTGCTAGTCAACACAGAGAGATAGTTATAGTTATCAAGGGTGAGGTTCATCGCGTCCTTATAGTATTGTAGCTTTTGTTTACCCTCCAGCGCCTTATCCTCCCACAGTTTGTCCTTAAACTTGGAGGTAATAGTATCTTTGATACTATCTTTTCTCCTCATACTGATCTCCTCCTTAATCCCCCAACGATTGAGCCAAGACTGGGCATCCTTATGCCACTCGCGCTTGAGGCAAAGGTGGAGGTTTTTACTAAAGTTAGAAGCAAATTAGGGATAAAACTAGAAGCTCTCAACAACATTATGTTACTGACTGTGGAAATATTCACTCCAATATATTATATTATTTTTTAATTGATTCATATTATTTTTTAGTAATAATAATAATAATAATATATAATTTATAAATAATAATAAAATTATTAATGTTAGTATTAGTAAATAAATAATAATAAATGTGGTTGATATATGCCTATCCACGTTCATCAATGAAATTTATTAATGTGGTTGCACTAGTATATATATGTATGTTGTTCTTGATTAAAATCAATAAAGAGGTCATTTTGTAAAATTGATTTTGTATACACTATCTAGATTGCTTACCTAGATAATTAACCAGTACAATAGATGACACCCATCTATTTTGGTATATGGAAGCATGTCCATAGAATGATTAGTAGTTAAGTCATTACAGACAACAAATTAATTTAAGGGTTTAAAGCAATTTATAGAAGGGGTCAAGTGGAAGTAAAGCTCAATATGGATGGTCGTTTAGTTAGTTTGGAAGTTGTGGATCTAGGGAAGGATCTCTCATTAGTTGTAGATACTTGCATGTAGATTGTAGTTTCTTAGTGAGGTTTTGTGATAACTTGTGGATATTGTTCAATAATAGAATTTGGGAGATTCATGACTCAAGTGGAACTTGAGAAGCTATCCAACTACACTTTTATGAAGGCTATGAGACAACTTGATGGAGTTTATTCTACATGATTTCAAGTTTTTTTAGATATGCTAATGAATATTTTTCCAAACAAGAAGATCAGAGAAAAGTACTCATTAAGTGAGGGTGTTGTTGATATTAACTCTTACTTGTCTTGTGTATATTGAATAATATTCCTCATAATAAAATATATTGGATATTTTAATTTCCATATGAGTTGTTTTATTGTTAGTTATTTTGATTTGAAAGATTTTGTCCAACTAAAATAACTCTTAATTTAGTGTTTGGTTGAGATATTTTTTTAATAGATTCATATTTTCACACTAGTTTTTACATAATAAATTGCAACCTGCAAATGAAAATTATGATAAAATAATGCATAGTCAATTCAAATTAATGATAAAACTATGTACAATTTATTGGATAATTCATTCTTAAATAAATTTAATGCTTAACATTGATTTCCAAATAAAAAAATTAATAGTTAAAAATTAACATAAAATACAAAATTAAAAACACATCCAAATAAATAAATTAATAAAATGTAAAATAGTGATGAAAATTAAAAAATCCAACCAATATCAAGTTTTCATTTCAAAAGTAAAGAAGATGTCAATTTTTAAGCTTAATTATGTATTGAAATGGTTTATTTCTTTTAAATAAAATACTAAGTTTTTTTAAACATAATAATTTTCACAATATAAAATAATAAATTCATTGTGATATAATATGAAAATAAGTAATATTTATTAAACAAATACAAAATAATAGGAAATTAAAAAAAATATCACACAAAGTATTTAAGCTAGTTGACCAAATTACAAGTACAAAAATATTTAGCTTACTTGACCAACCTCCAATTCCAAAATAAAAATGTAAATATGATTTGCATTATACTAATTAATTTTATTATATATATATATATATATATATATATATATATATATATATATATATATATATATATATATATATATATATATATATATATATTTATTTATTTATTTATTTATTTAAATAGTAATAATAAGGTTTTGTCAAAGTTAATTTGGTGATGGCTAGATTATATCAAAATTATGTTCAAGAATAACATTTTAGAAATGATGACTTAATATCTAGGAGTGCCTTATCAAAATTATGTCTAAGAATAAGATTCTAGAAACTGATGACTTAACATCTAGGAGTGCCCCATCACTTTCTATCAAGACTTTGTGGACTTTTACAAAGTTAATGTTATTATAGATGTTTATTAACAAATATTTAAAATTTTATGTTTATGGAGATTTAAATTAAGTTAGGAAACAAATTGTTCACAAAACTTAAGATATTTTAATTTTTATGGAAAATTGAATAGTTCACCAAATCATTAAAGCTAAAATCCTTTAATTTTTATGGAAAAATAGATGATTCACCAAACCACCAATAAGATTAAAACCTTTTGACTTTGATAAAATAGTTGTATTTGACATAATAATGATAGCTATTATTTTGAAAACTCTCCAAAAATTCTAATTAAAAATAAAAATAAAATTGAAAATTCTAATTAAAAATAAAAATAAAAATTTAAAACTTAAAAAAAGAATAACAAAGGTTTCTTATGGGATGTTTCAAGGATTCCTACAACATAAGTTTGATAAATTTAATAATGGTGTACATGCACCCCTTCCATCTCCAATTTGCCCACTTGCATTCACATTTAAAAATGCAATTAGTCACATATTAAAACAACATCATGATAAACAAATTGCAAAATTTTATATATTTTTAAAAAATATTTATATTTTTAAAAAATATTTATATTTTAATAAGATAGGTAGGCTTCCACAACCAATAATAATAATGTTGTTCTTGGAAATTTTCAGTGCAGCTCAAACCTTCCATCTATTTTTAAAATCCAAATGAAGCAAAATAATTAATAAATACTAAAAAGAAATTATAGAAATAGAAAGAGAGAAAAAACCATTAACTTTGTACGAAAATTAAACCCAACAATTAAGAAAATAAAAAATATAATAATTAATCTCTATATAATTCAATTAATTAATAAATTAATAAATAAATAAAAATGAATAAACAATGGAGAATAAAATAGATATATTAACCAAGAAAGTTTTTTCTTTTTTCTTCTCTGCATCTTTATAATATTGTCGCTCTCTTTATTAATCATTATGTTACATTTAAATTTAATTCTTGTTAATGAGTATAGTGTCTACCTAAGATATTTGATATAATTCTCACACTACACATAATAAAAAAAATCTCAAATACAACATAATTATTCTTTTTTTATTTTTCAAATAATACATAATATATTTTTAATCAATTTCCATAAACGCTTAAACTACGGACCTAAAGGAATCTATTTCATGACCCAAAGGAAATCTACTTCCCAAAATGATAGAACTAAAAGTACCACTTTCAATATGTTCTTAAAATAATTGTAGTATGGAAAATATGATTAATTTCATTGTCGACAAGGGTATTTAGATTAAAACACCCAATGATTTATTGAGACATCATATTTAAGTTTGTAATAAATTATTTTATGAAAGGTTGTAGTTCATGTATACGCCAAGTTAAACAAAACAAATATATATATATATATATGTATATGTATATGTATATGTATATGTGGATGGTATATAAATTTTTTTTTTTAAAATAAATAGATTTAGTATTTAAAAAACTATTGGACTATGGAGAGTTCATAACCCAGATTTATCATTACAGAAAACCTGACCGATAAAGAGGTGCACATGCAAATGCTCTTGCCTGTTACCCTTCAATCTAGGTTACAAGTGCTCAAGTTGAGCTGGCTGGGAATTTTATGTTCATCCATACAGCTTCATGTTCTGGCTGGGAATTTTATGTTCACCCCATACATCATCGTGTTCAGGTTGATGTATACAGGTTCACAACCGTTTTAACCAGAAGTGTCCGCGAATTGGATGCCCAATTTAATTGCATTGCTCTCAGGTCGGGCGTTTACGTGTCTCTCTGCATGGAGAATTGGTTGTTCTCATAACTAAATGCACTTCTTTAATCTCCTTCTTTGCCGGTTAGCCACTGATTTCCTGTAAATAAAGGGTATTCGAGAAGAGAAAGGGCCGATGCAGTCTTAAAGGTTACGCCCGCAAGCAATTGGTGCGCATTCCAGTGGAGCTGTTCTCGCATTTGAGGCCGTAAGAAAACTGGTAAGCATTTATTTCATGTTTCAGCAAATTCAATGGCAATCAAAATCTTTTGCACTGTGAGTCATTTCTGAAGCTTTTCGTTTTATATTGCACCCTTTGACTATGTATTTCCGCTAGTACTGAGAATGCATGACCATATTAGGGTTTCTACAAATTGAAAGAGGGCACAATCCAACCCTTGGACCTGCAAAATATAGCCTTACTAGTAAATTCGACTGTCAGATTGCATGACCATATCAGGCTTTCTACAAATTGAAAGAGGGCAAAATACAGTCCTTGGACCTGCAAAATATAGCCTTAAAAGCAAATTCTGCTGAAATTTATTGCTGTAATGTTTTGTTAATGTGAAAGGATTCTCCTCCATTTAAGGTATTTTCAGTTTATTTGCTGTGTCCAATAAGATGGTTGTTTTTATCTAGTCACATTGCAGATCATTTTTGATGTCCACAACAAGGCTTTCTGGGATAAGCTTTTAGTTATTATATACGCTTGACCTTTTTTCTTTTTATTAACGAAGTTGGTTGCTCCGCGGATCATATAACCTTACAAGCAAATTCCACTGTGAGATTGCATGACCATATCAGGTTTTCTACAAATTGAAAGAGGGCAAAATATAGTCCTTGGACCTGCAAAATATAGCCTTAAAAGCAAATTCCACTGTAATTTATTGTTGTAGTGTTCTGTTAATGTGAGAGGATTCTCCTCCATTTAAGGCATTTTCTCTTTATTTTATTTGCTCTGTTTAATAAAATGGTTGTTTTTATCTATTCACACTGCAGATAATTTTTGAGGCATTTTCTCTTTATTTTATTTGCTCTGTCCAATAAAATGGTTGTTTTTATCTATTCACACTGCAGATAATTTTTGATGTCCACAAAAATGGTTGTTTTTATCTATTCACACTGCAGATAATTTTTGATGTCCACAACGCTTTTTGGGATAGGCTTATAGTTATTATATACACCTGACCTTCATTCTTTTATTAAGGAAGTTAGTTGCTTGCCAGAACATATAGCCTTACAAGAAAATTCTACTGTGAGATTGCATGACCATATCAGGCTTTCTAAAAATTGAAAGAGGGTAAATACAGTCTTTGGACCAGCAAAATATAGTCTTAAAAGCAAATTCCACTGAGATTTATTGCTGTAGTGTTCTGTTAATATGAAATGATTCTTCTTCATTTAAGGTATTTTCTCTTTATTGGCTCTATCTAATAAGATGGTTATTTTTACCTACTCACACTGCAGATTATTTTTGATGTCCAAAACTAGGCTTTCTGTGATATAGTTATTACATACACTTGCCTTTTATTCTTTTATTAAGGAAGTTGGTTGCTCCCCGGATCAAATAGCGTTACAAGCACATACCATGTGAGATTGCATGACCATATCAGGCAAATACAACCTTTGGACCTGCAAAATATAGCCTTAAAAGCAAATTCCACTTAAATTTTCTGCTGTAGTGTTCTGTTATTCTGCTATTTTCTCTTTATTTGCTCTGACCAATAAGATGGTTGCTTTTATCTAATCACACTGCAGATCATTTTTGATGTCCACTTCCTGGGATAGTTACATACACTTACCTTTATTCTTTATTCTTTTATCAAGGAACTTGGTTGCTCCCCGGATTGAACGCTGAATTTAATTATTATGGAATAGTATTAAGTCACAATTCCTGCGATAGGCTGGGAGTACACATTAACTAAATTAATCCCTTTCACCATTACCGGTTGCCCTCTCTATTTGATGGATATTCGTTGTGAACATTTTTCATTACTATGCGTCACATATGGCTTCATGTTGTTCGTTTTCCTACGAATTTAAAATAATGAGCTGCATAATATCCTGCATATATCAAGAGTGTATTCCATAGTCTGTATTAGTATTGAAGATAGTAACGCTCTGTAAAACTAAAAATATAAAATTTAATATCAATAAATAGGTTAAATAACATTCATATATCTGTAAATAATACCAAACACGTGTTTAGAATATCAAGAGAAGCGAAGCCAGGTGTACTTCAGAGCTAATTAAATTTGTACATAAATATGTTTATAAAATATTAAAAGAAGAAAATGTCTGTAAAACTAAAAATATAAAATTTAATATTAATAAATAGGTTAAATAACATTCATAAATCTGTAAATAATACCAAACACAGGTTTAGAATATGAAGAGAAGCTAAGCCAGGTGTACTGCAGAGCTAATTAAATTTTTACATAAATATGTATATTAAATAATAAAAGAAGAAAATGTGTAGAGTATCAAGAGAAGCGAAGCCAGGTGTACTTCAAAGCTAATTAAATTTGTATATAAAATATTAAAAAGAAGTATAAATATATATATTAAATATTAAAAAAAATAACTGAAGCCAGGTGTAGCTAATTAAATTTGTACAAAATATGTATATAAAATATTAAATTTATACATAAATATGTATATAAAATATTAAAAAAAATATATATATATATATAAATATGTATATAAAATATTAAAAAAAGATAAATATACATATAAAATATTAAAAAAGTAAAGTTGAGTTACATATGTATATAAAATAAGAAAAAAACACATGTTTATATACCTAATATTAAATGAAAAAAACACATGTTTAGAGTATCCAGAGAAGCGAAGCCAAAATATTAAAAGAATTAAATGAAAAAAACACATGTTTAGAGTATCCAGAGAAGCGAAGCCAAAATATTAAAAGAATTAAAAGAAGAAAACACATGTTTAGAGTATAAAATTTTAAAAGAAGAAAATATGTTTAGAGTATCACGAGCCAAAATATTAAAAGAAGAAAAGCTAGGTATAAATATGTATATAAAATATTAAAAAATAAAAGTTAAGTGTATATATAAATATGTATAGAAAATATTAAAAAGAAGAAAAGTTAATTATAAATATGTATATAAAATATTAAAAAAGAATATACATATGTACATATATAAATATGTATATAAAATATTAAAAAAAAAATATATACATAGAAAATATTAAAAGTAAAGTTGAGTATACATATGTATATAAAATATTAAAAGAAAAAACACATGTTTATATACGTAATATTAAAAGAAAAAAACACAGGTTTAGAGTATCAAGAGAAGCGAAGCCAAAATATTAAAAGAAGAAAAGCTAGGTATAAATATGTATATAAAATATTAAAAAATAAAAGTTAAGTATATATATAAATATGTATATAAAATATTAAAAAAAGAAAAGTTAGGTATAAATATGTATATAAAATATTAAAAAAGAAAAGTTGAGTGTGTATATGTATATAAAATATTAAAAAAAGAAAATTTAGGTAGAAATATGTATATAAAATATTAAAAAAGAAAAATTAAGTATACATATGTATATAAAATATTAAAAAAGAAAAGTTGGATATAAATATGTATATAAAATATCATTAAAAAATATTAAAAAGAAGAAAAGTTAGATATAAATATGTATATAAAATATTAAAAAAGAAAAGTTAGATATAAATATGTATATAAAATATGAAAAAAAAATTAAGTATACATATGTATATAAAATATTAAAAATAAGAAAACACACATGTAGAGTATAAAATTTAAAAAGTAGAAAAACGTGTTTAGATTATCAAGAGAAATATGTATATAAAAGAATAAAAGTTACGTATATTTCACAGCTCAACACTAATCACACTTATTCAGTAATATTAATTAATGGCAGGAGAGAATGCTAAATAAATTTGTATATAAAATATTAAAAGAAGAAATGTTACATATAAATATGTATATAAAATATTAAAAAAGAAAAGTTAAGTATACATATATTAAAAGAATAAAAGTTAGGTATATTTCACAGCTTAACACTAATCACACCTATTCAGTGGTGTGATATTTATTACAGTAGAGAATATAGGTAAATTTTACAAGTTAGTTTGTTTTATGTAAAATAAAATAAAATTAATAATATGTTAACAAAATTAATAAGATTTATTAATTTTACATATTTAGGCTTATAGGTTTTTTTTTTTTTTTTTTTTTTCAATCAGTGAACTTCATTTTTACAATTTAGTTCACTTTTGAATTAGTTAATCTTATTTTAATTCAAAAGCTTTTGAATTAGTGAACCTCATTTTTACATAGATGATATATTTCACTTAGTTGGTATATTTCACTAATCACACCTATTCAGTGGTGTGATATTTATTACAGTAGAGAATATAGGTAAATTTTACAAGTTAGTTTGCTTTATGTAAAATAAAATAAAATTAATAATATGTTAACAAAATTAATAAGATTTATTAATTTTACATATTTAGGCTTATAGGTTTTTTTTTTTTTTTTTCTCAATCAGTGAACTTTATTTTTACAATTTAGTTCACTTTTGAATTAGTTAATCTTATTTTAATTCAAAAGCTTTTGAATTAGTGAACCTCATTTTTACATAGATGATATATTTCACTTAGTTGGTATATTTCACGGCTTAACACTAATCACACCTATTTAGTGATATTAATTACAGTAGAGAATACAAGTAAATTTTACAACTTAGTTTACTTGATGTAAAATAAAATAAAATTAATAATATGTTAACCAAATTAATAAGATTTATTAATTTTACATATTTAGGTTTATAGGCTTTTCTTTTTTCTTTTTAAAATCAGTGAACTTCATTTTTACAATTTAGTTCAATTTTGAATTAGTGAACCTCATTTTTAGATAATTGACTTGATATAAAATAAAATAAAATAAATAATATATTAATAAAATTAATAAAATTTATTAATTTTACATATTTAAGCCAGTTTGTTTGATATAAAATAAAATAAATAATATATTAACAAAATTAATAAGATTTATTAATTTTACATATTTAAGTTACCTAAAATAAAATTAATAATATTATTAATTTTACATATTTAAGTTACAATTTAGTTTGCTTGATATAAAATAAATTAATAAGATTTATAAATTTTACATGCGCCTTTCTCTTGAATTATAGATTTTTTTTTTTCTTTTTCCATTTTGATATGAACCTCACATTTGTTTTTAGTCAACCATTTTGACATGAGCTTCAATTACAGTTAAGCATATATTTTGTATAACCTGACATCTGTCCAACTGCAGATATTGCACCTCATCACCATCAGTTGTAATGAAGCATTTAATTTTTCTTATTTCTTCTTTTTCGAAGAAATCAGAATGCCAATTTCCGAAGTTTAATTAGATTGTTTTTTCATTTGAAAATCATAGAAATTTCATTAAGACTTTAGAAAATTTGGCAGGGATTTTTGTAAATTCACATTATAACTATCAAATTTTAATATTTTGGGTGCTTTAGAAGTTTTTAATGGTACCGAATCCATTTCCACCATCAAAATCATGATTCAAACACTGTTATTATAAGATTTTTTAAATTTTTTCGACCCAAATTCCGATCAATTTTAGCCATTCAGGCAATTCCTCTATCTTATTAAACAATTCTAACCAAAAATACCAAACCTGGTTGTGTGTCCATCCCTGCCGAGGAAGAAGAGGCAGATTGTCAAACTCAAAAATCCGCCTCCTAGGGGCTTCTTTAATATTATGCCTCCCATTCTGTTGCGCCCAACTGAGGCTCTGCCACTGTGAAGCACCATCCGTAGCATCCCTGACGGATCCACCACCACAACGCTGCCGCAACTGCCTCTTCCCGAAACCTGGCTCTCGCCCTCCACATCCCACTTAACTCGAGCCCCACAATTACAAATCCTAGAGCCTGCAAAAGCACTATATAGTATAAGTAGCGGTCATCCCAACACCAGAGCCCTCGGTAGGCCAGCCCCGCTTTCTTGATCCTTCTCACTTTCCCTCTTCCCAGAGCAAACAAAGCTGCTGAACATCACCACCAATTGAGAAGGATCAACAAAAGGGGCTTCCCTAGCATCAACCGCAGGCCGACACTAATCGAACCGCACCGACAACCAAGATAATGCCTCCCGAACGAGCACCCAGGTGTTACTTATTGTGATCTTAAAAAACAAATTACCTTTTTCATTGAGAATCGAGTAGTTTTTAGTGCGATTTTTTGAAGCTTACTTATTAAGATGTTACTTATTCGGGATCTTGAAAACAAAGTTACACCTTTCATTCACGAGCTTTCAACCTTGCACAATCAAAGGATTTTTTTGAGTGACGAGCTTTCAATAGAAGAATAACACCCAGGATATTACTTATTAGGATGTTACTTATTCGTAATCTTAAAAACAATACACTTTTCATTCACGAACTTTCAACCTTTCACAATCTAAGGATTTTTTTTAGAGTGATGAGCTTTCAATAGAATAACACCGAGGATATTACTTATTAGGATGTTACTTATTCGTGATCTTAAAAAAAAAGTTACACTTTTCATTCACGAGCTTACAATAGGGAATTCCTCTAGCCATTTCAAAATCTGAGTACACAATAACTCTCATTTCATAAGCTGGATGATGTTAACGTAATTGGGTTTAGTTTAGATTAATAAAATTTTATGATGTTAATGTAATTGGATTTTAGTTTAGATTAATAAAATTGTATAATTGAATTTTTGTTTTAATCATTTTTTTCGAATAAATTTTTAATTTTTGTTTCAATTAATCTATGACATTTCAGCAAATTTTTGTTTCAACCAATCTATGAACTTTGGCAAATATGAAGTTTTTCTTAGCTTTATTGAAATATGAAGTCAATGTTCCATGAACTTCAGAGAATCCATGAAGAGATTATAAATATGAAACTTTACTGAGCTTTACTTACAATATTATGTTCTAAAGTTAAATACAATGTTTAGATTTTGTTAAATGCAATGTACGTGAGCTTTACTTACAATATTATATTATAAAGTTAAATGCAATGTTTAGATTTTGTTTTATCATTACTTTTATAATTAAATTTTTATTTCAACCAATTTTCTATTATATTCGCCAAGATGAACCAGAGGATCACCAGCTCAAATTCATGTCTCGGATTTTTAGAGGATCACATGCTCAAAAAAATCTATCTCCAAAATTAAAGCCCTCTTTCACATTTTACTAAATCAAACTAGTTTCTACTATATTTATTTCAACCAATCTTCTATTATATTCGCCAAAATGAACCAAAGGATCACCACCTCAAATTTATGTCCCCATTTTGAAAGGATCACATGCTCAAAATAATCTATCTCCGAAATTAAAGCCCTCTTTCACATTTTACTAAATCAAACTAGTTTCTACTAATTAAATTTTTATTAGTTATGAAGTTTGAATTAACGATATTGAAAGAAACCATTTTAGTATAATGTTATATTCTAAAGTTAAATGCAATGTTTAGATTTTGTTAATCTATCTCTGAAATTAAAGCCCTCTTTCACATTTTACTAAATCAAACTAGTTTCTATTATAGTTATGAAGTTTGAATTAACAAAGAAACCATCTTAGTGGATTTTTTTTTTTTTTTTTTTTTGGGTTAAAACACATGGTCAATATAATTTATTAAAATTGGTCGTTTGAATTAACAATATTGAAAGAAACAATTCTAATGGAAATTTTTTTGTGTTAAAACAAATGGTCAATATGCTTTATTAAAATTATGCAATATAATTTGTAATTCCTTGTACTCTTTTCTATGAAATTTTATTTACATGTGTAGTTCTCTTATAATTTATATTTATATTTATTTATTTATACGTAGTTAACTATTTTTTAAGAGTAATTTATTAGAAGATTGGAACAATGATCTTTTTTGCAAGGAATATTTTTAACAATACATCAATTCACTTAATTAAATGAGTCATTGTATTATTATACTGGTGGTTTCATTGTATTATTATAGTGGTGGTTTCATTGTATTAAAATCAAAAGTGGTTGCCCAAAATTTGCCAAAATAACTTCTCTAAAATCAATGAGAATAACATTGTCCTAGTAAAATTAACCATGAACACCAGAGAAATGCTAAGCTGGGAGAAAGAACAACAAATCATACGCATTTCTTGCTAGAACCTAAGACAAAATATGCAATATATACATTCACCAACCTAAAAATCCCACATTAAAGATGCCAAGCTCCAACAAAGAAACACCTGAGAACCATAAAAATGTAGAGAATTGTTGCCAACACCTTACCCATTTGCATAACACCAATGCAGAGACCAGAACTAGCTAGAGCCCCCAACCATCCCTAATGCATTTAATTATCTTTTCATAATTTAATTACATCCTATAAGTATTGGTTTTCCAAAGAATAAAGTGGTTAGGTATTTTTTTTTAATGAGGAAGTAGACATTCTTATCAATGATGAGACATTTTTGGAAAATTGACAAAGGTTTGAAAGGGAATTGATATTTTTTATTTCCATTGGTTAGTACTAATGACTTTCTATTGTGAATTTTTTTAATAATTTGTTTTGGGCACATTGTGAGTAGAAAAACATTCAATGTGGTTGAAGATTGTTTATGGAGGGGGGAGTTACGTGCTTGCAAGTATGAATTTTAACTTTTATCTTTTGAATCTTCCAATCATCTTAAAAGTTTTATTGACCTTGTAGCGAAGAGAACATTTTGACCAAGTTTAAGCATGCATGCATCCTGTAGTTTTATGCTTGATTTTTTGAGTGTTTTTGTTTTTGTTTTTTCAATTTATTTTAGTATGCATGCCCTCCATTACAAATGTTGGTGCTAAAATATCCTTGCAATTGAATGCAATCGTCATAAAGAGTTTTGAATTTGCTTAAACACACTATTATTCTTGTAATAATTTTCTGCATAGTAAAAAATGTCACATTAATAACAATGTGACATAATAATAATAGGTTAAAACTCACGATTAAATACTATTGAAGTTGAAATATATTTCTTAGAAACTTAATGAGTGTGAGATTAAAATGACTATAAATTAATTTATTTGTTTTATAAATAAATTCACTATTATATTATTATTATGAATAATTTCATAATTAATTAAAGATGATTTTTTTATTATTATTAATTTTTTAAAATTATATAGATTAAAATCATTCAATTCATAATGAATAAAAAAGTAAAATTATATTTTAAAATGAAACAATTGACAGTTTCATTGGTCTAGCTTAGCTTTATATTCATCCTTTTTTATAGTTATCCATTGACCTAATTAAATAATTAAGTTTTTGTTTTTTTTTTTAATTTGAGAAAATCACTCTATATTCTCATTTTGATTGTGCTATTTTCATATGAAAACTGCAAAGTTATTCAATTAATGGATGGGTTGAGATTGCACTTTTCATTTTTTAATTAAATAGTGTTCTATTCTCAATTGAAAGGTTGACAATATTGGGATGCTGAATTCAAATATATATGTGTCTTTGAAATTATCACAATTTAACAATATTATTGGCCTCTCTTTGCACCTTTTGGGGAAATTTCTAGTTATATTATAAAGAGAAGAGAATCTAGGTGCATATTTCAATGTGCTTGATTTAAAATAATATAAAATTAAAAGTATAATCTCGAAACTTACATATTTAAATTAGTAAGAGAAGAGAATGCTTGTTTGATATAAAATAATAAGCGGAGAATGTTTGTTTGATATAAAATAATATAAACTTAAAATATAATAAAAAAGTACTATATAGGTTAAATATTATTAAATATTTAAAGTTAATATGAATTTACAATATTAATAGATAAATCTAATTTTAATTACACCTAATAATATTTAGAGTTAACATGGATTTATAATATTTATTTATGCTGATAGGCGTTTCATTGTGAATCTCATCCCAACTAGATTTGTCTTCCCTTTCACAGTTAACTTGACATCTGTCTCTTCACGTGGTGATTAGATTGCATGACATCTGTTTCACAATGTTGTGTCGTAGTTTGAAAAATAATTTTATTTATGGAAGAATGGTGGCATTTTAGTTACTAGTGAGATTGTGGCTCGTGTGTTGGAGCGTGGTGGAAATGGCGGGTATTACTTCCATCAAAAAATTCAAA
The DNA here is from genome assembly GCA_034641835.2 of Pinus albicaulis. Lineage (NCBI taxonomy): Eukaryota > Viridiplantae > Streptophyta > Pinopsida > Pinales > Pinaceae > Pinus > Pinus albicaulis. Next base: position 821,713,360 of record CM076575.1, read on the forward strand.
TGTTAACATCCCGCTTGTGTGAGCCTTCTAAACTTGGATTTCCATCTCATGTATTTTCTAGTTGTTGCACACTATGTTTCCCTCCTTTGCTACTCCATTCTAGATACTCATATGAGGATAAAAGCTTTGGAGTTGCTGCTTCTCCTAGACGAGCTCTTAGCCTGTTCTCATAAAAAACCTTCATCTCTTTCTGTATTGAATGAGTACGATTTTCTCTTTTCCAATACAAAGGATTCAGTAAGATTTTCTTGGGAATTATTCTATGACATATTTCTTGTAAATTCTTCTATGAAATTTTGTTGAGGTTTTTTGATAACTGTAGTAAAAATTTATTTGACCTTACATGACAACATGAAAGGCCTTGTGTAGTTTCTATTATATTTTCTTGTTTTTATTTTGGAAGTTTTTTCCCTAGACTGGCAAGTAGTGGGGTTTATGGTTGGGGTTAGGAATGAAGCATAGGCTATGGTTTCGCAAGACTATTGTCGTGTTTAATATTTTAAAATCCGAATCAATAATGTCAATAATGTTATCAAATCATATTTACAAGTTTCAGTGTTGGCATGGTACATAATCTTATTATCCATATCTTATAGTGTAAGAGATGGAGCATGTTCCTAAAGGTTGAATGGTGAGTTGTCTTTGCCCTAAGTAAAGATACATGGGTGGGGCACTAGCATGGAAAATATGCAAGAGTTTTTCCATCATTTATTTTGTTCTTTTGTGCATCTTATATTTCATTTCACATTTTATCTAGGGGTTGCATGCACTGGGTGGGATGTGGAAACACCCTCTAGGTTTTTTTTTTCATTAATTAAAGTACAAACTTATATATGAAAGGATTTTTACCCTTTTCAACCCAATGGTAGTCTTTTATGGGATGAGTTTGAAATCTAATGATTATTTTGTGGGTAATTTTAAAGGATATTTACTTCGAGAAGGATGGACCCTTTGGGAGATGCTTATATGGACCTTGTAAAATTGGTGGTTTCTCATAGGTTGTTTCTTAAGAAGATGTTTTTTTTAGGGGGCTTGAGTTGGATATGTTAGAGGCAGTCATGTGGAAGCTCAAAAAGTTCCTAATGGTTTGTATGGGGGATTCTATGAAAATGTGCAAAGAAGTGATTCAAATTGGTGGGATGTGACAATTGGTAAACTTATCCCTAAAAGGGTCAAAATGGATTTCATTGAAATTTGGAATCCAACCACTTTTAATGATCAAAATAGATTTCATTGAAAGTTGGAATCCAACCACTTTTAATGTTTTTAAGAAAATCCTAGCTAATTCTCTGGCTAAGAGGATAATCTTAGCTAAGTCCTAGGATAGTACACTAGGAGCAAACTAGTTTTATTAAGGTTTTATTTATTGTTGATATTCTTATAACTACTTATGTAGGGTTTGAGTTACACCTCAACATTTGTTTGCCTTTGAATACATTTCTCTTGATAGTGAAAAATGCACCTTGATTGGCTATGGTTATGCTTACAATATGCAGAGTCCAAAAATGTTGTCTCATCCCAAAAAAACCCAATCCAAAATGAGTTGTTCTTGAAGACATTATTGAGTTACAACCATCTTATAATAAGGATAATAGTGATCTTGATAGGCTCGCAAAAATCAACAACAACAATTTTTTATTTAATCAAAAAGTTGAAAGTATTGTGTGATGAAAATAGGGAGATAAGCTACTGTTTAAACTGTAGATACCTAGGATACTGCAAAAAACATAGAATATGTTCCTTTATCGGTGCATTATTTGAGATTACAAGAGTTATGCTTCCAATCTCTCTAGTTGCAGAATTGTTATGTACTAATAAAACAAGAAAATATCTTTCTAATAACAATTTCCTTATTGTGAAATATAAAAATTGAAAATGTGATGTATATAGAAGGAAAAATAGTATTTCAATGGATTAGATGAATGAGGCATGATGAAATTTTGTGTGTAAGCATTAGCTTTCATTTTTTCCCATAATGATCCAAACCACTTAGTTAGTAGTAAGTAGTAGACCATATGACAAGTTATAATTGATACCCCAAATGATTTATTTCTCTTAATATACAAATGACAGATAACTTATTGAAGGTATTCTTTAGTCTAAAAGAGCCAAAGGATGGATAACATTTTCTTCAAATATATTTATATTTTTTTGACAATCGTATTCCCTCAGCCACAATAAGTGGTAAAGAACTATATTTTTTTGTACCAACATTTTCACACACAAGCTTTCTTGAAAAGTGTTCCTTGACCAATTTTCTTTCAACCCTAAGAGCCCTGTGACACTTGTCCAAACCTGTTGTGTAAATGGGTAGTGCATGATTAGATGATCATTTGTCTCATTGCATGTTTGATACAAAATTATACCAATTGGGTTTCGAAAATGCCCTCTTGTAAGTTGTCCTAGGCTGGTATGAATGCTATCAAAACATGACTGGTATTCGAACTGTGTAACCTCTCTCACATTAGAACTAGAGAAAAACTAAAAACATAATTGGACAAAAAGACTGATTAGTCATTAGCTGCACCATATATGGAATCCTTTCTCAACTTTTCTTAAAAACCAATGTTGGTTGTTTTATTGATATTCATTTGATTTGAGCAAGAAACCAAGGGTTTTAAAACCATTTTCCAAGTTAGAGCTTTAATATGGCAAAATATTTGATATATATTCTCTATCAACCTCTTTGATCTTACAGAAATAAAAAGTTTATTTTTAAGATTGATCTTCTTCCATGCAGCTATACCAAAAAACTCAATGATTTCCTTGAGTTTAGGAATATCACTTTTAGTTCCATCACAAAAATAAAGATATCATGAAAAACAAAAGTTGAGTTCCCACTTCACAATTTTAGGAGCTTAGCCCATAAGTAGCAATATGTATTATGAACCCAATCTTAGGTTATAGGGACCTTATTGACCAAGGAAAGAAATCAGTCACATTTTAAATTCTTGGAGGTGTATTTTCTGGCATTTGACATGATTGCATTACATGTTGGGAAAAAATTCTATAATAATGGATTCTTCTTTTCCTAGTGCTATCTATTTACGATGAATTCATTTTTTGTTCTCCAGAAAATTAAGGTCGTGGAGTTGGGGTATGTTAGAAAATGATAAAGTGACAACTTAATAAACTTATTTTATTTATCCTTAATACTTGCTTGTGATACTTTCTTGATACACAAATATCGACTCTCAACTAGGGAAAAACCCCTCCAAGGGGAAAACCCAAAATATATTCTTTTTTTAGAATATGCTTAAATGAGATACAAAGACCCAATTCCTTGACCAAGTCCTTCTCCTAGAACCAAGTCAACCCTTTTTCAAGTCCTTTCTTGAATTTTCACCAAACTTCTACATACTACAACTTTGATATTCGAGGTACAATATTGCCACTTGATTTGCAACTTCGAACTTGCAATTTCGGTCTTGCAGCTCCTGAGGAAACCCTAGATTAGCCTCCCCTTGAGATCTTCCAGAATGTAAGACAACTCTTCCTAAGTTGAACGAGGTTTCGATAGAGTTTCCTTCCTCTCAGCTACAAGATGTTGCACTTTTTCCTACTGGAACTCGGTCCTGCAACTTTGACCTCTCTTTGCAACCCAAAAACCATAGAATTTTGCATGTGTGAGAGAGATAGAGCCCAAAAACCAATAAATTTCACCCTTCTTTCTTCTCCTTGACTTTTTCTCTCCTTCTTGCAACTACCCAACTATAGATCAAACTCTTTTCTTGTATATCAAACTTGTGAGTGTGTCTCAAATGAGGTCAAAATACTCCTTTATATAGCCTTATCAAGGGGTTGAATTCCCTCCTTAAGGCCAACTTAATGATCCCAATGCCAAATTTTACTCTTGGAGATTGCAAGACTTTCTAGACTAAAAAATAATTCTTTTTACAATTACAAATTTCCCGAAAGGGTCTTATAAACATGATGTTGACTCTACTGACTAATGACAATAAATCCTAATACCTAAAAAACCCTAGAAGAATGAAGGACATTCTTTTACCTAGAATACCATCAATAATGAGCATGAAACCCATGCTTTAATAATAAAATTTTTCTTTCTTCTTTCCTTGTTTGTTACATGGAATACATATTGAAATGAGTACAACAATTATGAAGACTGAAACTAGTTACATTTATCAACACCTTATTAGTTAGGGAGGTATTCATAATTGTATAGTCAGTACAACATCATATCTCAAACTTAAGAGTTCTCACAAGAAGAGTTATATTGATAAGCCATACTGTAAGGATCATCATCATCATCATGACCAACACTGTCCCTGAGGCCTAACTAGACAATATCTATTTTAATCAAGAGAATTATGCTAGGAGGCTTTATGTGTGATACTGCGCTACATATACAAGGTACATACCCCATCCATATGTCTATAAGGTGTGTCCTTTTAGGACTATTCTTATCTTGGATCTCAAAACTTGGGTCCTCAAAGATATCGATCCTCTTCGACCACTCTTCTCTTGGATACCTGTCACATCCTCAAAGAGTGTCAGTCTCTTTATTTATTGGATGCTATATCCTCAAGAAAACCACATATGCTTATCCAATCCTCCACCATTCTCTCTTCTTCACTTAAAGAGGATAAGGCACATGTGATGTCCAACATCAGTCCCTCTCAACTAGAGAGGGCATCCTTATTCTCCTTTAACATTGAAATATAACCTTGGTCATATACAAGGAGACTTCTTTACTCCCTCTCAAAATCAAAGGAGATCTAGACTTCCTTTCTATTTGGGAAGTCACCATCACAAGCATTACAACTTGTCTTCATAACAGTATCAGGTACTATTTCTTCATATATGCCTTGACTACCTCTTTCCTCTGCATCGTCGAGCTTTCTTTATTTCAAGGTATCATCGAGCCACCACCTCTCTTTGATCTCGTGATAGGTTCCAAGCCAATATTCTTGCTCATCTCTTTCTTATTTGATATGAAGGCATTACATTGATCCTTTCCAAACTTCAAGTTGATCATAGCTTCTTCTTGAAAGTGATCTTCCTTTGACCTCCAAGTTATCTTTTTTGCACTGATACCATTCAATATAAAGATGTCCACATCTTGAATTCATAGTTCCCAAGTACCAAATATTGAACTTCCTTCAATATCTTTCATCCATACAATCGAGCTTCCCTCAAATTCTATCATATATCCCTGAAACATTCTACCAAGTAGCATAATAATATGTTGATTAGATAACCAATAACAATGAAAATCAGATTTACCTTATCATGATGGTTTTCTCATTAACATCTTCATCAACCATCTCCACTTGAAACTTCCTTCATGCATCAGAGTGCCCAGGGATCTAAATTTATTACCAAGTTACAAATGTTCTTATGGAGACTATACTAGATGTTAATCATTATCTTACACATTCTAGAGAAAGTCTTAAATTATTTATACATCCTTAAGTAGTTCAAATCAAACATCTTTTTTATAGTATCATATATTCATATACTTAAGCATACTTTATGACCAAATTTCTTTCCCATGAATATTATCTGAAGTTTCATGTCCAACATGCATTCCTATGCTTTCATTCGATCATCTAGCTATGGAAGCTCAACTTCTATCATATATCCCTGCAACATTCTACCAGGTAGCACAATAATACGTTGATTATATAACCAATAACAATGAAAATCATATTTAACTTAGCATGATGACTTTCTCATTAACATCCTCATCGACCATCTCCACTTGAAACTTACTTCATGCATCAGAGTGCCCAGGGATCTAAATTGATTATGATGTTACAAATTTTCTTCCGGAGACTATACTAGATGTTAATCATTATCTTACACATTCTAGAGAAAGTATTAAATTCTATATACATCCTTAAGTAATTCAAATCAATCTTCTTTTTCTAGTATCATATATTCATATACTTAAGCATACTTTATGACCAAATTTCTTTCCACAAGATTCTACATGAATGTTATTTGAAGTTTCATGTCCAACATGCATTCCTATGCTTTCATTCGATCATCTAGCTATTCATATATCTCACAAAGATATTGTTTCCTAACCCATTTCAGTATTTCATCCCTTCACTAGTATTGATTCCACATTACATGGAATGTTTACTAACCTTTGTCATAGTGCTTTTCCCAAATATCTAAAATGACAATCTTTCCTAAATCATGGTGATTCAACCAAGTAATATGACAACCTCTAACATAATGTTAGAAAATATTTGGATGATCAATATTCAAAATGGTTTATCTATTCATTTATCTAGATGATCTCTACAAAGCAACTTAATCATGTAAATTCTAGACATGCTACTATCATATGCTTCTATCTATGACGTTATGCAAAAAATACTATCTAAAAGAAAGATCCTCATATAGAACCTATCAATCAATGAACCTTATTTAATAGTAAATATCCTTTACTTCTTCCTTCTTTTTCTTCTTCTTCATTTCTCCCACTGTTTTGACTACATGAGCTTCACTCCTTTCCTTTCTCTTGTTGTTTTTCTTGTTTGGTCAATCCCCCTTAAAGTATCCAAATTTATTGCATCCAAAACATTGTACTTTGGACTTATATTTATTGTTGTACTTTCCAAAATTTCCCTTCTTTGGCTTCTTGACTCAGTCTAGAAAGGCTTGAGATTGCTCATATGATTCAATATCATCTTTGACCTTGATCGTTGATTCAACCAATATGCAGTATGCCCACAACTCTTCAAATGGAATTGAATCCTTCTTGGAGTAAATTCTTGTTGCAAAATTACTCCTTTCTGGTGGCAATGCATTTAGTACAGAAATGGTTACTTTTGAATTGGTAATAGGTTCCCCAAGTCCTTGCAGGTGGTCTTTTAGTTGAGAGACTTTCATGAGGAAGGTTGCCACATCCTCATCCTTTGATTTCTTCATTCTATACAAATTGTTCCTTAACAACATCTTTTGGCTCATTTTACTTACCAAATACAACACTGGCTTGTCATACATGTCTATGGAAGTCTTCAGATTTGCAAAAAAAGGAACAAGAGAATCCTTAATTGATTCAACTATGATCCTTTGAGCTCTTAATTCCCATTTCTTTTACTTTGCTAGTTCTTATGTCTTATCTTTCTCAAGTTCAATAAATTCTCGAGTAACATACTCCATTACTTCTTGTTTTGTGAGTATCAAATCAATTCTTTTCTTCCATGCTAGATAGTTTTAAGCCCTAACAAGCTTATTAATGTCCTTGCAGAAAGAACCAATATGAATTGAAGATTCAAACATGGTGTAATAATATGTATGTACTTGAGATTACAATTCTCCTTGATGATGTTTTCAATCTTCTTGATTCTTTCAAGACCTTTGGAGAGTTCTTGATGATGTCCTTGAAATATGTTCCCTAGGATTCCTCCACCAAAAACTTCCAATATTGATGCCTTGCAAATGGAATTCATTTTTGTGAGATCAACACTCTACTTGCGAGATTGATGTAGTTTTGATCCTCTTTAATGTAGAAACCCTATATTAGAAGGGTCGTTTACCAACGACTCTTTAACCAAATCCCTTCAAGAGATAATTTTCCTTGTAGTCGACTTATTTCAGGCTTTCAGAGCTTCCTATGTTTTGATCAAAAAATATTTCTAGTGTCCTTCCAGCTGCCTTCCTTGTTAACCTTAACTCTAAAACCATGTTAGAAAATGATAAAGTGGTAGCTTATTGAAATTATTTTATTTATCCTTAATACTTTCTTGTGAATCTTAATTATCTCCTTTATGATATTTAGTTATATTGATTCATAAAACAATATCAAGAAACAACAAAAACAAAAAAGGGCACATACATATTCTCTCAACTAAGGAAAAACCCCTTCAAGGGGAAAACCCATAAACTATTCTCTTCTTATAATCTTCTTTAAATGAGATACAAAGATTCAATCCCTAGACCAAGTCCTTCTCCTTGTACCAAGTCAACCCTTCTTCAAGTACTTTCTAGAATCTACACCAAAATGCTACACACTGCAACTTCAACCTACCAACTATAATACTGCCACTCGATATGAAACTTTGACCTTGTAGTTTCAATCTTGCAACTCTTGAGGAAAACCTAGATCAACCCCCCCCCAAGACCTTCCAAGAGAAAGAAAACTCTTCTTAATGTCACCAAGGTTTCGACAAATTTTCCTTCGTCCAAGCTCCAAGATGTTGCACTTCTTCCTACTACAACTCGGTCCTGCAACTTTAGTCTCTTTTTGAAACCCATAAACCTTAGAATTTCACATGTGTGAGAGAGATAGAACCTAAAAACCAAGAAATTTCGTCCTTGTTCCTTCTCCATGACTTTTTCTATCCTTCTTGCAGCTACCTAGTTATAGATACAACTCTTTTCTTTTATTTCAAACTTGTGAGTGAGTGTCTCAAATGAGGTCGAACTTATCCTTTATATAACCTTCTTAAGGGGTAGAATTCCCTCCTTTAGGCCAACTTGATGATCCCAGGGCCGACTTGTACTCTTGGAGATTCCAGGCTTTCTAGACTAAAGAATAATTATTTTTACAATTACAAATTGCGTGAAATGATCTTTAGAAACATGATGTTGACTCTATTGACTCATGACCATAAATCCTAAGACCTAAATAACCCCAGAAGCACAAAGAACATGCTTTTACCTAGAATACCATCAATAATGAGCATGAAACCCATGATTTAATAATAATAATTTTCTTTCTTCTTTCCTTGTTTGTTACATAGGATACATATTGAAACGAGTACAACAATTATGAAGACCGAAATTAGTTACATTTCTCAACAGGGTATTCATAGTCACAAGTAATCTAGGCTAGCACACATCAAATAGTTATCCATGTGATCAAATTTCTAGAGTTATTTATGCTTGAAAAAAAACAATGTGCACTTCTCAATCCCAGTGCAAGAAATGCATAATATTTTGAAATAGTGTCTCTCTTTCATCACCAACAATCCCCACAAGTGCATAGTCCTTCCTTCAAATGATGAAAACTATTTTCATCCCTTACAATCAATTCTCTTCCAACAATATTTGAGATGAACTTGATGGCAGAGTGGAAACAACCATACACGTGGAGGTTTTAAAAAATTTGAATAGGTGTCCCAGGTGGTGTACTTATAAGGCCAAAAGAAATATGAGACTTCTCACTATGGTGGAAAAATGAATGTTGTTTATGTTCTTGTTCCACATTGTGAAACACAGTGTCATTATCTCGTGTTGGGATCATGATTTCCATTACACCAAAACCCATAGGTGTTAGTAAACAAACACATCACCAAAGTTAATGGATCCTCAAGAGTTGGTTAAAAACATGTCACGAAACACACAAGGAGCACTGCCAAGTCTAGAAATCTCCCCCCCAGCGTGAGCCGTGGGTGTTTTAAAATAGAGACCTTTGGCTTTGATGTCATTCATTAGAAATACTGAGAGGGGGGTGAATCGATATTTCACTTCAATAAGTTAATTTTAACTTCACAAAGCATTAATTATCAATTAGCATTATATGAACAAATAAATCTCCAACACCATTCAACAATGCAGAACATCAAATATCGTACACAAGATATTTTTACGTGGAAACCCTTCCTGCAGAAAAACCACTGAATTATTTTAACATTTCTTTAATGATTTCATCAATATGAAGCTCCACTTTCAACATCTTCAACACCAACTGAAGGAGGCTCCAACACCCTGGTTTAAAGGTTCCAACCCAAGGGAAGCTCCAACTTCCTAATTTAATAGCTCTAATTATAAGGACACTCCAACGGCTTGGTTTTATCTGCTTCGATTGAAAGGGTGTTACAACACCTTGCACGCACTCCAACCTACCTTAGAACCACCCTCTTCTCTGAAGTTTTCTCAAGTTTCAACCTAAAGGAGACTTCAATCTCCGCCTTGCACCATTCTGCCACCCTACTTAGCAATCCACCACTTACCCTGAAGGCCCTGACCTTCAATTCACCATGGTGGACCATGTTTCAAAATTTTCAGACTGAATCCACCTGTGCTTAATATCAACATAAAAATATAAACCAACTCTCTATGCTCACCATAAAGATCAAACCTTAGCAGCAAATTCCACCCTAACCAGCAAAAACAAGATCAATCCTGCTCAATATATTTCTTTGTTCAACACACACATTCAACAATAATTATGCTAAAATCCAGTATCAAACCCTAGGAAAAAACCTCGCTCAATAGTATTCTCATTAGCAATGGTAAAAATCATATGAATAAAACCCTAACAACTCCTTGACAATAGTCTGACCAATGATGATACAAAATATACCAACTACTTAATACTTCATCAAACCCTAACAATAACATATGATAATGGTAGTAGTAGAATTACACTGTATATCTAACTCAATTTCTGATCAATGGCATATCAATAAGACAACTTCACTACACATGTGTTTAATCAATCATCATGTAAATGCAAGGAAATTTTACAGGGTAAACCCTCTGGAATGCTTCAACAACAAGTGGTCATTAGCTCTGTTATAAAATGATAAAAAACACTTTGGTTTTGTCCTTGCTTATATATATAGTATGCTACTTGTATACTTTTCTTAACAACTACTTGAACATAACATGTCTCACACCACAAGATGTTTGGTATGAAGAGTGCTATTGGTTGCCAAAAGGAGTGCCTGAAGATGCCCTTGGAGATTGTACGATCATCAATAACCTGCTTCCTTATGATGATCTTCTTACTTTGCTACAAGAATTAACCAATTGTACTACCTTGAACAATGTCATTGATTTACTGGGTATGCCTTTGAGAGATTCGTTTTGAAATGGCTTGATTGAATTCCTTGAGAGAAGGGGGGGAGGGGGAGGGGGGAGGTGAATCAGTATTTAAAAATCACAATAATAGTTTTATTTTCCGAAATATGTACGCGACTTTACTAACCCAACTTGCTTATATACGCGACTGTTATAAAAGAAACTAGCGTATGCTTAGTAAACCTATAAAACAACTAATTCTTTATCTGTTTAACTTAACCAGAATGTAAGAAATTCATCAGGTATTTGATAAGCAGTAAGAATATGCATTAAGAACAAAATAAAACATCACATATAAGAAACACACATGAACACTAGGATTTAAGGTGGAAACCCAATGTTGGAAAAAACCACTACTGTTGTCGTCTCAGTATTCAATCCTATTAATATCAAAATCTTCTTAAATTCATGTACAGGTGCATACTCATGCCAGTACACAGGCACCAACTTGCTGAAGGCGATAACCTTCACTCGTTCTCCAGATCCTACTGGAAGGGAGCTCCAACCCCATGATCTCGTTTACCAACAACTACTGGAAGGGAGCTTCAACCCCCTTGATCCGATCACTAGTTACTACTGGAAGGAAGCTTTGACTTCCTTATTGAAGGCTCCAAGCCTCATCACCATCCGTGGACCATGTTTCATAAATTTTCACACTAGATCAACCTGCTTTAATACACCATGACTTGTAGATCAACTAAAGTAAACACTTACATAAATCAACCAGAACAATGAGATCACTGTAACTAGAACACAAAAATGAACTCATAGTACTACATCAACACTTAGAATAAAATGAAACCCTGATCATTCATTTGCCAAAAATGTATATGCGACTTCACTTAAGGAAACCCATGTGTATACAAGTTTTTTTATTGAGAAACCTGCTTTTAGATCTTAATATACCAAAAACCTGTTATTTTGAATCAACCACAAAGTTGACTAGAGTTATTCTGAAAATATACTGTTAGCTTACAAAACCCTCATACAATTAGTAGCATCAATAATATTTTCAACCAATCAATCATGTAACTAAATTCAACTTCATGATTCAACCAGATCTACTTCAAAAATTATCATTCAACCCTGATCAACATGAAGACATCATTGACAGACAACATAGATACAATAGCACTTATAAGGTTGATCAATATTTTATAAACATAAACCCTTCCTTTATGTACGTGACTTTGATGAAATGAATCTGCGTGTATACGCGACTTCACCAAGACCAACTTGCGTACATATCTGCAATTTTTTGACCTAAAATTTCACAACTCTTCAGAATGTCAGAAAGACCCAGGTCATAATATTCAGAGATAAAAACATGCATTAATACTTTAGATCTAGTCAATCCATGAACATATCATACAATGCAAAGTCATTTCAGGTCTCATGATCTTGATCCATCATTGTATTCTTCAATGCATAATTATTTCATAACTATATGCCAAATATGGCCCTTACAATGAAAATATACTTTAGATTGAAATATTCATCAAAAACCCTTTCACAGGCACACCTTAACACTTTGATCTTCTCCTACTTATATAGCTTGAACCTTAGCCAGTACCATGAGCCAAAACCACACTAGTGCTGGTGGTAATCTTGGCCAGGATCAAATAACCGTTACTATGCTCAATATTGTGGGATAATACCATGGTAAGTACCCTTGGTATTATTAAATTAGTGTACCAACATGTATGCTGCTTTGCGTCTTTATACTTGCGTGTATACGCGACTTGGCCTTGACGAACCCGCACATATTTCTTCAAATATTCACCTTTACCAAAATTCTGATTATGACCTACAAACCATTGTCCCATCATTCTGTCATTTTGTTCTATCATTCTATTGCCTCTGAACTGATTTCTGAACTCATCCAATTTCCATATAATTGTTTTGCTACAAGTGGGTTACCATCAAGGGCAACAAATGCATCATACTGCCAACAATCTCCCCCTTTGGACTTGATGGAAACCATGTTGGTGTTTGATCACTACACCCTGTAAATACCTGTTAGACACATCAACATATGCATTATTCAAATACTAAGATACTCTCCCCCTTTGACATCAAGGGAAAAGGGCAGACCAATGCTGAATACAAGAGCTCTGTAGATATTATCTGTACTGTACTGACCATGCTCCCCCTGAGCACATGCCAAATCTTCAAAATATTTTCAATGAAGTACATGAATCTATAACTAAAATGATTAGTAACTTTCCTATCACCAAGGAATCATACATACATCACTCACCTAACTAAGTGGGGTTACATATTTGGCTCAACCACCCAACCAAGTATTGAGAATTTAGTAGGGCAGTGATTAATTCAAATTCTCTTCTTGATAATTACTTGTGAGCTCACTTCTCTTACTTGTGTATTCTCTTCTTATCTTATTATGTCTTTAATCAAGTCAATTACCAAAACACAAGAGGCACGAATTTAGGCTCTTCAAGCCAGGGAAAAAACCTCTCTCTCACAAGGAGGAAAACCCACAAGAAATTCTTCTTATAGACTTTCAGATGACAACTACCATGACCATGACATAGACCCTTGACCCTTGTATGCCTCCAAGACCTTGTCATTGCTTCTTACTTGACTCCTTGAGCTGATCCTTCTTTCCTACGCTGTCTTGCACCATCCTGCGCCTTTTTGCACCAGGACTAGAGAACTTGTTCTCTCTCACTATATTTCTCTTCCTCATCTGAATGTAATCCTTACAGAGATATCACCTTGTTATGGGAAGTAATGTGCACACATTTTTGACTGGTATTCAACTTACACACGTCCTATTTCTCCCAAATCAAGTGTGTGAGACAACCCTATTCCTTCTTTTATTAGTCTCCTTTCTTCTCATCAAAATGCATCCCTGAACTTGTACTTTTTACAGTTCTGTAACTTCACATATATCATAGATCCCTTGATCAAAATTCCTTCTCTAGTGATTTATTCTTCTAAGCATCAATTCACAAATTTATTCTCCCTTTTATTACAATTTATCTCAGTCCATAAACTTGTACTAAATCCATTCTCTTCTTCAACCTGAATACAAATCTGTTCACACACTTAATGAAGTCATATTTACGCATTTAACTCATAGATATATACACGTACATGACTCAGGATTGTTCGCTATTTTCACTGTAATTTTATCCAAAAATATCAAAGGAGACCGAGAATTTGTGTCATATGTTTTGCGCAATATATATAGGGTATATATAGTGGTCAACCCCTATATTAGCTGACTTGACATTCAATAGATGTGATTGTTCATTGAGCCAACCTGATCACTGTTAATAGGCTGACTTTTAGGCTATTTTGGAGAGTATTACAACACTGATCTTTGAACAACATTTGAGCCATGCCTTCCAGGGTTACATGCCAAGGTCTTGAGGCATACTTCTTTGAATTCTCTTCTTCATATACATGACGCATAATTAGTACATTTATGACAAGATGAAAAATACCTAAAATAGATCAAGAAGAAGTCTTTTGACCTATACTAAAAACCTTTCTCATGAAACCCATGAAACAAGCATAACAAAAATACATTTTATTATATTTTTCTTCTTCATTACATAAATACATAATTACATAGTCAACATGAAGACTGAAACTAGTTACACTTTCCAACACCAAGTGGGTTTACATATTTGACATCACCTTAAAAGTCCATATATTACTAAATGTGACAATATTTACATCATAGGTCTCAACATGACCTTTGCATCAAATTACATAGATGAATTTTATAACCAAGACCAAAATACTTGAATAGTAAGAGATCATTGAACATAATTCAACAACCATAATGCCAATAATGCATTATAATTTGCAAGGTTAATGCTCCCCCTGAACCTGTGCTACATGTTCATTGTCAACAACTCATTCATCAAAACATCCTTCATAAATCAGATAAATATCAATGAGAAAATCATAACTCAATACCATATCAACAGACCATACCCATCAACACCAGACCAATGAAATCATAACTTTTAGCAGCATGTTAGAGTCTGTTCTTGAGTCTTTCCCACTGTTTTTCCATCAGAGAAAAACATATGCAACTGTATGCAAAAAAACTCAGGTATATACATCACTGTACTTCATGAAACCCGTGTACAGAAAGAAACCTTTTGAATTTTCACCTATAGACTGAGAAAACTAGATTAACAACAAAGTGAGGTAGAGGCAACTCCAAGTTTTTGTCTGAGATATTCAAATGCTTCTCTAGGGAGAGGTTTAGTAAATATATCAACAAATTTTCCTTTTGAGGGAACATACTCCAATTTAAACTTTCTCTCAAGCACTTGTTCTCTTAGAAGGTGATACTTAATAGGAATATGCTTGGTTTTGGAGTGCATAAAAATATTTTTTGAAATACTAGTATCACTTGTATTATCACATAGGATGGAGATGGGTGGAGAACATTTAATTTGAATATCTTGTAATGTATGCATCATCTAGAGAAGTTGTGTGCAACAAGATGCAACAACTACATATTCTGCTTCTGCTATATATAAGGCAATGGAACTTTGTTTCTTGTTGAACCAAGATACAATCGGGGCCCCATATAAAATGCACCTCCACTAGTGCTTTTCCGGTCATCAAAATTTCTAGCCCAGTCTACATCTGTGTAAGCATGAAGAGTAAGATCTGCATCTTTAGGATACCATAGACCAAAGTCTTGGGTTCCTTGGAGATATTTTAATATTCTCTTTACTTTCTGAAGATGTGATTCCTTTGGATTGGCTTGGAAACATCCAACAATCCCAACTGCATGCAAGATATTTGGTCTAGTACCTATTATATAAAGCAGAATTCCAATCATATACCTATACTTGGGTTTGTTTACTATGGGAGAATCATCATGAGAAATGAAGCTACATCTTGTCATCATTGGAGTACATACAGGTTTGTAGTCTTTTATCCGATACTTCTTCATAATCTTCTTGAGATAATTTGTTTGTGATAGAAAGATACCATATTTTGCTTGTTTCACTTGTAAATCAAGAAAATATGTTAGTTCCCTAAACAAAGACATTTCAAATTCTTGTTGCATAACAAAAGAAAATTTTTGACTCATAGATTCTTCATTACTCCCAAAGATGATGCCATCAACATAAACAACAACAATTAGCAGTTTATCATCCTCAATTTTTGTGTACAAGTTGCTGTCTACGGATCCTTTTGTGAAGCCTTGTTGTTGAATATACTTGTCAAGAAGATAATACCATGCCTGCGGAGCTTGTTTTATCCCATATAAATCCTTTTTGAGTTTGCATACAAGGTTTTCATCATTCCCCAAAATTAATCCTTCTGGTTGTTCAATATATACTTCTTCTTCTAGATCTCCATTAAGGAAAGAATATTTTAGGTCGATTTGATAAAATTTGAAATGTTGAAAACTTGAATATGAAACAAACATTCTTATGGCTTCAAGTCTGGCTACTGGTGCAAATGTTTCTTCAAAGTCTATACCTTCTTGTTGAGCATAATATTTACAAACAAGTCTAGCTTTGTTTCTAATGACTTCTCCATTTTCATTCAACTTGTTTTTGAACATCCATTTTGTCCTAATAACATTTTTAGCATGAGGCCTTGGAACCAATTCCCAAGTATTATTATTTTCAATTTGATCAAGTTCTTCATCCATGGCCTTAACTCAACATTCATCTTTACTAGCTTGATTTAATAAAGCTAGATAACTAGGAGATCCTACAAGGGTTCTTCTTGTTTGTATCCCATATTCCCTTTCTCTTATAATTTGAGTTTCTAGATGATTCTTTTGGACATACCTAGATGGAGCCTTTTCTTTATCTGATGTGTCTCCTTTTGTTGCTTCATTAGTTTCTTCTTCTATATCATTGTGATTTGATGTGGGAAAGCATTCATCATCATCATACTCTTTTGTTGTTGTTACCTTTTTTTGGAAATGTGCATGCTTCATCAATGACAACATCAATACATTCAACAATTTTTTGAAGTCCCTTATTATAGCATTTGTATCCTTTACTTCTAGATGTGTAACCAAGATGTTTTCATTCAGTTGATCTAGCTTCAAACTTACCAAGTTTTCATCATTATTTTTGATCAAACATTTGCTTCCAAAGACTCTAAAATGTTTTACAGTGGGAGGCTTACCATACCAAAGTTCATAAGGATTTTTTATCATTGTTCACACGCACATGAACCTTGTTGAGAATATTTACTGTGGTAAGTGCAACTTCACCCCAGAAGGTGTTAGGAGTTCCAGACTCATCAAGCATAACACCATCCATTTGTTGAACTGTTCTATTCATTCTTTTTGCCACGCCATTTTTTTGAGGAGTTTTGGATACAGAAAATTGTCTTTTTATGCCATGTTGTTCACAAAAATCAAATAATTCATGTGATATGTATTCTCCTCCTCGGTCAGATCTAAGACATTTTATTTTTAGATCTAATTCATTTTCAACTAATGCTTTGAAGACTTTAAATTTATCAAATGCTTCATCTTTGTGTTTCAATAACCTGATCCAACATATTCTAGAAAAATCATCAATGAATAAGATATAATATTGTTCTCCACAAGGTGAATTTTTCCTTACAATTCCACACAAATTAGTATGTATAAGTTCAAGAGGCTTACTTGCTGATCCTTCTTTGGCATTGAATTGAACTCTAGTTTGCTTACCGAATTGACATGACTTACATATGGTACTTTCTGATATGGTGATGTTGGGTAGATCACGAACAAATTTGAGCCTTCTTGATTTTCTTATTCCAGAAAATCTTAGATGTCCCAACCTTCTATGCCATAATCAGTTTTCCTCTGCTTTGCCTAGGTAAAATTGTTCTTGGCCACCTTTCAATATATAGAAATTACTCGGGGGTTTTATTCCTTTTATTATGGTATTTCCTATGCCAAGTTCATGAACCACACATTATTTTGATCAGAAGACCACCTCATTTCCTTGGTCACACATTTGGATAACACTCAATAAGTTACACTTTAATCCATCAACATACATAACATTACCAACTTTAACCTTTTCTTTTAGAAAAACAGATCCTTTACCCTTAATGACGGCATGGGAGTCATTTCCAAAAGTGACATCCTTTTTTTTCTCTAATGCATTGTATGAAATGAGTTTATCTTTATTACTTGCCATGTGTTTTGAACATTCGCTATTAATGTGCCATTGATTTTATTGTCCTTCTGAAAATAATGCTATGCCACAACTTTCAAATTGTAATTCCTTCTTTTTCCATACCTTAGAATTTGTTGATATTTGCTCCTTTTGAGATGTTGTTGTAATTTTCTCCTACATTCTAATTCCTCATGTCCAAATTTATTGCAAAATGATCATTCAATTTCATCTTTAAGAGGAGAGAAATTGTTATAGGTATTATTCTTGATTCATGTCTCATTCCTTTGTTTTCTTGATTCTCTAGTCATGATGGTTTTATATGCAACACATTGAGCAACCTTGTGGCCAAAACTATGACATGAGAAAATTTTCCATTAAAGAAGAAATTTGTGTGATCATAGAACCTTCTAGTGTTGTTTACCTTTTGATTGATGCTTCTGTTATTGTCCATCCTTGTATTAGAGTGAACATGATTTACCTGTGAAGTGTCTTTATTCTTCTGCTGAAGATTGAAACTTTGCTGACTGTTTTTTGCTGCATTTAGATAGCTTTCGGTTGTGGCTGAGGATTTTTATATCTGTGATGTCCCTAACTTCATAAGAGGAAAGCGTTGAACCTTGATAATTTTATCTAAGGTTTCAGATCCTTTATCAAATCTAATATTTAGAGTTTTTATTTTCTCAGGTTCTTTTCTTAGACTTACTATTTCAAATTCTAACTTCTCAATATGCTTCTCCTTTTCTATGAGTTGATTCTTTAGACAATCTATGACTATTTTTTTTTCTTCCAAGCATATTTTAAGTTGAGTAATTTCTTCAAAGAAATATATTTCCTCTAAAGCATCCACAAATTTTTCATTAGAATCATTAGTACTTCTTTCAAATGCCATGAGAAGTTTAATAACTTGATCAGATTCTTCTTCTTCACTATTTAACAAACCATCACTATCTTCATGAGTATAATAAATTTTCCTATTGTCAAACCTTTTCCTAGTTCCTTTTGAAATATCCTTTCCCTTGTCATGGTTGTCTTTATAGTGACATTTAGCAACATAATAACCAACTCTACCACGAGTAAAACATTTGAAAGGAAGCTTACCTCTGAACCTTCTGGTACCAAGTTGAAGTTTCTTTACAAAATTTACCTCATATTATTTTGATACATACCCTAATTCCTTGTGTTCTTACTTTTCCTTTCCTTTTGCAGTAGCTTTAAATGCAACTTATTTAACTTTTGAGGGACCTCCTTTTCTCACTTCAAAATCACTCAAGAACCCATGAAATTGAAAAAAATTAAGAGTCTGCAGATCCTACTTATCTTCAATGACAGACACTTTTGAATCGAATTTAGGAGTTTGAGATCTTAAGATTTTCCCTAGTAAAGTTGTGTCTTTTATGTCTTCACCCAAATTTCTCATACAATTTACAATCTCATCTAGGCATAGAAAAAAACTTGCAATACTTTCATCATTATGCATTCTGAGATTTTCATATTGAATTCTGAGAGTTTGGAGTTTAGAATTTTTTACCTTGTTATCACCTTCATAGCTTAGGATGATTTTGTCCCATATTTACTTTGCTCTATTTAATTGCAGAACTTTGACAAATTCTGATTCGATCAGGCTTCCCAATAATGCATTAACAACCTTCACATTGGTTTTTTATGTCTTCTTTGCTGCTGCATCTGTGGAAATTGCAGCTGGATATTGGTAACCTCCTTCAACAATTGCCCAAAAATATGCTCCAAGAGACTAAAGATAGGATCTTTTTCTTGTCTTCCAGAATATTAAATTATTTCCTTTAAAGAGTGGTGGTATGATAGATGTTGTTCCATCTTGATTTCTCATCTTGGTAGATCTTCCTTCAAGTGATCAAGCTTCTTCTGAAGGACCTGCTCTGATACCAATTGTTGGGAAAAATACTGAGAGGGGGGGGGTGAATCAGTATTTAAAACTCACAATAATAATTTTCTTTTATGAAATCTGGACGCGACTTTCCAGAACCCAAATCACATATGTATGTTATAAAATAAACTAGTGTATGTTCAGTAAACTTGTAAGACAACTAATTCTTTATCTGTTTAAATTAACCAAAATGCAAGAGATTCATCAGGTATTTTATAAGCAATAACCATGTGCATTAAGAACAAAATAAAGCATCACACATAAGCAACACACATGAGCACCAGGATTTAAGTTGGAAACCAAATTGGGGAGAAAACCACCACTGTTGTCGTCTCATTCTTCAATCTTATTAATATCAAAAAATTCTTACATTCATGTACTCGTGCAGACTCATGCCAGTACGCAGGCACCTACCTGCCAAAGGCTATAACCTTCACTCATTCTGCAACTCCTACTGGAAGGGAGCTCCAACCCCATGATCTTGTTTACCAACAACTACTGGAAGGAAGTTTCAACCACCTTGATCCGATCACTAGCTACTACTGGCAGGAAGCTTCAACTTCCTTACTGAAAGCTCCAACCCTCATCACCATTCGTCGACCACGTTTCATAAATTTTCACACTGGATCCATCTGCTTTAATACATCATGACTTGTGGATCAACTAAAGTAAACACATACATAAATAAACCAGAACAGTGAGATCACTGCAACCAGAACATAGAATTGAACTCAGATTACTACTTCAACACACAGAATAAACTACAACCCTGATCATTCATATGCGAAAAATTTATACGCGACTTCACTTAAGGCAACCCGCGTGTATACACGTTTTCCTATTGAGAAACCTATGTATAGATCTTAATATACCAAAAACCTGCTATTCTGAATCAACCACATAGTTGACTAGAGTTATTCTTAAAATATACTGCTAGTTTACAAAACCCTGATATAATTAGCAACACCAATAATATTTTCAACCAAGCAATCATGTAACCAAATTCAACTTCATCATTCAACCAGATCTACTTCAGACATTATCATTCAACCTAGATCAACATGAAGACATCGTTGATAGGCAATAGAGATACAACAACACTGATAAGGTTGATCTGTATTTTATTAACATAAATCCTTCCTTTATGTACGCGACTTTGATGAAACGAACCTGTGTGTATGCGCAACTTTGTCGAGACCAATCTGCGTACAGATCTGCAATTTTTTGACCTAAAATTACGCAGCTCCTCAGAACTTCAGGAAGACATAGATCATAATATCGAGAGATAAAAACATGCGTCAATACTTAGATCTAGTCAATCCATGAGAAGATAAAACAATGCAAAGTCATTTCAGGTCTCATGATCCTAATCCATCATTGTATTCATCGGTTCATAATTATTTCAAATCTATATATCAACTATGGCCCTTACAATGAAAATATACTTCCGATTGAAATATTCATCAGAAACCCTTTCACATGCACAACTTAACACTTTTATCTCCTCCTCCTTATATAGATTGAACTTGAGCCAATACCATGAGCCAATACCATGAGCCAAAACCACACTAGTGCCGGTGGTAATCTTGGACGGGATCAAATAACCATTACTGCGCTCAATACTGTGGGATAATGCCATGGTAAAGACCCTTGGTATTATTAAATTAGTGTGCCAGCATGTACATGACTTTGCTTCTTTTTACCCGCGTGTATACGCAACTTGGCCTTGACAAACCCACATATATTTCATCAAATATTCACCTTTACTAAACTTCTGATTCTAACGTGCAAACCTCTGTCCCATCATTCTATCATTCTGTTCCATCATTCTGTCACCTCTGAACTGATATGTGAACTCATCCAGTTGCCATATACTTGTTTTGCTACAAGTGGGTTGCCATCAAGGACAACACATGCATCATACTGCCAACAAAAATACCATAGAAACTAACTTTAGATTCCAAATTGTTTTCTTAAAAATAATTTCTTGGAAGGGCTGAAAAAAACTTGGACTTACCTCAGAACCTCAGCAAGACAGAGTCTTAATAATGACCTCAAAGCTTGTCACAAAGGGTCATAGTTAGCATCAGGCAGAGCGTCAGAAAGTATGCAGTCAACCTCAAAAAAATCTGATTCGTCTCTTACAAAAAGCAAAAAGGTGCCTTAAAAATTTGGATATATCCATAGGAAAAAGGGCGAGATCAAGTCTTAAGGAAAAACAAGTGAAAGTGCCTTAGATAAGGTCATATCAACCACCAAATTTTTCCCTAGACTCGTGTTAAGATGCCTCAGGTTTTAGCCTTAGGGTGAATCTCAGAAATGGGTCACATAACAATGGTAATCCATGCCCCAAGAAGGCCGAGAAGGGCCTTAGAAATGCCACCAATGTTTTGTCATATACCTAGCCAAAAATCCATGCAAAAGATAATCAAATCAACCCAATAGTTTTTCAGAAAATTTTGTGATCCTTCCTCAAATAAGTGTGACTCCACAAAGGCATCAAAAAATTGCGGTTGATGTATAAAATTAGGTGCATACTATCATGTCATTTGATGGAAGACAATTCCTTTTTTATAGAGGGCATGTAAGCTTCTAGGAGTGGGTCTACCTGTCCAGGAGGTTATGGAGCCGACCCTTCATAAACTAAATTTGAATAACATTTTGAATTCTTTTTGGAGCCAAAATTCAATTTGCCTTTGAGGCTAACCTTAAAAAATAGGGAAATATTATTTTTTGTCATCTTTTGGAGCTAGTAGGGGCAAAATAATCCCTATTTGGTGGGAAAATAAAACCACACATAATAAAAAAAAAATTATTTCAACATTTGTGCAATCATCAACTTGACTTTCAACATTAATTTGGGGCTTCTTGATCACACATTTGGGGCACAAAATTTGATCGGGCATATCTCCTCAACCATGAGGAGTTATGAGGTGCGATTCCTACCATTGGAAACAACATGACAAGGACCATCAAATAACGATGATCTTGAGCCCAAGAACCTTGATCTTTCTTGTAATTTTTTCATTTAAGGTGTTGTCAATCCTAGAGATAGCCTTGAGTTGTGAAAGACCAATGCCTAAGACATATCATATAGCAAGGAGCAATATGATATAACAAGGATAATTAGCAGAACAAGGCTCTCATGCTATCTCTTGTAAACAGGAAGATTAATTTGAATGGGACCAAAACTTTCAGAAGCTTGATACAGAGAAAGCAATACTGCAGAGGCAAGGTGTGAAACTCTAACACGAATGTATCAGACAATTCAAAGGCAGCTTACTGCAAAAAGGGATGGATTTTAAATACTTCACAGAGATGAATAATCAGAAAGTATCTACTGCGTATGTAGAATAAAGAGAATACTAACTGTTGTTGAGACAATATCCAGAAACATATATTAGCATGCGGTG
Organism: Pinus albicaulis; assembly: GCA_034641835.2. Lineage (NCBI taxonomy): Eukaryota > Viridiplantae > Streptophyta > Pinopsida > Pinales > Pinaceae > Pinus > Pinus albicaulis. The sequence goes on from CM076575.1 coordinate 821,736,603, forward strand.
GGCTTATGAAATTAAGAATCCACAAATGATAATAGTGTTTGTAAATAACATCTCATAATAGCTAATATAGCAGAAGTACGGGTGAAGTGAAAATGGAACGACATATCATGCTTGAGCCATATTTAAAGTGCCAGACAGATTATGGCATAAGTATCAACTAGGATAAATTCATACCAAAACCAGTGGGCTACTCGCATTCCAGAACGTGATACAAGATGAATGGATGTAAATGAAATGAACAACTAAACTATAACACATAGGAGAGAATTACACACTATAAAGCGCCAAGACCAGAATCCTCATTAAAGATAGAACTCCTTCTCATTGAGACCCAACGGGCTCTTCACATTTGTATTAAAGCTTCAACAAAATGCATACAAAAAACTCTATCACCGCAAATTCTTTAGAAAATCTGGAACCTGTTTTTCTCTTTAGTTCTTGCTTATATAGAAGCCTCAGAAACATGAGCAAAAAGATATTTTTGGGAAAAATATCTTCCTCGCGTGTTGGAAAATAGTTTGAGGTCTCCATTAAAAATAACCAAAATTCATGATGAGGAATTGGGGCATCTCATCATTGATAGTTAGGCTCACGACCGTTTTAAACAAAAATATCACATAACAGTTTCTAACAGAGGGTAAAATGCAGGAGTGGAATGTGAATTCCACTTGAAATTTAAAAGTAACAAACTAAAATGGAAGTAAAAGGCCACTGGGGCTGAATCATGAATCGACGATGCTCACTGACGAGGTGGAGTTGAGGCGGTCGCTGTCACAGATGGAGGAATGTTGCCTGAGAGGAATCGATTTGCCTCTGATGTGGCAATAGAGGCTTTTCTGCCTGCAGATCTTCATGATTTTCTTTAATTCTGATTTAATTTGGAGGATGGGCTATTGATAATCAATATTGGTCGAAATCCCCAAATTGTCTTCAATCTTCTTTTTCTGCCATGGCAGGTCTTCGACACTGATACTCTGACTTGCTGCTACAATAACCTCTCTGTGTTCTGAGTCACAGTGACCGTGATTGTGGAACCTAGAGTGAACTCATCACTTTGTAACAAACCTGCACAATACGATAAACTCATCAGGAAATCCAGGGAATGGCGGAAGGAATGCTGTGGAGGCCTGTGGAAGTGGTGGCGGAGCAGTGGAAAAATGATGAAATACATGCGGAATGAGAAGAAACTAATGAAAAAGAATGGAAGCGGGACCTTTGGATGGCGGGACCCGGCGGGTGGAGTGCGATTTAATGTGAGCCGTCGGATCTCATGATGAGATTGACGGTTGGGATCATCTGATGGAGTTAATGGGGACATATGATGAAGAGAAATGGTGAAATGTGTGATACATTACGGGCCATAGATCTGGATCAAACGGATGGTCACGATTGGATTGGCGGATCGCAATCGGAAGGGATGGAGGGTAACACCTTTAGACTTGCGATTGGCGATGCGCGATTGAGCACCAGTCGTCAGATCTGGGACGAGATCGACGACGAAGATTCAATCGGCAGGGAGACGGATGGGGGGGTAAAGGAGTGGAGCAGGAGAAATGAGGGTCGTCGGATCAGAGTGAAATCGACGGCGGAGATTATAATCGGAGGATCACAATCGGGGAGGAAAGTGGGCGACACCTTGTAGAACTTACGATCGCAATTGGGATGGTGTTGCGATTATGTGATGGCCGTAGGATCAGAGCGATGGATCAACGGTGGAGATTATGATCGGAGGATCGCAATCGGGGGAGCGCAGCGGGTGGCACACCTTAATAGTTGCGATTGCGATTGGAGCAGTGGTGCGATGGGCGCAATGCGATTCGCGTTGGACCGTTATATCTATTAAGATCAACAACGAAGATCTTCGCGAGAGTTCATAGAACGAGGCCCAATCGCATAGGGGTTTTGAAGTTTTAACAAAGAATTACGCCCGTCGCGAGAATTTCGATTGCGATAATAACCTGTGGGCTTAGCTCCTGGTCTCGGCACCTGGTTACATGGTGGGGAAGTGGTTAAGGGGCTGGCTGAAAAGGGGCTAAAGCCTCATATGCAAAAGGTGATTTTTTGGCCTATTTTTGGTGCATTTTGAGGCCAAGAAGGGGTAACAGTAAGGGGAATGAAGGGATTTTAAGCCAAACAAAGGTATTGGAAAGGTCTAAAATGGGATTCGGGTGATTTTAAGGGGTTAATGAGGAAATAAGAGAGGGGAAAAAGGTGAAGAAACATAGGATAAGTGGGAATGAAATAAGAGGAAAAAGGAGGCCTTTTGGGCATTCTTCTTTGCAAACAGAGAGTTTTCAAAACTGGGGAAAAACAGTGAATGTTAACCATATGATCAACAGAAGGCAGGGATTCTTCTAGCTACTACTCGGGTTGACATCAATGAAAACCAAATTCCAACATCTGGCACATATTCTGCCTTCATTACCATAAAATATATCCCCTTGTCTCCTCAAATATGCTTTGTATAAAGGCTTCACATCATCATCGAATTTCCTTTCATGTGTTGTAGATGACCTTGATATTTTTATGCTCTACATAAATAGATTCCTTTCACCTTCATAACTCTTACTAGGGTAGACATCACTTATTTTAGATCTAGTAATATTAGGAATTATTTGGATTTAATTTGTAAAATCTTGGTGATGGTATTATTTTTTTCCAACAACCTTTTCATACACATCACTCTCATTATGAAGTTGCTTTTGATTGCTAGGGTGATAAAAATGTTGGATATGGGAATTGTCATTTCCAAAGTTTCTATAACCCCAAAGTGTATATGGGTAACTTCGATGGCACTTTTCTACTTGAGATTTGCAACCTTTAGTTGCTTAGCAGACCTAGGTTTACACGACTCTGCAAGTTCATTATACATTATAAAATAAATTAAAAAGATTGAAAATGTTGCAATATTCTGTAGGATTACATACAATGCACTTTATGGCTAGACACACATGCATTTGATCTGTAAAATTTACTTGCTTTATTCTTCTTGAAAAGAAGTAACACAAATGCATTGCATTTTGTCAATAATCCATCAGTACATATTTCAAGGGATAAGAATACTTGGACCATGATAAATATTGCTTAATAGTGGATAGAATATTTTATTGAGAAGCTATAATATTATTATCTTGTCCAAGAAGCAAAACTTTATCATAGACAAATTATAATTGCTACTTTAAAAAATTTAACTAGTTTTTTTAAAATAAGGTATATTGACTTATTTTAGAAATTTAATTTAGAGATGGTTTATTGCTTTATGTGGAAGCATGCTGCTTGTCTATGTTGGCAGACCATCAATGTAGTTTTCCATCTCACTTATATTTGTACACCCCTTCATCATTAGAAGCTAATGAGTTGGTATAATGGCTTCTTACATCATTATGAAATCCATTCTCACCCATTCTTGCTTTGTATTCTAATGAAATAGAATTATCATCAGATACCAGATCACCAATCTTTTGTTTTGAGTGTCTATTTGAAGGAGGCTTGCTATCAGTTTGGGGGTATAGAATGGATGTTTTGAGATGTTATCTAGCTTTTTAAAGTAAGGTATAATAAATTCTTTGAGAAATTTAATTTAGAGATTTTCTATGACTTTCTATGGAAGCATGTTGCTTGTCCAGTTTGGCAGGCCAATCATGTTTTTATGCTTAACATAAATAGAGCCCCTCACCTTCATAAATCTTATTAGGTAGGATATCCTTTATTTTGGATCCAGTAATATTAGGAATTCTTTGGATTTATATTGATCATGCAAAAAAAAAAATAGTGTACAAAATGGGATGGCACTGCCAATCTCCAACTAGATTTGGATTTTGGCTATAAATTAGTGTTTGAAATATTTATTAATAATAAAAATTTAGGAAAGAAGAGTCTTAGTGCTACACTGAAATTAAACATCTTCAAGCACATGCTTCGATAATAATAAGTGGATTTTTGTAGAATACCAAAGTTAGTTTAAAATCACTAGCGATTTAGTTTGAAATAAGTCTTGATGGGTTACCAAAGACACAAGTGAAAACTATATTTCCAAATTCTGTGCCCTTACAAGATTCTATGAGATTGGTTGTGAGGGAAATGGAAATGGACAATTAGGTTTTCAAGAGCAAGTCATGATATTACTTTCATGCAAATCTCTAAGAAAACATGGGATGGACAATTTCTATTTTCTCACATGTCCGTTGAGTTTCAATGGCAAGGATTGCATGAAAAAATTCACGCATATTTCTAACAATATGTGGCATTGTAAAAAATGTAAAGGAAAATTCCCAGAATGTGACTACTGTTACAAACTTAGAATTGAATTACATGACCACACTAGACATTTAGAAAATGCCAGAAATTTTAATGATACTGCAAATGAACTCATGGGTGTTACAACAAAATACTTATTTCTTCTTTCTATCAAACCATATGATCCTGAGGAAATTTGTGGAATTATTTCAAGTCGACATTTCCATCTAACACTTTCCATCAAATTAGACATTTTTCAACTATGTCGAGCGCTTGCAAAAGATTCTCATTAATTCAGATGAATTGCAATATGCATGCAAAGATGTCCTAGGAGACATTAAACAATGTTTGTTGTACAACAACCTGAATCTGTTGTTTTTCACCTTTGAGCTTTCTTTGTGGTACCAAGGGCCCATTGTAGAAAATCCACATAGATTCAACTGATAATTTTAATATTCTAAAACATCATACTTGAATCTACTCTACCAATTTCAGAAACTAATTTAGATCTTGAAATCACAATACATGAAAGAGAAATACTTTCAATCTCACAACACAAAGATTTATTTGGGGAATGCCTCAGCTAAAACCCCGCTATCTGTATATTTCATAAGCCAAAGAATATGAGAAGATTACAATGCTTTTCCACAAGCTGAGAAACCTCTGCATTATCTCTATCTGTCTGAATGATTCCTTAGCAATCTTGGTTCAATACTTAACCAATTTTTTTCCCTCCAAGATCCCTATTTCCTTGTGCAATTTCTATGGGTAATTAAGCCCTATTAATTAGGGAAATTACCAATCCATATGGCACAATACATTAGGGGCCTTCCTCTGACTGCATGCACCACCTGTACAATTCAGATAATTATACAATTGATAGTACACTTCCCTTGAAATCTAACCTCAACTGGGCCTTTCTCTGAACTGACATGCATGAGTTATTTATGAGTGAATTATCATTTATCTGATTGATCACTGCATGTGAATTAAATCTATTTTTCACACTTTGACACCTCTACAGTTCTTCCATTAGTTAGAACTAGTCAAACCGACTTTAACTTAGATAAATTGAGTTAATTAATTACAACTCAAAATAAACTTAACCACGACTCCTGTTGTAGCATATTTGGTTTTGATAAGTTAGATGTTTGTAGAAGAAAAATAAAAATAAAAAAATGTTAGGAAAAAATGAAAAATAGAAAAAGAATCAAAGAGAGGAAAAAAATAAAAAATGAAAATAAAAAATAAAAGGGGATAGAATAAAATGCTAGGTAAAAAATATATCTATGAAAAAAAAATAGAAAAATATGTTTTCCCAATTTTATTGGTGAGAAAATTTAATAGCTGCCTCATTATTTAATTTAATTTAATTGGGTAATAAGTGTGATTAGCTAGTTAAAACAAGGTTTAAATGTTAAAGCACATTCGACAAGTTTTTTGTCGTTTTTGGACTAAACCTTTGTTATGATTAGAACATAACGATCTGCACGAAATAAATCAAATGACCCATATGATTTTCTCACCCCCCCAAGCCCACTTGATGTTTAGTTAATGGGGGGGGGGGGTGCGAAAAGCTGTTTCCCTGCATACCACCTTCTTCCACGTGCCCTCCCTTTGTTCATTTCATACCCCCTCGCTCCAATACTGTAAACCATGCCCCCCCTCTGAAAACTGCCTCCGCTCGTTCAAATGGACTGTTGACTCCGCTCCCACAAAAAACATATGTTACCACTCCCATCCTACCAAGTGGCATCTATCTCCACCAATCACATCTTTCAATGCCAAATCATCCATTACACATTAATTACACTCCCTCGCTCCTCTATAATGGTCAAATGCACCAATAAAACAACATTTTTCTAAGGCTTTTAGTTTATTGGTTTAAACCCAAAGAACTAACTGTCAAATTGTTAATCCATCTTGCTACTTCTGTTATTTTTCACCATTGGAAGGACTGTACCATTGCATAGTTACAAAGCTGAAGTGAGAATCTGTCAGCAACTAGCCTATTGAAGATTTTTACCATTTTTTCACACAACAAAGGAAATCTCGGGTAATACAGTTTCTTTTTTTCCTTTGCAACTATGTCTTCCAAAGAGAAATATCAAAATTCTGAAAACCCCATGCTCCCCCCTCCTGTGGACTTAGCTCATGAACCTTTGGTAGACCAACATTACAAAATTGTAGAAACTAATTGTGAGTTCGATTTATTCGAACTTTACAATTGGTTAAAGCAAAAATTCTCAGATAAAACTGATGAATTAAACCTATGGAAATCATCTCTCCCACAATTCATCTTTCTCAAAACCTTTTATTTCCTATTTTTTGTCTTATGGTGTCAGATTAGGTATTTCCCAAGTTAGAGAGCCATAATTTCCTAAAACCAAGAGATCTTGTTCACTATCACTGCTGAATCAATTAATATAATTCTTGCAAGTTCAAAACCCTAGACCATTGCATCAATTTTCTCTAGAATCCCTCAAGGATATCTATAAGAAATTTGTTTTTCCTCAAAGAAACAAAATCTTTGAAATATTCTTGCCAGAAGATTCTCAAATGCCTAAAAATAATCCAGCCTATCAGTCATCCATGTTCCCAGATATGACTAGACAAATCATATCCATTGTTGCATGCCTGTTAGGTTATTATTATGATCAATGGGTCGATGAGGTCATAATAGGTTTCTTGTCAGTTTTTACATCAAAGGAAAGCCTCTGATTTTCAATTATGGTCAATACCTGGTAGATTCCATTCATGAGAAACTCATAAGGTTTACCACATAAGGAGTGTTCAAATATGCTTTTGTTTTACCCCATATGCACACACTCCTAGGCATGAAATATAACAATACATGAACATATATGAATGGCGAGAAAATTCCCTTCAGGAAGTAGAAGAACATAATAAATCAGTTACCATATCTCACACTCTAGTGTCTAAAGAGAAGAAAGATAAAATATAGAGGGAAAGTGATTCCCTACTGTCACAAACATTTCAGGGAAGGAGTTCAAGATATACCCTACGAGGTAGAGGACAAATGACATGGGTGAATAAAAACAAGAATATGCTACACAACAACATCCAATTTTCATGATAGGGCCATTTGTACCTCCATCCCCTACATCTCCTTCAACCTCACAAGATGCATCCTCATCATAGACAAGGGAAATGCAATAGAATCCAAAGGAGCCAAGCATATGTGTAGTTTAATAGGAAATAAAAAAGAAGAATGAAGCTTTGAAAGCTTCTACTTATACTTAGTTCTGGAAGCAGACATCCTCTTCACAACATAGGATACTTTCAACCTTTGATACAGAAAAAGGTAGAATGCAAATTTCTTTCTTACAGCCAAAATTCACCCATCCAAGAACAACAAATGATTACACTAAATCAATTTTCTCTTTTGATGTAGATTTGATTCATCCTATTGAATAGATAGACTTGCACAAAAATTCTGGTGAGATGACACTTTCTTCTCTCACAAACTCAACCACAAGAACATCTAGATTACAAGCTTCATTAAATAATGTCCAATCTCAGTTGAAAATAGAGATAATTTCTTCTCTAGCCAAGGATACAAAGATAAAATCCTTGGAATATTTAGTGATAAAATTGGGATATGATCCCACTGATGTAAAAGCAGCTGAAGATATCATCAGAATTAAAAATTCAGATATAGCTACTTTGAGAAAACAACTCAAAATCCCAACAACAGAAGATCGACAAACAAAATAAATGGGAGAGTTAGAGAAGGAAAAGGAAGACACGTTTAAGATCATAATTGAGAAAAATGCACAAATTTCCAGGATGGATAAAGGACTTGAAATACTTCTGAAGGAAAAAGAGCATGCATGTCTTGAAAAAAATGGTGCTCTAACAATAATTCCAGTAACAGTCATTGCACTAACAACAGTTTCACCTACAGGTAAAGCATCAAGAGAAGCATCTACATCAATAGGTACATATCGAACAACATAATTGATAAAGGAAATGGAGGAATTTTCCATTAAAGGACAAGAAATTGAAAAGCTGAAGGCTCAACTTGCTAAACTCCAAGAGCAGAAGTTGAAAATAGACAGTGCTTATCTGGAAGAATTACAAAAAACACACAAACTAACTCAAAAAATTGATGCCTTAGAAAATCAGTCCCTTTTTGCTAATACCATATCACAAGCCAAAGAAAACACATGGATAGAAATCAATGAGGCCATCACTGAAATCTGGTCATCATTTCAAATAATATTTAAACAAGATGAATTGGTTAAAAAATATAAAGGAGTAATTGTAGATGTAAAGAAGGAATTGGGCATGAAACCAGGAAGAGCCACAACCCTTATTCCGATTCTAAATTCTAAAACCAAAGAATAATTAGAAGAATTTGATATAGAAGACAGAACATAAGACATTATGGAAGTAAGAATGATTATTACTAAGAGAACTCTGATGCTGCAGTTGGAAAAAAATGTCATAATTTAGAATCAGGAATCCAGAAATTTCATAGAAAAGTCTCTATTTTACATAAAAAAAGGCTTCCTAGGTTAACAAGAATAGGAGATAAATTGATTAATCTGAATGAATATCAGCATAAAATTTATTCAATTGCCAAAGATAAATCCCAATTTTCAAAGATAAAGTGTTTGATTATAGGAAAAGCTTTCATGGAGGGACTTAGTTATGATTTACTTATCAAGCATGAGACAAGTCATCTATTTTTGGTTAAACCTACCTCCAATAATACACTGAGGTAGATGAAACATTTAGAAAACTACTCAAGTATACTATTCCAGATGAAGACAAGTGGGAAGAATTATTCCTAAAGCCATGAGTCAGTAGGGTCAACAACAAAGCAACAACACAATCAGGCTTATATCAGCACCAGAATCCTCAAAAATAGTGCCATCCAGTTCAATAGTTTTATTTTACTATTATTTTGCATTATTTTTGTAAAATAGTTCTAGATATTTGTCAAAACAGGTCTAGATATTTGAATCTATATTTTTTTAAAGAATTTGTATAAATACTTCCAAAGTCGAATTGCAAAGGATTGAACCCTTGGATGAGCTTCTAAAAGCATAATTATAATCAATCTGAACTGGCTTCATATTTATGAAAGGATTCTAGATTTTCTTCAAAACAAATTTTCATCTTGTGAGTTCTGCTTAAGTTATTCATTTCCATTTTGTTGTTCCTTCACGTGTTTACGTTTTTGTGAATAAATTGGGTAAGATAGTATGAATGTCAACTTATCTTAAATTCGTTGTGAAGTTATAAATTATTATAAAGATTATTTTATGAGACTGTCTGTATTAATAACTCCTTTACATGAATAAATTGTCACTTCTTCATGAAATTAAATACATTTTGTTGGGTTGCAAATATTGTTTACTTGCATCTTCATGTATGATTTAATATATATTCTATTTTGATATTCAGAGAATCATAACCTATTACATTTCCACTTTACACCCATTTTAAGATATAAATTACCATCAAGAGGTAAATATTACCCCCTTTCTGGACATTTAAGTTTAATTAAGGTCTAAACACCCACTTTTATAAGTTCAGAACATTGGTCATCCAAAAAATTTAAAACAACAAAATATTTTAGATGCTCTGGCATAATTAATTAATCAAGAATTATCTCAGAGGTACAACATCAGATTGGCGCCATTGCTGGGGACGAGAATTGAATTATTTTCCCTGGGACAATGATTAATCTCTCCCTTTAAGGTGAATAAAGGGTTAGTTGGTTAAAATTATTCACCTGGCGACTTCACATAATAAATATGGCTTTATCTAGGAATACCATATCTCACTCAGATTCTCATCTTCATTCTCCATTATCAGAACTAGAGAGGCTGGCGAGAATTGACTCTTTGAGGAGAAGACTATAAGCCTCAACTTCAACTTCTGCTTCATTTCATCCAGAAATAGTTTGAGAGGCTGATCCTTTTAGACCCATATCAATTACTCCTGATCTATTAGATTTACCACCAAAAGTGCTAGATCTATTATATAAAGGTGTTTATTTACAATCTGCTCTTCTTGTTTATCAATTAGAGTCATATCAGATCCTTGAAACTATTTTAGAATCTCAAAAATCTTAAGCAGATTTAGAAGTTGAATTTCCTGAATTAAAACCCACTAATTTTATCTCCTCTGTTACTCACACCTTTCCATCAACTTATGAGAAACCTAAGGACAAATTTTCTATATATACCAATCCTTTATTTGAAGGTGATCAAAATTTTGACCCACAACTTCAAAAATTGGTAATTCAATCAACTTTCCCTAAAAAATCTAGTGGTTCTACTCTCTACCTCAAAGGAAGAAAATCTACATCTCCAACTTCATCATCATAAAATTCAATTTCCTTACCTCCACCACCTCCTCCACCCAACATAATGGATTGTATTCAATCAATCATTCAAGCTCGTTATGCAACATTGGTCCTTCCTAATCAGTTAAATGATTTTCCAAATGAATATTTAAAACATTTTCCCAGATTTAATGGAGAAACAAGGTTGTCTATAGAAGATCATGTAACTTCTTTCTTAGAATTTTCCGACAACATGAATATTGAGCATGAAGATGTCTATACTAGATTATTTGTACAATCTCTTAAGGGTAATGTCAGGATCTAGTTTAAACAGTTAAGAGAAAACTCCATTCGCAATTGGAATGAACTAATTGCCATTTTTAACAATCAATGGGGAGTTAAGAGAGATATTGTATATTTCCTAACTTAATTTGATGATTTAATGAAGAATCTTGGAGAGCTTGTATCATATTTTATCAAGAGGTTTAAAAAAATTTATAATAAAATTCCTCCTGATTGTAAACCTCCAGTAGCAACAACAAAAGTTAGATTTTCAAGGGATTTTGATGATGAATTTTCTATGATACTGAGAGAAAGAAGGTCTCTTACCTTAGTAGACATGCAAACAAATTCTATTGAAATAGAGCCAAATATTTCAACATCTAATAAAATGAAATCAAAGGCTGAAAAGGCTAAAAAGAAAATTAAAATTAAAGAAGATATCACTTCTTGTTAGGTCCCTATATCACTAGTATAGTCCCTTATTATTGTTAGTGTAAACCCCTTATTGTTATTATTGTACCCTTTTAACCCCCATTTTTTTATTATTGTGCCCTTAAATTATTATTGTTAGGTCGGCTAGGATTACATTGTGGCCCACTAGGATTACATTATGGCCACATGGACTCCTATATATAGAAAGGAGGTTTTGTAAATTGTATCATCCAAGAATTGTTCATTTATGTAATGTATTGGAGGTTTCCCCATCGAAGTGGCTCATTTCTAAGGCGTTGATATCTCTTTTCTTCTCTTTTTGGAGCTGGTTACACAACATTTGGTATCAGAGCTTTGGATTCTAGGGTTTCGCTGCTCCAAAAAGGTCATCATGGAATTTTCGCTATAAATTTTTTTCTACGAAGGTTCAGAAGCTGAAATTTTTAAGGTGAGAAGCCGAAATCCTGAGGAATATTGTCTAAAAATTTCAGAGCTTGGTTTGCAATATTTTCAGAGATATGATTTGTGGAATTTAGGTATTTTTTCAGGCTCCTAAACAGGTCATCGTGGAATTTTTGCTATAACTTTTTTTCTACTGAGGTTCAGAATCTGAAATTTTATGGTGCGAAGCTGAAATCCTAAGGAAACTCGTCAAAAAATTTTAGAGCTTGGTTCGCAATATTTTTGGAGATATGATCTGTGGAAGGTAGTGCTTTTTCAGGCTCCTGAATTTCATCTCTAAAAGGTGATCGTGGGAAAATTTCAATAACTCTCTCTCTAAGCATCAGATTGGAGTGTCGTTAAAATTGGTCACAAGTAAACAGATTTTAGTTTCTTAGCTATCAATTTCAGAGGCGAAGGACAAAGCAGTGACACGTGGCAAGTCGTACAAGTTTGCTATACTGAACCAGTCCATAATTAGGTCATTGTGGGAGATTGGACATAACTTTGTCTTGGAGAATCCAAATCAAGTCAGACCTGTGGCATTCAAAAGAGAATTTAGAGGGTGACTTCAGTGCTGAATTTCAGATATTGAAGAGCCGCAATCACAGAGATAATCCAATTTCAATATCGAGCTCCTCAAAAGAAAGTAAAAGGTGTGTAATTTTTTTCCGAATTGCATAAGTCTTGTTTGAAGAATCAAGTTGAATTGATTGCAAGGGCATATTGTAGAATAGATATCAGTATTGGATTATAAAATGGCCCCAAAAAAGAATTCAACACCCATTAAGCCTTTGGAAAGCTCTACTATGACTCATGAAGATGAAGAATTGCAACATGATCTATCAAAATTACAAGAGCAAGTGCAACAAATTTCACTCTCGCAAAGAGCAACAAAAAATGAAATGGAAGTTTTGAAGAGGTGGAAGCATTGCTTTGTTCCATTTCTATTATCCAACCAGATTGGATAACCGAAGCAAGAGATGAATGGAAGAAGGAAAAAGATGTATGGACACTCATTCCATTTACTGACCAAGATCCTAGTACATATGATACATTTAGTTGGAAAAATGATTCCTTATGGTACAAAGATCGCTTATATCTTTGTAAGAATTCCCAAATAAAACAAAATATTCTTCTGGAATTGCACACTTCTCCTTTAGGAGGACACTCGGGACTTTTAAAAACTTACCAAAGGGTGAAGAAAGAATTTTTTTGGGATGGCCTTAAATCTGATATTCAAAAGTTTGTGATGGAATGTTTGGTTTGCCAGCAGAATAAATTTGAGAAAATTAAGACCCTGGGACTTCTACAACCTTTATCCGTTCCAAGGCAACGTTGGGAGGAGATTTCAATGGATTTTATCACAGGTTTACCTAAGTCCGAAGGAAAGAATGTCATCATGGTGGTAGTTGATAGAATTACCAAGTATGCACACTTTTGTGCATTATCTCATCCATTTAAAGCAAGTACAGTTGCTACTACATTTATGGACAAAATTCAAAATCTACATGGAAGCCCAAGGGTTATTGTGAGCGACAGAGATCCCATTTTTACTGGAAATTTTTGGACGGAGTTATTTTCTTGTTTGGGTACTCAATTAGCTCATAGCTCATCTTATCATCCTCAATCTGATGGTCAAACTGAGATAGTAAATAAATGTTTGGAAGGATATCTTAGTTGTTTTGTATATGATAAACAAACACAATGGGTCAAGTGGTTACCTCTTGCTGAATGGTGGTATAACACTTCCTTCCATACTGCAGCAAAAATGACCCCATTTGTGGCACTTTATGGATATCATCCACCATCCATCACATCATCTTTAAGGGAAAATTCGAAGGTTCAAGCAGTGGAAGATCACATCGAGCATCAGCAAGAAGTTCTCCAACTCTTAAAGGATAACCTAAATTTTGCACAAAATCGAATGAAACAACAGGCAGATCAACATCGCAGTGAGAGAAGTTTTGATGTAGGAGATTGGGTATTTTTACGGCTACAACCATACAAACAAATTTTCCTCAAGCAAGCTAAGAAGGATAATAAATTATCGCCAAAGTACTATGGTCCTTACAAGGTGTTGCAAAAGATTGGTACTATGGCATACAAATTGGAGCTTCCTGCTTCTTCGCGAGTACATCCAGTTTTCCATGTTTCATGCTTAAAGAAGGTTATAGGTGAAAATCTTTCGGTTCAAACAATATTGCCAGAACTTGATGAGGAAGGAAAAATCATATTGGAACCTGAAGTAGTCATGGAAACAAGAACTCGACAGCTACGGAATCGATCAATTTCAGAGTATCTCATCAAGTGGAAGAACTTACCCACTGAAGATTCTACATGGGAGGATGAGAATTTTATACAGGAGCACCCGAAGCTACTCAAACGTTGAGGACAACACTTTTTTTGAAGGAGAGGGGCATGTTAGGTCCCTATATCACTAGTATAGTCCCTTATTATTGTTAGTGTAAACCCTTTGTTGTTATTATTTTACCCTTGTAACCCCCATTTTGTTATTATTGTGCCCTTAAATTATTATTGTTAGGTCGGCTAGGATTACATTGTGGCCCACTAGGATTACATTATGGCCCCATGGACTCCTATATATAGAAAGGAGGTTTTGTGAATTGTATCATCCAAGAATTGTTCATTTATGTACTATATTGGAGGTTTCCCCCTCGAAGTGGCTTATTTCTAAGGCGTTTATATCTCTTTTCTTCTATTTTTGGAGCTGGTTACACAACACTTCTTCTCAAAGAAGTAAGGATGACGATCACAAGATTGATGAAATCACTTATTTATTAAGAAATATTTCTAATAGAATCTCTAAAATTGAAGCCCAACCTAGAGTATCCCAACCAGTTGCTAATATAACTCAAACTTAGTATAGAAGACCTCAAGAAACTCAAATTTTACAGAGACCTAATACTGATAAAAAAATTCAACCCCCATTAATGATTGATGATCAAGAACATGAGGATAATGACCCCTTAATTACAGATGATACCAATAATTTTTATCTCTCATCAAATAAGAATGCCATTGTTCCTCTTCCTTAAAATCATATCTCTCAAAAAGAGTAAGAAAATTCACAAGTTTCAAAATATCAGGCCTTCTCTGAATTCTTAATTGAAGAATTAAATAGAAGATATGATTTAAGACCTAGACGAGGACCTGGTAGACCATCTAAAAACATCATTGTTAATGAACTACCAGTTAAATCAACAGAAACTCAAACCACAATCATTCAACCATTGAACTAGTCAAATGATTAAGCTACTATCGAAAAAAACTATTTTGACAACTTTCAATGTTGAAAAAGAACTTGAAAGAGTTAAAATACTTATTCCTTTATTTGAAATTTCCAAGAATCTAGGTTACAAGAATCAAGTTTCTAAATAGATCCAATTGTTGAGGAGGTAAATCCCCTCTGCGGACAGAGGCGATCCCTACTAGCCCAGCAGGGGTCTAGCAACAAACAAACAATGCTATGACGCAAGCTCCTAGTTACGAATGAAAGACTTGGGGTAAGAGCCTACCTGGATTCCAACGCTAGATCTGAAGAAGAAGATGTCCCCATCCTTCAGCCCTGGCAGATCACAATCCTTCCACGATCTCCGTGGATGAACACCTGCACACAGAAGAAACGAACAGATACATGCATAGCAACCAGCATACGTAACTAAACATCGGTCAGAAAAGATATTACTCGCATTAACATGATGGAAAAAGGAGTGGAACCATAATCATAGTCATCTATTAAAATGATAAACGAATAGAAGTTACAACCAAGTTCTGACGTCGCAGCTTCCTTCGGACGGGTCTCCGGTTGTCCACGTCTCGCAAAGCTCGCCAAGGAAAGGGAAACCTCTCCAGAGTCTCGTAACAATGGTCTCCTCGCTTGAATGGGCCTTAAGGGAAAGAAGGGATTCTTTACGGCACAAAGGCACTTGGGAATAGGGAGATGCAAAGCTTCAGCACTTCAAGACTAGCTTGCCATGGATCTGAGCAAGCTTTTATAGATGGGGAAGGAGGGAGTTGGGATCCCTATTATCATGGGATTGGCCCTATCAACAAGGAAGGTTCCATGGGAGGTGGCAAAACCAATTCCCTTCCATAGAACTCCCGCAGCCAAACCTCCCAACTCAAGATAGGCAGTGGTTTGTGAGTTTGTTTGAACTCAACTTCCGCCATCCATATTAAAAAACAGTCCCTAAAATGGGTGGCGCGATTGCTGCTCTATGACAGAGCGCCAAGTGGCGCGACCTCTTTACAGGATTTCCCTGATTGGCGCGAGCACTGAACTGTATACCCGCGCCAATGCAAAAAGAGCTGTTTTTCATGAGTTTTGAAAGGAGATGTCTCAAGGAAAAATAAAGCTCATACTCAGAGGGATGCATTGATGATGTTTTCAAGGCATGATAGTGTTCACAGGTCACATAATGGGTCCTCCATTGTGCGGGATGGGGAATGGTAGGGACGGTGACAAATTACTGTGTAACAGATGCCCCCTAAAGCATGAGGCCCGAGAGAGAGGGGTGAAATGCTTTACGAGAACATGTCCAACTGAAGGCCCGCCGTCGGAAAACCTGCACAGAAAGATACAACTGATATCTCAAGTACATGATGTATATATATGGTATGGACGCAGCCATCCGAACAGAGTATGCTATAATCCGGATCCAGGGTATGGGCGCAGCCATCCAACTAAGATCAAACAAATAGACTCGGGTATGGTCGCATCCATCCAATCATTGAGTCATGTACATAATGACAATAATCCACAATCGCAGCCTGGATTACAACAGACACAATCCAGGGTCTTGCGCTCCATCTCGACCCAAACAAGTACAAGTTCGCGCATGTGAATATGTGAGCTGATGTCGAACATGCAAGAACATCGTCTGATTACCAGCCAATGATGAAAGTTGTTAACAGACGCGAGAGAAACCACCAATAATGACAATGGTCCTCAAGGTACTACAGGTACAATCCACGGCGTGTGAATAAATGAGTTGACGTCGAACACCCGCAGAATCATTCGATCGGAAGTCAATGATGTAAACTTCACGTCGAATGCGACGAACCTGCCATTGAGGCATGCAGGCTCCAAGGTACCATCAGGAGTCTCTAGACCAACTTCCTGGATAATGAGTTGAAGTCGACAGGAAGTGACCTTGATCGAAGGTGGGCCATAATGATTCCCACATCATCGACACGAGACAGAGGAACATAATGTTTGTTGTGAATCAGAACCATATGAGAAATAGAGGGAGGTTGATATTTGCAGAGGCCAACTTCTCTTGAACACATGAACAGCACGACAATGGACTTGGCAGTATTTGACATCAACGGATCAAAGGTCATGGCGACAAGGCAGTGAACAGATGAGAGGTCAAAAGAGATTACCCAAACCCATGGAGGCAAAGTGAAGTAACGAGATGAGATGTCCCCAACCCGACACGAATGCAGACAAGTGCCATGTTCAAGAGCGACATACTGCCGACGACAACGATGATGGTTCCATTTTTCCCCCACCATTTCTGGCGAGTACCCCAATTATTTTTGATAACAAGCTTGAAGGGGATAGCATATGCTTGCGATATAAGTCCGCCCTTCGGGCAAATCCATCCTAGTGCATTTAACGAGTCCTAGGAAGGAGAAACTCAGAGAACGTCATTTCGACGGAATCCAATGTCATCAGGTTTTAACGAGTCTGACAAAGGAAGAACTCGGCGTCTTTTCATGTTTAGAGAGTTTGAAAAGACAGCGGAAAAGAAAACTCCACAGGTCCCTTTTCGTAAATAGTTCCCGAGATCCGAAAAGGTAGAAAACAATATCCGGGAAAACCTCCTAGTCGCGATAGGCTAGGGTATTCCTTTTTCGTAATCAATCCATCCCAGCCCGAAAAAGGGTTAAACTTATACTGGGTGAATGTCGATTCTTGTCCATTTTAACGAGATCGAAACGACAAGGGCCTCGGCAATCTTTTCATGTTTAGAGAGTCAGAAAAGAGCTGAAAGATGACTCCTCCTGGAGGAACGAGTGGCATAAAGGGTAGCAACTGGTTCCGGTAATGGTGGAACTGCTCAGAACAAGTAAAAGTTAAGAGGCTGGCTAACAAGACCACTCATCACAGCGGTTCCTCAGGAACGGGTAAAACAACCAAGTGAAGGCATATGATCGGCCAAGCAGATAATGACAATGGAATGAGAAAACCAAGGCTCATCTGGCAAAAACAGGCTGATAAAATGGCAATCACAAAAGGTAAAATGGGCAAGGTTTCATTTTTACACAAGCTTGAAATCAAGAAACTTTGCTTGAAGTTGGTTTCATTTTTACACAAGCTTGAAACAAAGATAAACTATGCTTGAAACCGGTTTCATTTTTACACAAGCTTGAAACAGAAACAAACTATGCTTGAAAAAGTAAGCATGCCCCCAGCATGTTGACTCAATTCGAGGTACATGCCCCCCAAGCTTCAGTCCATATGGAAGGAAGATGGAGTGAAGGTTCAAGTTACGAGATCTAATAAAGACTCGACTGGGATTTTACGAGATCTGATCAAAGACTCGAATTGAACGGGAACGTGTTTCATTATTTTAACGAGGTTGACACATTACAAGAACTATCCTCAGACACCCTTGTTTCATTTTTTAAGGAGCTTGACACAAGACAAGGAACTCTGCTCCGAGAACCTTGTTTCATTTTTTAAGGAGCTTGACATAAGACAAGGAACCATGCTCCGACAACCTTGTTTCATTTTTTAAGGAGCTTGACACAAGACAAGGAACTCTGCTCTGACAACCTTGTTTCATTTTTTAAGGAGCTTGACACAAGACAAGGAACTCTGCTCCAAACACCCTTGTCACAATGAACAAGAAGTCATCGCTTCCAAGAGTTCCCCTCTCGATGGAAGGAAAACATCCTGGAAGTCAGGACCCAATGCCCCCAGTACTTGATGCACGACGGCATCATCACTGAGCACAGGCACGGGGTAGGCAGCCACATAGTTGATCTGCGGTGGAGCAGATACAACGGGTGGATAGAAACCAGGAGGGGGTGATGGCGGACCAGATGCCATATAAGGACCAAAGAACGACAATTGATCAATGGTCACAATCCGTCCTTCATGTGGAAAGCACATCACGCGAAAGAGGGAGGAGACAAGTGCTCCCATGGCATAGGTGTAATCGCGCCCCAGGAGCAGATTGAAATCCAAAGGGCCTGGAACGACCATCACATCCATATGGACGGTTTTACCTCCCAAAGTAACCGGTAACCTTGGAAGGATCCCCAACGGTTGACTCGTCCTTCTGTTAAAAGTCAACAGATTCTGCGTAACAGGCGCAAGCGGTGGCGAACCGACGGCTTGCCAGGTAGTCGAGGATAGAATACTAACAGAGGCACCTTCATCTATAATGGTACTGGGTACAACTAGACCAAGAGCATGTACCGTGATCTCGAAAGGCACGTAAGACGGAAGGCGAAATCTTGCAAATCGACTCCAATCAAAGGAGGCGATCAGACTACTCGGAGGGGCTACCATCGAAATACGAAGGTCTTCCCCTGAGGTTACAGAAGAAGAAGGAGCATCCTCCACGACCTCCATCTCGAAGGCGGGAGGAGTATCCTCTGGGACTTCCATCACAGGAGCCGGAGGAGCAACTTCTTGGGATACGGGGACAGGAGAATCTTTCTCCAAGTCCGAAGAATCTAAAGAAACAAGAAGAACCTGAGGGATGTGAGGTCCAATCTCAACAGAAAAGATTTGGTGCACCGTAGATGGGGCCAGTTCAACCGATCCCACGACCAATGGTTGGTCGGGAACAGATTCCTGAATCTGAATTTCTGAGGGAGTGGGATCGACCAAGGATGACTCTTGACCAATCATGGAATCAGCTGGTGGAGGACTCGAAGAAAGCTGTTTATAACCAGCCGGGAGGCGTGGTGTAGAAACAGTTGAGTTGTCCAAAACTCTCTTGGCTTCATCCATATATGGACAAAGGTGAATGGCATGGTGCCCTTCACACAACTTACAGGGATTGGTAATCTTACCCTGCTTCTTAGAGTTCTTATCAACAGCAGCTGAATATGTGCCCCCAACTTGACTCCCGGAAGCCAAAGGAAACGGTGGGCGGCCGTTGGACCATGCTTCAAGCACCTTGGGAATGCCAGGGCAGTCTCGAAGCAGATGGTCTCCCATGCACAACATGCACGGGAACTTGAATTTCCGAGGAGGGTTGGAAGGTTTGTCAAGAGGAGATATCTCAGAGACAGTAGTTGTACATTTAGCCTCTCGCTTATCGGACTTCTTCTTCTTTGTCTTCTTCTTCTTCTTTTTAGCCACCTGGTTACTCGAATCCAGGCTTTCACCAGGCAAAGTAGAAGATGAGGACGCAGAAACAGGCGAAGAAGGGGAGAGGTCCACCTTGGAATCAACATGAGGTTGTTCAGGTGGAGGAAATGATTGAACAGTAGTGGAGACATTCAGGACAACAGAGGTTGAGATCAACCAAACAGGCAACCCAACAGTTAAACCAGGAAGGGACAACGTCGCCATGTAGGGAGGTAAATCCCCAGTGGAGTCGCCAATTTGTTGAGGAGGTAAATCCCCTCTGCGGACAGAGGCGATCCCTACTAGCCCAGCAGGGGTCTAGCAACAAACAAACAATGCTATGACGCAAGCTCCTAGTTACGAATGAAAGACTTGGGGTAAGAGCCTACCTGGATTCCAACGCTAGATCTGAAGAAGAAGATGTCCCCATCCTTCAGCCCTGGCAGATCACAATCCTTCCACGATCTCCGTGGATGAACACCTGCACACAGAAGAAACGAACAGATACATGCATAGGAACCAGCATACGTAACTAAACATCGGTCGGAAAAGATATTACTCGCATTAACATGATAGAAAAAGGAGTGGAACCATAATCATAGTCATCTATTAAAGTGATAAACGAATAGAAGTTACAACCAAGTTCTGACGTCGCGACTTCCTTCGAACGGGTCTCCGGTTGTCCACGTCTCGCAAAGCTCGCCAAGGAAAGGGAAACCTCTCCAGAGTCTCGTAACAATGGTCTCCTCGCTTGAATGGGCCTTAAGGGAAAGAAGGGATTCTTTACAGCACAAAGGCACTTGGGAATAGAGAGATGCAAAGCTTCAGCACTTCAAGACTAGCTTGCCATGGATCTGAGCAAGCTTTTATAGATGGGGAAGGAGGGAGTTGGGATCCCTATTATCATGGGATTGGCCCTATCAACAAGGAAGGTTCCATGGGAGGTGGCAAAACCAATTCCCTTCCATAGAACTCCCGCAGCCAAACCTCCCAACTCAAGATAGGCAGTGGTTTGTGAGTTTGTTTGAACTCAAATTCCGCCATCCATATTTAAAAAACAGTCCCTAAAATGGGTGGCGCGATTGCTGCTCTATGACAAATTACTGTGTAACACCAATATTCAAGTGTTGATGCTGAGGGAGATGTGGCAAGTATGCAAGATGAAAAACCTTCAGTAATGTTTGGTCCTAGTTCTGATATGATTGATGAAAATGTCCCTCCCTTTTATGTCATTTTAAAATTTCATGATTTTATATTATACAATTGTATGGTATATTCATGGGCTTCCCATAATTTATTGCCCAAAGTGATCATGGATCAACTTCAACTGGAAATTACTAGACCTTATCATGATTTATACACTTTTGATTCAAATAAATTGCCTTCCCTGGGTCTAATAAAATATTTAGTTGTCACCTT
Source organism: Pinus albicaulis (assembly GCA_034641835.2). Taxonomy (NCBI): domain Eukaryota; kingdom Viridiplantae; phylum Streptophyta; class Pinopsida; order Pinales; family Pinaceae; genus Pinus; species Pinus albicaulis. Next base: position 821,758,073 of record CM076575.1, read on the forward strand.
AGCACAAATTCTAGTTAAAAGTGTAGTCTTAGACATTTTAGTCACTGGAATTCCTCCTAAATTTGGAATTCTATTATCTAGATCATGTTGTGCCAAATTAGGAGGAAGTCTACAAATCAATATGTCCTATGCTACGATTCATGTGTATACAGGAGAACATCTTAGATTATACAGAGAAGTGAGATTCATAAATAATATTTGTAGGGCTGATCATGTTAGGAATCATCCTATATATGATGTTGATCAAGATTTTGGATGTTTTACATTGTCATCTAATTATTTTAAAATTCCTCAACTTCACATAGAATAGATTTTGGATTAACCAGAAACTCAAAAACTGATATTTGGAAATTCTATTTTGATGGATCATTCTTAAAGGATGGAGCTGGAGCTGGCATTTTTCTTATTTCCCCAGAAAAAGAGAAAATTACCCAAACTTATAAGTTAGAATTTGATGTTATCAATAATGTACCAGAATATGAAGCTTTCCTTTTAGGATTGGAATTAGCTAAAGGTCTAAAAGTTTAGAAACTAGTTGTCTTCAATGATTGAGATCTCATTGTTGAACAAGTAAGAAATATATGTCAAACCAAACATCCCAGACTTAGATCGTATAGGAATGAGGTATGAGATACAATGGATAATTTATTTCAAGCCTTTAACATCACAACTATTCTAAGAAATGAAAATGCAGACACAATGCCAAATGCAGGTAAAATACAGACCTTCAATTCCTAATAATCTTAAGTATTGGCAAGTCTTTGTGGATGATGAACAATTTAAAATTTTCTTACAAGTGATTGATGAATTTTCAACTTTACAAATTCATGATGAACATCTTAATGATAAAAAATTGGATAATGAAAAGGAAATTTCGTCATTAAACTCAAAAATAGTTGATCATAATATCATTCAATTATCCAACAATTTTATTCCAAAAGGCCTAATTTCTTTTGAAAAACTTTTTGATCATAATGATGTTCCTAAAAACTCATTAGAAAATTCATCCAAAGAAGATATTGAAGAGTGTAATATTGGCGCTCATGATGAAACCATGAACATTAATATTTCTGCATCATTACCACATGAAACAAAGTATAAATATATAAGTCTGTTAGGTCCCTATATTACTATTATAGTCCCTTATTGTTTTTAGTGTAACCCCCTTATTATTATTGTTGTATCCCTGTAACCCCAATATTGTTATTATTGTGCCCTTACATTATTATTGTTAGGTCGGCTAGGATTATTGTGATCCCATGGACTCTTATATATAGAAGGAGGTTTTGTCATTTGTATCATCCAAGAATTGTTCATTTATGTAATGTAAAGGATGTTTCCCCCTCTAAGTGGCTTATTTCTAAGGCATTGATCTCTCTTTTCTTCTATTTTTGGAGCTGGTTTCATAACATTTGGTTTTAGAGCTTTGGATTGTAGGGTTTCGCTGCTCCAACCAGGTCATCGTGGAATTTTTACATTAAATTTTTTTATACGAAGGTTCAGAAGCTGAAATTTTTACAGAGAAAAGCCGAAATCCTAAGGAACATTGTGTAAAACTTTTAGATATTGGTTCGAAATATTTTCAGAGATATGATCTATGGAAGTTAGGGTTTTTTTTCAGATTCTCGAATTTAACCTAAATAGGTCATCGTAGAATTTTCGCTATATCTTGTTTTCAACGAAGGTTTAGAAGTTGAAATTTTTACAGAGAAAAGCTGAAATCCTGAGGAACGTCGTGTAAAAATTTCCGATATTAATTCGCAATATTTTTGGAGGTATGATCTGTGGAAGTTAAGGTTTTTTTTAGGCTCCCGAATTTCATCTCAAAGAGGTGACTGTGGGAAAATCATCATAACTTTCTCTTTGATCATCAGATTGGAATTACGTAGAAAGTGGCTGAAAGTACACATACTGTAGTTTCCTGTGTATCAATTTCAGAGCTGAAGGAGGAAACAGTGACATGTGGCATGCCATACAAGTTCGCTCTACTGAACCAGTCCATAATTAGGCCATTGTGGGAGAATGGACATAACTTTTTCTTGAAGAATCCAAATTAGGTAAGAAATTTGGAATTTGAAGGAAGCTTCAGAGGGCTACTACAGGGATGAGTTTTAGATATTGAAGATATGAAATCACAGATATAATTCAGTTTCAATATCGAGCTCCTTAAAATAAAGAAAAAGGTGTGTATTTTTTTCGAATTGCATAAGTCTTGTGTGAAAAATCAGTTTGAATTGATTCCAAGGGAATATTGTAGAATATATATCAGTATTGGGTTCTAAAATCCCCCCTAAAAAATAATTCAACACCCATTAAGCCTTCAAAAGGCTCTACTATGATTCATGAAGATGAAGAATTGCAACATGAAATATCAAAATTACATGAGTAAGTGCACCAAATTTCGCTCTCGTAAGGAGCAACAAAAAATGAAATGGAAGTTTCCAAGAAAGGCGTGGAAACTAAGATGGATGATTTGAAGAAAGGCATGGAAGCTAAGATGGATGGCATGGAAGCTAATATGGAGGGCATGGAAGCTAGCATGGAAGCTAATATGGATGACATGGAAGAAAAAATGAAAGACAACATGGAAAACATGAAGAATGATCTAAAAGAAGGCATGGAAGGTTTGACAAAGTTGATACAAGGAATGTTTCCTAATGGTGAAAAGATAGTAGAGGAAACTCATGATGAGAACAAAATAAATGTTAATCATGATTTCATAAACTCTAATGTTGGATGGAAGAACCACCATATTCCAAAGATGGATATGAGGAAGTTTTATAGCAAGGATCCCGTAACATGGATACTATAGATGGGGCAATATTTTGATCTCAATAATGTGCAAAACACACAAAAGGTACGCATTGAAACTGTTGAGTTTGCAACAAGATGATGAGCTTAGTGAAAAGAGTCGCCTTCACTAAGTGGGCTTGCAGGCTATTTTTGGCACAAAGTCTATTTTTAGACTATGTCTATTTTTAGACATGTCGATCATATTCTATGAGTTGCAGGATGCTATTTGTGGATGGTTGGTCAAGTTGGAAAAATAGATGGACTTCTATTTTTAGACATATTGGACGGAATCTATTTTTAGATTGCCAGTCTAAAAATAGATATGTCGAATATTATTAGCTCTTAATAATATTTGGACTCTAAACATTATCTTATTCTCTTGGAGCACTTCAGTTAAGTGCACAGATGTGGCACAGGAGCTGACAGAAGGAATTACGCTATTCCTAAGGGTTAAGTGGAGCTATTGCATGGATACTTCAGTTAGAACTTATGTGACAGAGTTTGGTGGAGTTGATTGAGGAAGTTAGTGGAGTTGTATTCAGTTTAACTAATCTAAACATAGTTGAGCTATTTGTATTCAGTTTCACTAATTGATACAATTAGTGAGAGTGGTGTGAATTAATTATTAATTAATTCACTAATTATGAACTCATTAATCAACTAAAGAATGCATCAGTTAACTTCAGTGCATGGACAGTTTCAGTGGAGACCAGTGTAGAAATAGGTGAAAGAGCAGGTTAACTATCAGTTGTGACTATACAGTTGCTATTTGCAACACACAGATAATTGGAGAAGCCCATGAGGATTGCGCAGTAAAAGCCAGGTGGTTTATGTTATTTAATGAGCCATCCCATAGCATTGATTACACAATAGAGGCTGGCTATCAAGTGGCAAAAGATTGGAGCATGTGTTTTGCTAGATCTAGCTTGATAGTGTGTAGAAATTCGAGGTTGTGCTGAGAGCTTGTGAGGAGCTTTGTACTATGATTGTTACATGATCTCCATGACATATAATATACAGATAGTTGGGGTTTTCAGCTTTAAGCTTTCCCATTAAATACTGTGTTCATATTTGTGATTGTTTGTGGTTTTAATGTGTGCATGCAATTGATTTTATTTCCGCATGTAATGATCAATGGTAGAAGATATTCTGTATTATGCATGAAGCTAAAATAGTGTGTGATCAGGAGAATCTCGGTGAATAATATATCAATTATTCAAATTTCTACAGCAACTTTACATTTAGAACAAAATAAATTTGTATGGTATCGATGGCTTTGCTCCTGTAAAAAAAATTGTCACTTGGTCAATTTTTACGGAGGAAATGATAGCACATTATGAGGATACAAAGAGAAACACCTTCTTCAACCAATTGGTAAATATCAAACAAAAGGGTTCAGTGGTGGAGCACATTGAGGAATTCCAAAAATTTAATATGAGGGTAGCTGATATTCCAAAGGAACAGATGATTGATGTCTTCATAGGTACTTTAAAGGATAACATCCAACATAAAGTTCGTGTTTGGGAACCTGATTCATTGGAGAAGGCATTCAGATTGGCAAGAAAATTTGAATGTAAAATTATGGCGAAAAGGAAGCCTACTACTCACATCTATAAATATGGAAGTGTTGCTACTCCTAGACTTCCACAACCTACAAGGTTGACACCACAAAAATTGGAAGAAAAAAGAGAAAAAGGGCTTTGCTACAGTTGCGATAGAAAATACACTAAAGGTCATAAGTGTGTTGATAAGAAATTATTTTACATAGATTGTGAAGAGAAGGAATAAAATGAACAAGAAACTTCAAAAGAAGAGAATATACACCAGGAACCAACCCTAGAAGAAGAAGAAATGAGTCTGACCATATCGTGTAATGCATTGGGAGGAATTACCACTCCTCAAACTCTCAAGATAGAAGGACATATCAAGAAGAAACATGTAATAGTGTTAATTGATTCTGGTAGTCCCATAATTTTATTCATTGTAAGGTATCCAAGGAATAGAATTGTTTCCTATACCTAGCACCAGAATGTCAAGTGATGGTTGCAAATGGAGGAACTATAAATTTCTCTGGAAAAGTCCATATTATCAAGCTAACCATGGGGGAATATCTATTGAATATTCCAATGCTTTCCATTCCAATGAGAGGTGCTTATGTTGTACTAGGAGTACAATGGTTACAATATTTGGGGATGGTAGCTTTTAATTTTCAAGAACTTTTCTTGAAATTTTTTTTGGAAGGAAAGGAAGTCGAATTACGGGGTATCACAGGGAAGCCGGGAAATATAATAAGATCTAATGTCATGACAAATATTCTGAAGAAAGAAAAATGAGGCGTAATTTCACAATTATGCTCACTAGAAGTTCCAACATCAAAATCATCTATTTCTCCAGATCTCCAAAAAGTCTTGGACAATCATTCTAAGGTGTTTGAAACTCCCAAAGGACTCCCACCTATCATGATCATGATCATGCTATTCATTTGATTCCAGGAAGTGTTCCTCCAAACATCTGGCCTTACAGATATCCTTATGTCCAAAAGAGCGAAATTGAACGTATGATTGTAGAAATGTTAAAGGCTCGTATAATTCAGCCTAGTCAAAGTTCTTTCCCTACTCCAGTAGTATTGGTGCATAAGAAGGATGGATCATGGTGCATGTGTCCAGATTATAGGGAGCTCAATAATCTCACTATTAAATAGAAATTTCCCATACCTGTGATTGATGAATTATTGGATGAATTACATATAGAAATTTATTTTACCAAGTTGGATCTTCGTTCAAGATATCATCAAATTAGAATGAAGGCTGAATATATTCTAAAAACAAAATTTCGAACTCATGAGGGTCATTATGAATTTTTGGTCATGCCTTTTGGCCTTACCAATGGAACTTCTAAATTTCAAGGGTTGATGAATTCCATTTTCAGACCCTTCCTTAGAAAATTTGTGCTATTATTTTTTGATGATATACTAATCTACAACAGGTCTTGGAAGGATCATGTTCAACATTTTGACTGGGTGCTCAAACTATTGGAGGAGAAACAATTATATGCAAAAACATCCAAATTTTTCTTTGGAGTACAAGAGGTGGAATATCTGGGTCATTTTATATCTCATGAGGGTGTTAAGGTAGACCCTAACAAAATTAAAGCCATTAAGAAATGGAAAGTCCCCACAACCATAAAGCAGTTGCGAGGATTTCTCGAGTTAACAGGGTATTATCGCAAGTTTGTTAAGAATTATGGGAGAATAGCATCACCTCTAACAACATTATTTAAGAAAGATGCATTTTCATGGACTCCTGAAGCAACTAAGGCCTTTGAACATCTTAAAGAGGAAATGTTCCTAGCACCGGTCTTAGCTATGCCAGACTTCACAAAAACCTTTATTGTGGAATGTGATGCCTCAGGAAATGGAATTGGTGTTTTTTTAATGCAAGAAGGAAGACCCATTGCTTTTGAAAGTCTTCCAATCCAAGGAAAGTATTTACAGAAAGCTACTTATGAGAAGGAAATGTTGGGAATACTACATGCACCAAAGAAATGGCGACCTTACCTAATGGGAAGACACTTCCAGGTAAAAACTAATCATGATAGTCTTAAACAATTTTTGGAACAAAGACTATATTCAGAAGAGCAACAAAAATGGGTCACAAAGATGTTGGGTTATGACTTTGAATTCATCTACAAAAAAGGGAAGGTAAATGTTGTTGCAAATGCACTCTCAAGAAAGGATGAAGAGGTGGAAGCATTGCTTTGTTCCATTTCTATTATCCAACCAGATTGGATAACCGAAGCAAGGGATGAATGGAAGAAGGACAAACAAGTGTGGACACTCCTTCAAAAATTGTAGCAAGATCCTAGTACATCTGATACATGTAGTTGGAAAAATGATTCCTTATGGTACAAATATCGCTTATATATTTATAAGAATTTCCAACTAAAACAAAATATTCTTTTGGAATTTCACACTTCTCCTTTAGGAGGACACTCAGGATTTTTAAAAAATTACCACAGGGTGAAGAAGTATTTTTTTGGGATGACCTTAAATATGATATTCAAAAGTTTGTGGTGGAATGTTTGGTTTGCCAGCAAAATAAAGTTGAGACAATTAAGACCCCAGGTTTTCTACAACCTTTATCCATTCCAATTCAATGTTGGGAGGAGATTTCAATGGATTTTATCACAGGTTTACCTAATTCCGAAGGAAAGAGTGTCATCTGGTGGTAGTTGATAGAATTACCAAGTATGCACACTTTTGTGCATTATCTCATCCATTTAAAGCAAGTACAATTTCTACTGCATTTATGGAAACAATTCAAAAGCTACATGGAAACCCAAAAATTATTGTAAGTGACAGAGATCCCATTTTTATAGGAAATTTTTGGACATAACTATTTTCTTGTTGGGGTACTCAACTAGCTCATAGTTCATCTTATCATCCTCAATCTGATGGTCAAACTGAGATAGTGAATAAATGTTTGGAAGGATATCTTTGTTTTTTTGTATCTGATAAGCAAACATAATGGAAATGACCCCATTTATGGCACTTTATGGATATCATCCACCATCCATCACATCATCTTTAAGAGATAATTCTAAGGTTCATGCAGTGGAAGATCACATTGAGCATCAACAAGAAGTTCTCCAACTCTTAAAGGATATCCTAAATTTGGCACAAAATCGAATGAAACAATAGGCATATCAACATCACAGCGAGAGAATTTTTGATGTAGGAGACTAGGTATTTTTACGGCTACAACCATACAAACAAATGCCCCTCAAGCAAGCTAAGAAGGATAATAAATTATCGCCAAAGTACTATGGTCCTTAAAAGGTGTTGCTAAAGATTGGTACAATGGCATACAAATTGGAGTTTCATGCTTCTTCGCGAGTGCATCCAGCTTTCCATGTTTCATGCTTAAAGAAGGTTATAGGTGACAAACTTCCAGTTCGAACAATATTTCCATAACTTGATGAGGAAGGAAAAATTATATTGGAACTTGAAGCAGTCACGAAAACAAGAACTTTACAGCTACGAAATCGCTTAATTTTAGAGTATCTCATAAAGTGGAAGAACTTACCCACTGAAGATTCTACATGGGAGTATGAGAATTTTATATGGAAGCATCCGGAGCTACTCAAGCGTTGAGGAAAACAATTTTTTGAAGGATAGGGGCATGTTAGGTCCCTATATTACTAGTATAGTCCCTTATTGTTATTAGTGTAACCCCCTTATTGTTATTGTTGTACCCCTGTAACCCCAATATTATTATTATTATGCCCTTACATTATTATTGTTAGGTCGACTAGGATTATATTGTGACCCCATGGACTCCTACATATATAAGGAGGTTTTTTCATTTTTATCATCCAAGAATTGTTCATTTATGTAATGTAAAGGAGGTTTCCCCCTCGAAGTGGCTTATTTCTAAGGCGTTGATCTCTCTTTTCTTCTATTTTTGGAGCTGGTTTCATAACAAAGTCTCCTTAGAAATTAAAAAGATGTTTTTGCTTGGTCCTATGATGAGCCTAAAACTTATGATACTGCTCTTATTGAGCACAAAATTCCCCTTAAACTAGAAGCCAAACCTTTTAAACAAAAACTAAGAAGGATAAATCTAGTTTTACTTCCAACAATTGAAAAAGAACTTAAAAAATTATTGGATGTTAAGATCATAGTTCCTTTAAGATATTCTGATTGGATAGCCAATTTGGTCCCGGTTAGAAAGAAAAATGGTGAGGTCTGATTGTTTTTATATTTCATAAATTTAAATAAATCATCTTTGAAGGATAATTATCCATTACCCAAAATGGATCAATTACTTTAACAAGTTTTAGGTTCTAATAGAATTTATATGTTAGATGGGTTTTCTGTATACAATCAGATTATGGTAAGTACATAAGATAGAGAAAATACAACATTCACAACTCCTTGGGGTACATTCATGTATGAAAGGATGCCTTTTGGTATAACCAATACTGGAGCTACTTTCCAGAGAGCCATGGATCTAGAATTTGTTAGTAAGATTAATAAATTTGTTTTCATTTATTTGGATGATGTATTTTCTAATTCTAATCAAGAACATTTAAAGCACTTGAGAAAGGTTTTTGACAGGTACAGGAAATTTGGAATCTCACTCAATCCAAAGTAGTTCCTCTTTACCATCAAAGAAGGAAAGCTACTTGGCCACATTGATTAAAATAAAGGAGTGGTTATTGATCCAAAGAGAGCGTCATCCATTCAAGCAATCACTCTACCAAGGAATAAAAAGGAAATTCAAGCTTTTCTTGGGAAAATCAAATTTTTAAGAAGGTTTATACCCAACTATGCTGAAATAGTTAAATTCATTACTGACATGTTAAGGAAAAAAAATGAAGTTAAATGGACGGGTCAATCAAAATTTTCTTTTTCCCAAATTAAGAAATATATTTCTGAAGTACCAGTATTGGCCAGTCCAGACTATTCAAAACCTTTCAACATTTTTTTTTGCCTCTAAAACCACTTTAACTGTTTTCCTTTTGCAGAAAAATGAAAATGGTGATGACCAACCTATTGCCTTCTTTAGTAAAGTCATGAGAGATGCTGAGTTGAGATATGAAATTATAGGAAAACAAGCCTATGCCCTTGTCCAAGCCTTGAAATCCTTTAGAATCTATGTCCTCCATTCATCCATTATTTCCTATGTTGCAAATAATGTTGTTAAAATTGTATTATCACAACCTGATACAGATGGCAGAAGACGAATATGGATCACTAAGATATTAGAATTTGATCTTAGTATCAAATCTACCAAACTGATAAAGGGCCAGGGTTTAGCCAAGCTTCTAGTTGAATCCAATTGTAAAATCTTAGGGATAAATTTTGTAATGTAGCTTTCAATTGAGAAGAATCCACAAGAGCCCTCTCAACTTTTAGTTGAGAAGAATCCACAAGAACCTTCTCAAGTTTGAATAGATTAGAATCCACAAGAACCTTCATATACTACTGAATCAACTCCTCTTCCACTACATATTGAAGAGAATTTCTCTTATCTGAATGGTACAGTGATATTGTAAATTTTCTTCGCAATCATGAATTTCCATTAGACTTTACAAAGAATGAGTGTAAAACACTCAAGTTAAAAGCTCTCAAATACTGCATTATCAATGCAAATATGTATTGGAAAGATTTATTAAATATCCTCTTGTTATGTTTAATTGAAGAAGAGACAAATGAAGTTATAGATCAATTTCATGCAGGTATTTGTGGAGGTCATTATGATTGGAGAGCAACAACATACAAGATTCTTATACGGGTTTCTAATGGCCCAAGTTGTTTCACAAGTGGGAGCAAAAGTCAGAAGTTGCATACCCTGTCAGATCTTTGCTGGAAACAGAGATTAGCATCACTCCTTCTTGTTCCAGTCCTAGTAGAAAGACCTTTTTTACAATGGAGACTAGATTTTATTGGAGTGATTCACCCAACATCTAGCAATCAACATAGATGGATTCTCACTTCCACAAACTATTTCACAAAATGGGTAGGAACCATCCCAGTAAAAAAATCTACTGACACTATTGTTATTAAATTCATTGAAGAAAATATATTTTCTATATTTGGTTTCCCAATGCAGAGAGTTACAGACAATGCACAAGATTTCAGTAGTGTTAAGATGATTGAGTTTTGTCAGAAATACTAGATTTTATTACAGCAATCCATCCCCTATTACCCTCAAGGAAATGTATTGGCAGAGTCTTCAAATAAAAGTCTGATTAAATTCATCAAGAAAGTGCTTATTGATCATAAGAGAAATTGGGATAGCCATCTCAAGTATGCAGTTTAGGAAAACAAAATTTCACAAAAGAGATCAAGAGGTAAATCACATTTTCAGCTTGTTTATGGCACTGAAGCCATTTTTCCCACACAGTTAGTCTTTCTTGTTTTGAAATTTTTACAAGAAACATATGAATAACCTAATTATTTTCCTAGAAGAATAAATCAAATCATAGAATTGAATGAAAATACAGATGAAGTTCAATATAAGCTTAGGAAGTATCAAAACAAAATGAAAAGCTTATTCGACAGGAACGCCAAAGAAAAAGACTTTAAAGAAGGGGATTTAGTACTAAAATGGGATACTAGAAGAGAGGATCAAGGAAACATGGTAAGTTTGATAATCTTTGGTTTAGCCTTTCAATATTGCATAATAAAGATAACAATACCTTTATCTTACGTGCTGGAAGGACACTATTCTTCATTTCCGGGCCAATGGAAAACATTTTGTTTGATTAGTATCCAATAACAATACTACCAATCATCCACTGTATATTATTGGCTTGTTTCATTTTTCTTAAAAGTGTTTGTTTTCAACAGACTCCACCACCCCCAGAGAAGGCACTGATCCTATGTTCTCGCATCCCACGGGAGGAAGTAGTCCTCATTGGAGTCGATGTTGTAAATATGTTTGGTTTCTGATAAATTAGAAGTTTAAAGAAAATAAAATACAAAAATGTTGGATGTTTCTAACAAGTTCTCACTTCAAAATTTTTGTCATCATTAATGCTTAAAAATGATTCTTCTTCAAAACTCTGTTTTGAAGAAGAAATCGTCAAATTTATTGTTTGTAATAAATATGTAATTTTTAAAGGTTTTTTCAGTCATGAGGAATTCAAAGGCAGCCTTGGTCCTCCTTTGCCAAGACATGCCACCATCCCTGCAAAAAAAAATCAACAAAGGAGCCATCATTTCAGCCAAAAGTCAAATGGAAACAAAAAGACAGATTTTGTATTAAAAGTGAAAAAATGCCAATTTCAAACATTACAAAAGTGGGTTATTTCAAAATGAAAATCTAATTCCTTTGATACATAAGATATTTCTACATTGATCAATTCATTTGCTCCAAGAGACATCAAAGAGAAGCCGAGTTGAAGTTGTGGAAGAGAAAAACAGAATTTGAAGGCCGAGCTGTTGGTGAAATTGCAGGCGCGGCTCACTGGCCGGTCGCGGCGCATAGGGCCGCATTACACTGTGTAAATTCTCACTGGCGCGGTGCATTGGGCTGACTGCGCGGCGCACAGAGCCTCCAAGCAATTTTTCATTGCTTTTTCATCGAAACTTCAAATTTTCGCTCCCATTTGCTCAAGTAAGCTCATACACTCGTTCTTGTTGGTGTTTGGTGTGATTTCAAAGATTTGGTTAGAGAATTGGTAATATCAAAACATAAACCCTATCTTCTTATCAAAAACTACTTCATAGGGTTTATATTTGAATTTGAAGTTTGGTTGTTGGTGTCAATTTGTTTGGACTCTATTCCCCTCTTGTGGTTCCCTTCCTCCTCACTGTCACACTATTATCACAAACCTTCCCCTATTCTCCAAACCACTCATACCATTTAGGCCCTATTTCCCTACCCATAAAAGATATCATTCCCTATCACCGTGTTGAGATTTTCTCCATGGTTTTGAAAGTAGAGTTTTAAAGTTAGTTTTGGTGCCAATATTTTCCATTCCTCATGGTTTATTCCTCCCCCTCACTGTTAATATTACCATTACACACCTCCCCTATTACCTTATATCACTCTCCCTCTCATATCACTTATTCTCATCTCCCAATCCTTTCACTGTATATCATTATCCCTATCCCTCAAACCTTTCATTCCCATCACTATCACTCTCTCATGTCTTTTGCAAAGAATCCCTAACTCCCAAAGTCCCCAAACCCCACATTCCCCAAACATAATCAAGTGAATGTCTTCACATTTTAAACTTCACTTGGTTGAGACATATTTTTCCCACAGTCCACTATACTCACTCTCCCTATTTACCATAGTCCCTTCCTATTTGGCATATTTTGGCAATTGAAATAAGGCACCAATTTTTCATTTTCAAAAAACCAAACATACACTTGTCATACACATTGCAAACACCATGACGGACACAGATTCATCCTATGAACGAGATAGTGACTTTACAACTGAAACTGCATGCACTAGGAGGGCACTGAAACGGCGCAAAAGGCATGATCGACTTCAAATATTGGCCAAAGCTTCTTTGGATGAGCATGATACTTGATGGGGGACCTTCACTCCAAATTTCAACAAATTTGGAGAAAATTTTGTCATTTTTGAGTTTTTGGTCACAAAACAGGTTTTCCTGCCCAACGCGTGGCGCCACCTTGTGCGCGCTTACGATTGGGAGATCCTCTGGAGGAAAACTTGAGATTTATAGATTTATTATGAAAATTTATGCATGCTCAGGAATTGCCTAAGGATTTCATCAAGTTCTGGGTGGCCTAAAGGGTCAAAAACACCTTGAAAATGGCCTTTCTGCCACTTTTTACACACACAGGAACCAGTCTTGGGAGATTGAAGTTTTGGAGGGGAAAATGACATCCACATCCAGAAATTCCACTTGGGTTGGAAAGTAGACAGGCAGGGCTTTCCAACTAGCTATCATGAGCTCAATTTGGACTTTAGGAAGTTCCTCAAAATGAGCTCCAAACTTGTGCTACGCATAGAGATTTTGGGCGCGGCGCATAGAGGATTTTGGCATATTTTTCACTCTTCAGCTCAGAATTTCGCCCAATTTTGACTAGTTTTACTTTTTGATGTAAATATTGATCTATCTTGATGTAATTTCATGTTCATGATGTAATTTGGGCATATTTTTACTTGTTCTAGAATATTCATTCACTAAAAGGTGAAACGTGAGTGAATGGATTAGTTTCCTACCATATAGAGGCAAGTTGTTTGATTGCCTAGATTTCAGTTCCTAGTTTAGAATTGGTTGAAACAACTCCTAGAAGGACGAGCTCAACCCATAGAGGCATGGGAAGGGGTTAGAATTGTCTATATATTGTATTTTCTGAGACATTTTCAGGGGTTGGACTCTTGGGAATAGTTTGGCACCTCATTGTATTTTCATTTCAGCATTTTTGGAAAAGGAAAGACCAGGGTTTTGCAGCACTTGTTGGGATCCTTGTGGCTCTGATTTTTTATGGTGTTTTTCTCCATGTAATTGTGAGTTTCATTAATGTTTTATGCATGCCATTTCTCTTCTTTTTTCTTCTGAAATTAAACAAATGAGTAACTAAGGTAGAATTCATTAATTTGCTGGTGCTCTGCCTTAAGCTTTTGTTTAGTTTTATATGTTTTCATCTGTTTGAAGAGGATCCTTGTAGCCTCTTTCCCTCTTTAGCTCCTCAACAGTCTTTTCTATCCATTCATTCAATCTAAGACATCAAAGCCATTGCTTTCCTTGCCCCAACTTGAACTCTGCAAGAACCAGGCCTAATCCCCAGACCCAAAATTGCCTTTCCCTTGTTTCCGACAAAAACCTACAAAATCAAACTCGAACTCCTTTATTCATATACCTAGCCTAAAATTAGTTGTTGTTTCAGTCATCTCAAGCCCTATTGATACATTTTTCTTGAGATTGACCCGGAGAGAGCCCTCTCCTATTCTAGTAGGGCTAGCTACCAGATTGAGCGTGGTTTGGTGTTACCCTGAATCTCGCCTTCTTTCAGCCTGAGGTGGATTTAGGTAATAACAGGCCTTTCAATATTGCATAAGTTAAAGACAACAATACCTTTATCTTACACAAGTTGGAGGGCCACTATTCTTCATTTCCAGTCAATGGAAAATATTTGAAACATTATATCCAATACTAAAAATACATCAATCATCCATCATTGTATATTATCGGCTTGTTTCATTTTTCAGAAAAGTGTGTTTGTTTTCAACAGAGAATCCATCAGCCCCAAGAGAAGGCACTTGGATCTGCATGTTCTCTGCATCCTACAGGAGGAAGTAGTCCCTAGTTGGAGTCGATGTTGTAAAAATGTTGGGAAAAAATGAAAAATAGAAAAAGAATCAACAAAAGAGGCAAAGAATGAAAAATGAAAATAAAAAATAAAAGGGGATAGAATAAAATGCTAGGTAAAAAATATATCTATGAAAAAAAATAGAAAAATATGTTTTTTTCGCATTGTATTGGTGAGAAAATTTAAATGTCGCCTCCTTATTGTTTAATTTCATTTAACTAGGTAATAAGTGTGATTATCCAATTAAAACAATGTTTAAATAATAAAGTACATCCGACAATATTTTTTTCATTTTTGGAGTAAACCTCCGCTATGATTAGAACATTGCGATCTGCGCCAAATAAATCAAACGACCCATATGATTTTCGCAGCCCCTGAGCCCACTCGACATTTAGTCAATGTGGGGGGGAGGGGGGGCGTGCGAAAATTTGTTTCCTTGCATACCACTTCTTCCGCGTGCCCTCCCTTCGTTCATTTCGCAACCCCTAGCTCTAATATCGTAAACCATCCCCCCCCTTTGAAATCGCCTCCACTTGTTCAAAAGGACTGTTGACTCCGCTCTCGCCAAAAACATACGCTACCACTCCCATCCTGCCAAGTGCCATCTGTCTCCACCAATCACATATTTTGATACCAAATCATCCATTACACATTAATTACACTCCCCCGCTCCTCCATAACGGAAAAATGCATCAATAAAACCACAATTTTTGAAGGTTTTTAGTTTATTGGTTTAAACAAAAGGAACTAACCATCAAACTATTAATCCATCTTGCTACTGCTGCGATTTGTAACCATTGGAAGCATTATACCATTGCACCAGTTACAAAGATGAAGCGAGATTCTGTCAGCAACCATCCTATTTAATATTTTTACCAATTTTTCACAGAACAAAGGAAATTCCAGGTAATACAATTTCTCTTTTTCCTCTGCAACTATGTCTTCCAAAAAGAAATCTTAGAATTCTAAAAACCCCACGCTCCTTCCTCTTGTGGACTTAGATCATGAACCTTTGGTAGACCAGCATTAACAAGTTGCATAATCTAATTGTGAGTTCGATTGATTCTAAGTTTACAATTTGTTAAAGAAAAATTTCTTAGATAAAACTGATGAATTAAACCTCTGGCAATCATCTCTCCCACAATTCATCTTTCCCCAAACCTTTTATTTCCCAGATTTTGTCTCATGGTGTCAGATTAGGTATTTCCAAAGTCAGAGAGCCATAATTTCCCAAAACCAAGAGGTCTTGTTCACTATCACTGCTAAATCAATAAATATAATGCTGCAAGTCCAAAACCTTGAACCATTGCATCCATTTTCTCCAGAATCCCTCATGGATATCTATAATAAATTGGATTTTCCTCAAATAACCAAAATCTTCGAAATATTCTTGCTAGAAGATGTTCAAATGTCTAAAAATAATCCACCCTAACAATCATCCATGTTCCCAGACATGACTAAACAGATCATATCCATTGTTGCATGCCTGTTAGGTTGTCATTTTGACTAATGGGTCGATGAGGTGATGATAGGTTTCTTGTCAGTTTTTACATCAAAGGAAAAGCCTCTAATTTTCAATTATATTCAATACTTGGAAGATTCCATTCATGAGAAACTCATAATTTTTACCACATAAGGAGTGTTCAAATATGCTTCCGTTTTGGTATATTTGTTCATATTTTATCAGTCAGATACATTTTCTTTTCCCCTGCAAAAGATGGACAATCAAGGAAATCCAAAATCGGTAATTCAATGGAAATCATTAGTAATAAATAACAACAATGAATATACATTAGGTGACTTTTTGGATCAATTTTTACATGTGGACTTAAGTCTACTAAACAGTGATGTAGAGCCAAGGATTGGGACATAAATTAAAATAATCCTACATTTGAGTGAACAAAATAAAACATGATATTGGTACTTGTACCAAAATTATACATAAATCAAGGTATATGACTGTGAGATACCACCATACATATTGCCTAGATATGTCCCTCTTTGAATTTTTTCTCTAGAGTACATTAGGAAAATGATTAATATGGATCAGCTTCATTTTGTATCAGCAGGAAAAAAGGCCCAATTCAAAATCAAGACTCAGATAGAGCCTTTTATTTGTAATACTAGATAAAAAGGGAGGGAAGCATATGTATTGTTGAAGATTATGAATTTCAAGCTTAGCTTCACCTGTTCTTATGACCCACTAGGAGTAATTTCCAAGTTGAGGGTAGAGAAAAACACTACCACATATGCACACACTCCTAGTCCTGAAATAGAACAATACATAAATAGAGATGAATGGAAAGAAAATGCCCTTTAGGAAGCAGAAGAACATAATATATCAGTTCCCATATCTCACACTCCAGTGTCTAAAGAGAAGCAAGATAAAATATGGAGGGAAAGTAATTCCCTACTGTCACAAAGATTTCAGGGAAGGACTTCAAGATATACCCTAAGAGGCAGAAGACAAATGACAGGGGTGAATCAAAACAAGAATATGCTACACAACAACATCCAATTGTCATGACAGGGCCATTTGTACCTCCATACCCTACAAGAGAAGAAATAGTGATTGGATCTCCTTCAGCCTCACAAGATGCATCCTCATCACAGACAAGGGAAGTGCAATAGAATCCAAAGGAGCCAAGCATATTTGCAGTTTACTAGGAAATAAAAAAGAAGAATGAAGCTTTGAAAGTTTCTACTTATACTCAGTTATGGAAGCATAAATCCTATTCACAACATAGGATACTTTCAACCTTTGACACAAAAAAAGGAAGAATGAAAATTTCTTTCTTAGAGCCAAAATTCACCCATCCAAGAACAACTAATGATCACACTAAATCAATTTTCTCTTTTGATGTAGATTTGATTCATCCTATTGACCAGATAGACTTGCATAAACAATATGGTGAGATTATATTTTCTTCTCTCACAAACTCAGCCATGACAACATCTAGATTAAAAGCTTCATTAAACAATGTCCAATCTCAGATGAAAATAGAGAGTATTTCTTCTCTAGCCAAGGATTTAAAGATAGAATCCTTGGAAGATTTAGTGATAAAATTGGGATATGATCCCAATGATGTAAAAGCAGCCGAAGAGATCATCAAAAGTAAAAATGCAGATATAAATTCTTTGAGAAAACAACTCAAACTCCCAAAAACAAAAGGTCCACAAACAAAAGAAATGGGAGAGTTAGAGAAGGAAAAGGAAGACATGTTTAAGATCATATTTGAGTAAAATGCACAAATTTTCAGGCTGGAGAAAAAACATGAAAGACTTCTAAAGGAAAAAGAGTAGGTAAGTCCTGAAAAAACTGGTGCTCTAAAAATAATTCCAGTAACAATCATTGCACCAGCAATAGTTCCACCTACATGTAAAGCAATTGGAGAAGAATCTACATCAACAGGTACAGATCGAGCAACAAAATTGGTAAAGGAAATGGATGAATTGTCCATTAAAGGAGAATAAATTGAAAATTTGAAGGCTCATCTTGCTAAACTCCAAGAGCAGAAGTTGAAAACAGATAGTGCATATCTGGTAGAATTATAAAAAGCACACAAGCTGACTCAAAAAATTGATGCCTTAGAAAATCAGTTCCTTTTTGTTGATACCATATCATAGGCCAAGGAAAACATCTGGATAGAAATCAATGAGGCCATCATATAAATCTGACCATCAATTCAAATCATCTTTGAACAAGCTGGTTAAAAAATATAGAGGAGTAATTGCAGATGTAAAAAAGGAATTGGGCATGAAACAAAGAAGAGCCACAACTCTTATTCGGAATCTAAATTCTAAAACCAAAGAAGAATTATAAGAATTTGATATAGAAGATAGAAAAAAAGCCATTCTGGAAGTAAGAAGGATTCTTACTAAGAGAACTTTGATGTTGAAGTTGGAAAAAAAGTGTCACAATTTAGAATGAGGAATCCAAAAATTTCATAGAAAGTTTTCTATTTTACATCAAAAATGGTTGTCTGGGTTAACATGAATAGGAGATAAATTTATTAATATGAATGAATATCAGCACAAAATTTATTCAATCTCCAAAGATAAATCCAAAATTTCAAAGATAAAGGGTTTGATTAGAGGAAAAGATTTCATGGAGGGCCTTAGTTATGATTTTCTTATCAAGCATGAGACAAGTCATCTATTTTTGGTTAAACCTACCTTCCAAAGATATATTTAGGTAAATGAAACATTCATAAAACTACTCAAGTATACTATTCCAGATGAAGACAGGTGGTAATAATTATGAAAATTACTGAAGCCATGAGTTAGTAGGGTCAACAACAAAGGAGCAACACAATCAGTCCATATTATCACCAGAATCTTCGAAAACAATGCCAACCATTTAAGAAAATTTATTTTACTATTATTTTGCATTATTTTTGTAAAATAGTTTTAGATAATTCTAAAAATAGACCTAGATATTTGAATCTAGATTTTTGTAAATAATTTGTATAAATAACTCCAAAGGCGAATTGCAAAGGGTTGAACCCTTGGATAAGCTTCTAAAAATAATGTTGTAATCAATCTGAACCGGCTTCATATTTATGAAAGGATTCTAGATTTGCTTCAAAACATTTTGTCATCTTGTGAGTTCTCCTTATGTTATTCATTTCCATTTTGTTGTTTCTTCATGTGTTTAAGTTTTTGTAAATAAATTGGGTAAGATAGGCTGAATGTAAACTTATCTAAATTCCTTGTGAAGTTATAAATTATTACAAAGATTAGTTTATGAGTCTTAATAACTCCTTTACATGAATAAATTGTCACTTCTTCATGAAATTAAATACATCTTGTTGGGCTGAAAACATTGTTTACTTGCATCTTTTTGTATGATTTAAAAAATATTCTATTTGGATATTCAGAGAATCATAACTTCTTATAGTTCCACCTTACACCCATTTTAAAAAACACATTACTTTCAATAGGTAAATATCTGCCATTTTCTGGATATTTAAGTTTTATTAAGGTTTAAATACCTACTTTTATATGTCTAGAACATGGTCATCCAAAATTTAAAACAAAAAATATTTTATATGCTATGGCATAATTAATTAACCACAAATTATATCAAAGGTACAACGACTCCTATAATGTAGGAGACATTCTACATGTCTCTAGTTTTCCCCTCAACTCGAATTAACTAAACCAACAAGTCATCAAAACTTAGTTAACTCATACAAGCTATCATGTAAAGTGGAATTGCAATTTTCCTCTAATTTAATTCAAGGGAAAATTAAATTCAAATCCTTTTAGATGCCATTTTCAATATTTCTTGTTTCCATTTTTAACACTCCCTCTCAACAAGAAAGGAATTCAACTCTATCCCGATTTGGTACTTTTGAAATTCTCTGCATGCAACAATTCTCTCTAGTGTTGTTGCTAATAAAACTTTTGAAACTAAAAAGCATACAAAATAAATCCACTGTGATCAATATGATGCACCTGTCACCCAAGTCTGTGACTGGGCACTACTAGCTCCTGAATTGTAGACTAAAATCTCTGCACTGATGCTGAGTCTGCACTGAGCTCCCCAGTATCTGACTACTACTAGTCTCTTCATATGTCACTATGACACGTGACTGCATCAACCACCACTAATCCATATTTCTATTGTATACTGTGGGCCCCCATAGCAAGGTAATGATCCATGAGACAAAAAAACATCAAGGGGTCCTGCCCAAATTTCTGCACTCTTGGTATTATGACTTCACATTGCCCCACCACTCACCTGGATGTATGGCTGCATGTGCTCCCTATTCCCACCTAGCTCAAAATGCCCCCCCTACTAGAGGTATTTTCATGAGTGGATGTATCCACTTGGCCTCTTCTATGCTTCTCCAATTGTGGTTGCTTCACAACTTGCTTAGGCATCTTCTCAGGTTGCATGTTGGGAGGTAATTTATGCTCCCCCTCTTCCACCAAGTCTCTAACCTTTTCCTTTCTCCTCATGGATTTTAATGCATCTTGTACCTCAAGTTCATACAAGTTCTTGAATTGTACACTGATCTGCTTCGTCTGTCCCGTGGCGACGTGTCTAAGGAAAACCCTTCATTTGCTAAAAATCACATCGTAGACACGATATTCCAATTCCACGATGGAAACAAGATTCTTTGTTAGTCTTGGAAAAAACAACACATATGTCATTTTGAGAGGGGAGCTATACTCCCTCTAAAAGGTAAAAATACCGATTCCAGTCATGCTATACCACCCATCATCTCCAAAATTTGTTTTCTGCTTGAGGTCTTTCTCCTCCAAGTCACTGAAGAGATATCTATTCCCCGTCATATGTAATGAGGCACTACTGTCGAGATACCACATTCATCCCATTACAGTGCTTTCCATGCATGCAATGAGAGTGAAATCAAGTTCGAATTGTGAAGCTAGAGCTTCACCTACTACTGCTACTGGAGGCTCCTTCTTGCTTGCCTTATTCTGTGGACATTTCGTGGAAAAGTGCCTAAACTTCTGACAGTGAAAGCACTTGATGTTGGAAAAGTCTTTCTTCTTGCCCTCTTCACCTTGGGACTTCTTTCCCTTGGATTTATTTTCTTTACTAACTAATGTGAAGTCCTTTTCTTTGGAATAGGTTTTGTCTCTGTTGTTCCTCCTAATCTCTTCCTGCACCAAGTCAGACCACAATCGCTCCCACTTTGGTAGCTTCTCCCTCCCATTTACTAAATCCTTGCAGTTGTGCCAACTCTTGGGAAGGCCTAGAAGTGCTAGGCTCACTAGATCATCCTCGACAACGGTAACACCAACACTTCCAAGCTCATCCCAACATGGGGTGAGCTTGGTCAAGTACTTTGGTATTGTGTCACCCTCCTCCATCTTGATTTTTCTGAGCTTGTCCTTTAATGCCAACTTCATGTGGTCGCTGTTGTTCTGAAACAAATCTATTAAGGCCTTCCACTTAGCATATGGAGTTTCCTTTCCAATTAGGTTCGAGACAATATTATATCGAACTCCTTTTAACGAAATCCTTCTTTCCTATGATGCATTCTTCTTCCTTGCCACCACAGCTTGAGCATCTGTTGCTGCAGGCTTAGGAATATCATTATCTACAAATTTCTTTAGCCCATTGTCTTCAACGTTGCATCCATCTTGTCTCTCCAAGCTATGTAATTTTAACTACCTTTAAGGGCTTATTCAAGTCTCAATCTAGAGAAAGACATCCTGATCCTGCTGTTAGTCCTGAAGAGTAGATCTACAAATTCGATTCACCTACACAAAACAAACTTGTATTCTTCTCTTCTAGAGTGATTCCTGCTCTGATACCATGTAGAAAATCCACGTAGATTCAACTGATAATTGTAATATGCTAAAACATTGTACTCAAATCTACTCTACCAATTGCGGAAACCAAGTTAGATCTTGAAATCACAATACATGAAAGAGAGAATTTCAATCGCACAACACAAAGATTTATCTCGGGAAAGCCTCAGCTAAAAGCCCCGCTATCTGTATATTGCATAAGCCAAAGAATATGAGAAGATTACATTCTTTTGTCCAAGCTGAGAAACCTCTGCACTATCTCTATCTGTCTCAATGATTCTTAGACAAGCTTGGTTCAATACTTAACCAATTTTTTTCCCTCCAGGATCCCTATTCCCTGCAAAATTTCCTTGGGTAATTAAGCTTTATTAATTAGGGAAATTCCCAATCCATACTGCGCAATCCATTAGGGGCCTTCCTTTGATTGCATGCTTACTTGTACAATTTGGATGATTATAGAAATGATAATACACTACTCTTGAACTCCAATCTCAACTGGGTCTTTCTCAGAATTGACATGCATGAGTTATTTATGAGTGAATTATCAGTTATCTAATTGATCACTGCAAGTGAATTAAATATAATTTTCACACTTTGACCTCTCTCAATTTCCTCCATTAGTTAGAACTAGTTAAATTGACTTTAAATCAGATAAACTTAGTTAATTAATTACAACTCAAAATAAACTCAACCAGGGATCTTATAATGTAGGAGACACTCCACATGTCTCTAGTTTGACCCTTAAATCGAATTAAATGAACCAAATAAGTCACCCTAAGTTAGTTAACTTGTACACGATGTCAGGTGATGTGGAATTACAATTTTCTTCTAATTTAATTCAAGGGTAAATTAAATTAAAATAATTTTTGATGCCATTTTAAATATTTCTTCTTGTCATTTTCAACACCCAAGCCATTTTTAATATGGCGTATCGTCTCTGTAGATAGTATACTTTCATAGTTCTGTAAAATATCTTCACTTTGTTGTAGTACATTGTTTTTTTTCAACAAAACTCCATATTCAAAATTTGCAAACTATGTATGCTTTATCTCATGTAAATTATATATATATATATATATATATATATATATATATATATATATATATATGCCTTTGTAAAAACTTCAATGTTTTTTTTTTTTGAACAATATGGTTTCTTTACTATATTCCCATATCATGATCAAAACATTGAATTTGTCCATGTGTGTCAACTCGGGCTCTCTACTAATAAATTGAATGGTTTTCTTTTTTATTATTCATGTTGTCTCTCAAGTATGTTAAAAAAAACTTCAATTTTGATTAATTTGTTCTATTTATTCCAACTTTTGATGGCACAATGATGCATTTTTTTTCAAATATGTCACGTATTTTTCCAAACTTACAAGGATGTTATGGACAAACCCCTTTCCTAATAAGTATATCTTTCTTGTTATATAAACTATTTCTTTATGTCAAGACTCGTTACTCATGTTCTATAAATTCACTTGTGCCTCCATTCTAACAATAATTTATTTCTACTTAATTAGATATGTCATCCAAAAGTGGAAATGCATAGAAAAACACACAAAGATGCCTTCTATATGCACAAAACAAAGATACATGTCGGCGACTCCTTTAGGAAAAACACAAAAAAACCTACTGCTTTCCCTCTCACTTCAAATTATCCCCCAACAATGCAAACCAATTCACCTCACCTTCTTCAAAACCAATACACCCCCCCTCAATGATGAACACCATTGATTTTGTGAAAGGATAGATAAACTCTCTACCATGCATATTTGCACCATATTCAAAGACTCATACCCAAGTATGAAAGAAATACTTTTACATGGTAATCCTTCTTTCTTTCATTGTCCTGCATCTAAGTCTGTCGCAATTCCAAACATGGCGATATGGCAGTTGATTGATGTTTAGAGATTACTTTTCTCTCACATAAATCATCCATGCATTCGATGTTTAGAGAAGCATTCATAGATATGTCAAACCAATTCACCTCACCTTTTACAAAACCAATACACCCCCCTACCGCACCCCCCCCCCCCCCCCCTCAATGATGAAAACCATCGCTTTTGTGAAAGGATAGATAAACTCTCTACCATGCATGTTTGCACCATTTGCAAAAACTTGTACCCAAGTATGGAAGAAAGACTTTTTCATGGTAACCCTTCTTGCTTTCATTATGTTACATCTAAGTCCGTCGCAATCCCAAACGTTGCCATATGGCAGTTGATTGATTTTTAGAGATTATTTGTCTCTAACGTAAATCATCCATGCATCCGATGTTTAGAGAAGCATTCGTAGATTTGTAAAACCACGCATGTGTCAAATCAGTTAATCAATCCCAATTCCACCTAATTATATTACTAGGTGACATTTTAAAATATTTCTAATTTTTAACTTTTTAAAATAAATATTTTAGATTGACTAATTTTTATTAAAATGAAATAAAAAGTTATTTCTTAGTACTTGACTAATAAAAATAGTTTGATCAAATTTGTTGTTATTTATTTTTAATGTTAATGTATAAATTATATATATAAAATTTTTAAATTTATTTTTTATCAATCCCAAATGTTGCCATATGGCAGTTGATTGATGTTTAAAGATTATTTGTCTTTCACGTAAATCATCCATGCATCCGATGTTTAGAGAAGCATTCATAGATGTGTCAAACTGTGCATGTGTCAAATCAGTTAATCAATCCCACTTCCACCTAATTGCATTATTAAGTGACATTTTTTAAATATTTCTAATTTTTTAACTTTTTAAAATAAATATTTTAAATTGACTATTTTTATTAAAATAAATTAAAAAGTTATTTCTTAGTACTAAACTAGTAAGTACTAATAAAATAAATAATTAATTATATATTAAATTTATTTTTGAAAATTCAAAATTAAATCACATATAAATAGTCTAATCAATTGTTAAAACTAATTAAAAAAATAAAGATTTGTAATTTAAAAAATTATAAAAATAATTTTATTTTTTAGATAATTATTTTTAATATATTATTTTTTAAATAACTTTATAAAATTTTAAGTTTTTTTTTTTTACAAAACTTGACTTTTTGATCGTAAAATAAAAGCAATGTAACTTGTTTTTTTTGATTTATGATAAAAAAAACTTTGAATTTTTTTTATTGTAATTTTTTTTTATAAATTTTTATGAAGTTTTTTAAAAATTATTATTTTAAAGTTAATTTTATAAAAAATATATATATATTTTTTTAAATTTTTAAATTTTATTTTTTAATTGGTTAAAACTATTGATTAGACTATTTTTATGGGGTTTAATTTTGAATTGTCGAGTATAAAAATGAAATATAAAATATAAATTTTAAAATATAATTGACACTTGTGCATCAACATTAAATAACAATAATGTTGATCAAATTATTTAATTAGTAAATTACTAAGAAATTACTATTTATATTTCGTTTTAATAAAAATGGTTTCTATAACATATTTAGTTTAACTCTGTTAACAAATATTTTAATATTTTATTATTAACCTTGTCTGTAAGATATTTATTGTGCATGTTACACTCCTAGGCGCAATCATTCCTTGTACCTTGAGAGCACACAATGCTACATGATTTTGTCCTTTTCTTTAGCACAATACGTTGTGATTTAATTCATTTCAAATCAATAATATATACTTTTTTTTAGGGATATATGACAATGCGTGAGATGGACTAATATTTTGTTAATTAAATACAAATGAAAATAATATATATTTCAGGTTTATTGTTGAGACTAATTTTCTTCATTGTGATTTTAATTTGCATTTTCACTTGCAAATTTTTTGTTGTTCATCTTATATGCCTAAATTTTGTTGATTATGATTTTTATATTATGATAAGTTATACTGTTTTTTGTTTTATGGTAAAAAGCCTTCACTTTTTTGTTTTGTAATGTTTTTTATAAAGTTTTATAAAATTCTTTAGAAATGATTATAATAATTTTTTTACACATTTTGGTCGTTATGATGGAATTTTTTTATTGTTTTTTATTGTTAAATATTAATGATAGGTTTTGAAAATAACTCAACATGAGAATAATCTAGTTATTAACATCATTAGTTTTTTTTGAAAATGACTCAACATGAGAATCAATTAATTATTCACATCATTAATTTTTTTTAAATATTAATTTTTAAATAAAAGTAGGAAAATGATTTACTTTTTCATATTATAAAATTTGGTATTAACATTTGAATTCTCTTTGAAAATTAAAATATAAAACTAATTTTAATAATTTAATTAATCAAATTAAAGGTACAATTATGTTTGATAAATTTAGTCATTTTCCCCGATGGGGTGAACTCATAGAATCGAAACTTGACAACACACATGATTTCCATGCCTAAGAGAAGAATGGTGTAAGGGTTGGCAGTATTAAATACCTATCTAGCTCTTGCCACCTGTTTGTTGGAATTTAACACGTGGCACCTAATGGAAACTAGGTCTCCGAGCTACCCCTTTGATTCCCATCATTATAAATGCACTTGCTTGGTAGGTGTCACGAGGAAGTACGAGAGTATTTTTGTTTCCAGGTTTTCTCGCACAGTAGTAATGGATTCTATAATGTTGGACCGATGGGCGCACTCTCTTAGAATTACTGACATCATGATCTCTCAACTCATTGATGAACACATGATATCTAAATGGATTGGAGGTTTTGAAGTGTGTGTTGGGCATGCCAAATATCAATTCAATGACCCAAAAATCACAATAAATAATTCCTAGGTGTTGGTAATTGTATTCACATTCAAACTTGTATAGATGCATGGATATCTCTTGTTGGAGGAAAAATGTTTAGGACTGTGAGGGTGGCGAAGATGGTCTCGACAACGTCTGCAACCTCTGGTATATATTGCACACTTATCCTATTTCATTGACTAATTTCCTCTTTTATGGTTTATCTGTGGTTATGGTGTTATATGTTTTGACCAAGTTAACTTGCACCTGGAACCCTATTGTTAGCTCCATAACACCTTTGGTGGCTCAATGTTCTTCGTACTATTTCTCCATAACACCATAACAAGGCAGTATTTCTAATTAGTGGCATTATTGGCACCGTCATCGCTCAAAATTTTTGAACCCATTGGTGTTTCCTTCAACTACCTTGTCTTGGTTTGTGAGGTATGGTATCCAGGCTCTTTCTCCATCTAGTTCTAAGTGTGTGAGTTGGGTGTTGGCCCACGTTTTTTCTCCTCTCCCTGTTGTTTTCCACCAGTTAAAGTTCTAAATTTTGGCTATTCACTTTGCACAAGTGTGGTTGTTCGAGGCTCTCCCTTTTTCTTAGACTATTTTCACCTCTTTTCCGCTAGTTATGTTGTTTATTTCATTTTCTTTCTATGGTGATACTTTCATTCTTTGGGCCTTGGTCATCCCGCCCTTTATTGGTGGTCTTCGCTATCTTCGCTTGTATTTGGTTTTGGGTCTCTCCACTTTCCTGTCTTCCTCCTCCTCCATTCGCAGGCTCTTCAGATGGGAATATGTGGTGAATTTCTTCGACTCTATTCCTCCATAATTTATAAAATATATTATTCTACTGGGATCAAAAGAATTTGGCTGTAGTTTTTTCTTTTTTGACTCAAAAGTCTCAAGACACAGGGGAAATTGGGTTATGGACCCAGGCTATTTCAGGAAATGATGCCTACATTTTCTTCATTCCACATCTTCGTACCAATATCTCGAAATCTTGCCCTGCATGGTTATACGAGACAAACAAGTAGACAATTATTAATTATTTGTAGGTCTGGAAGATATTAAAAGGATGTTACACAAAATATTCTTCAACCTTGATGATATTGAAATTAAATTGGCTAGAGAGGAGAAATATGTAGTCTCTATATCATATACTGAATAAATGGAGGAATAGGAGGCTCCTGCGGTTAGTAATGATGTGCCTCTGATTGTAGCATCTCCAGGTGCTACCACACCTCAACCAAACTCAACAACACTCATCGGTTCTCATTTCCAACCAGTCTCAAAATCGACTCCTGCAAATGATGCGATGACGCTCGTATGGTTGGCTTAGTTTCTTTCGTAATCCCACCTCTCATTTTCCTAGTTCTCGATCCCTGGATGTTAAAATCTTAGCTCTCGTTTCTATTGCACTCATGGCTTAGTTTTGTTGCACTCCTAGTATCTTTAGTTTTTCAATGCCTTTCTTCTTGCCTTTTTGAATTCAGTCACTGGTCATGTAATTCAATATTGAGTAAGAGGTGACTACAATTTGGATAGCTTGGTTTTTGGCATGGGTATTGTAATTTCTTTTTATTATAGTGACTGTAACTGAATAACATGGATATGTGTCTCTGAAGGGGATACATGCATATCCTATAGGTTCTTTTTTTTGAATCATGGACTGATCTAGTTTTGGCAAGACATAATTGGTATGTAACAATTATCAATATAAAACTTTTTTTCATAATATTAATCATTTGCAGGAATTCACCAAAAAATATATATATAGTTATTTGAAATTTAATTTATATCATGTATATTTATAATAAATAAATTATTATATCAAAATTTTAAATAATCATCCTTTTTAAGTTATTTACCAATTCTGATTAGTTTCTTAATTTTCACATTAACTATATATAAAAGAAATTAGAGTTTGAAAACTTTTTAAACATTTTATGTTCATATATTAAATATGTTATACATATTTATAGTGAGTTTAATATGAAATATTATCATGGCAAGTATATTAATATGGTCTATTTTTTTGTTTTTTTATTAATATTCTTTACCATAATAATATTATTAAAATCAATAAACTTTATTATTATCATTTTGGATTATCACAATGTTTGGAATCAATACAAATATATAACTAAATCTTGTCAATATAACTAATACATTCATAAATCAATATAATCAATCAAATTTTTATATCATTTTTTATAATATCATAATTGAACATTAATCAAATTTTCTATATCATTTTTTATAATAGAGACTCACAAAAAATAACAAAGGCTCACAAAAATACATATAACATGTACTTCATTTTGTATAAACCATATTATGCCATTAAAGTCTACTTTAATCTATTAATGTAAAACAATAAAGTCACCAAAATATAACCAAATCAAAATAACAGATACTCACAAAAATGCATATGACATTAAAATAAATGTACTCCATTTTACATAAACCATATTAGGCCAATAAAGTCTACTTTAATATATTAAAGTAAAACAATAAAGTGTTTTCTAATTTATCTAATCTTATTTTATTTGAGTTGAATATATATCTTAGGTTAATGTGTTTTTATTAAATGTTTTTTTATATTGTATTTATTTATTAAATATTATAAATAATTAAATAATTTAGTTTTATTTTCTTATTATAAATTAATAAATTGTGAATTAAATAAATATTTTATCTTTTAATTATATATATTTTTATAAATTATTTTATGCAATATAGTTATATGATTTATTTTAAATTTATGAAATATGACATTTTTGTTGGCTTAATTACTCGTGATCTTGAATATTATTTTATTGAGTGAAAACATGGATGCATGTTGTATACATTAAAATAAAAATATTTATAACTAAATTAGTACTATAAGTTTTTAAAACATAAAATGCTTGTTATAAAAGTTGATATGCTTCTCATTCTATTTAACATAGTAGATATAAAAATAACTTTTCTCCTCAGCATAGTAATCTATCTAGAAAAATATGTTAAAAAATCACTATAAATATAGACAATTTTTTCATAATAATAGTATTCTTTTTATTTTAATTACAATAACTTCTACTATCAATTACTTCATATTACACTTGTTTGAAAACATGATTTATCTTTACATTTATTTATAAGTAGATATGACTTGTAAAATTAACAATGACCTATAAAGATGTATATATACAAATGCTTTTGCGATATCAATTGTCAGTTTCTCTTTAACCTAGTGTTAACTAGGATCGATCTTCATAATGTTCATTGTACCTATGTCATTGTATATTTAATATAAAAGAAAAAGAAGAATAATATTTTTTTTTTGAAGCATGGGTTTCATGCTTAAGAAATTATTATTTTGTTAGTTAAGCATGTTCTTTATGCTTCTAAGGTTTGACGAGTCAAAGAGTCAAAGTCCTATTTAGACCTATTGTAATTTTTTTTTAATATGTAATTTGGGACAAAAAAAACCCTTGATATGCCAAGTTAGATATACCCAAAAGACATTCTATTTGCAACATTCTAGACATTATAAATAGATTATGATTTGAGCTCATTAGGATAGACAATTTCACTTATGATGTATTAGTAGGTGGCATTTTAAAAATATTTTTAATTATTAAAAATCATGATACAATATATTAGTAAGTGACATTTTTTTTTTTTTTTTTTTTTTAACTTTTACTTTTAAACTAAATATTTCATAATTTAATTAGCTTGAAATAAAAATAATCATTTTTTTTAGTAAATAAATATATATATATATATATATATAATTTAAAATTAAACCACATATAAATAGTCTAATCAATTATTTCAACTAATCAAAAAATAAAGTTCTCAATTTCAAAAAAAATTTAAAAAAAATTTGAATTTTATATAATTAATTTTAATATATTACTTTATAAAACTTTATGAATTTTTTTTACAAAATTTGAGTTTTGACCCTAAAATGAAAGTAATATAATTGACCTTTTTGTTTTATGGTAAAAAACTTTGATTTTTTTGTTTTGTAATATTTTCTATAAAGTTTTATGAATTTTTTAGAAATTATTATATTAAAGTTAATTTTATAAAAATTAAAAATGTTTTTAATATTTTTGAAATTTAAAAATTCTATTTTTTGATTGGTTGAAATTATTGATTTGACTATTTTTATGGGGTTTAATTTTGAATTATTGGATATAAAATTAAATATAAAATAGAAATTTGAAAAAATATATAAAATTGACATTGATGCATCAACAATAAATAAGAATAAAGTTTATCATATTATTTTTTTATTAGTCGAGCACCCAGAAATTATTATTTTTATTTTGTTTTAATAAAATGGTTAGTGCAAAATATTTAATTTAACTCTGTTAGAAGATATTCATACTGGGAATGCTACAGTCATAAGCGCCAACCATTCCTTGTACTTTGAGAATTCACAGAGCTACACGATTATGCCATTTTCTTTGGCACACTATGTTGTGATTTAATTCTCTCACACACATATTAAAGTGATATACAACAATGTGTGAGATGTGTTAATATTTTGTTAATCAAATAAAAATGAAAATAATAAATATTTAAGGTGTATTGTTGAGACTAACTTTCTTCATTGCAAATTCAATTTGCATTTTAATTTAAAAAAGCATGATCTAATTTATTTATCCATTATATACCTAAATTTTGCTGATTGTGATTTTTATACTCTTTGTAGGTTATATTGTTTTTTGTTTTATTGTTAAAAAGCTTTTGTATTTTTTATTATAAAGTTTATAATTTTTTAGAAATTATTATATTAAATTTTATGTACATTTTCCTCCTTTGGTTGTTATGATGGAGATTTGTTCCTAGTAGGTTATATTGTTTTTTGTTTTATGGTTAAAAAGATTTTGTAATTTTTTTTTATAAATTTGTATATATTTTTTAGAAATTGTTATATTAAATTCTCTTTACGATGGAAATTTGATCAATTAATTTTCGTTAAAATATTAAAAAATGAATAATTTTTGAAAATGACTTAACACAAAAATAGCTAGTCATTCACACCATTAGTTATACATATATATAGAATTAAAATATAAAACTAGTTTTAACATTAATTAATCAAATTAAAATTGCAATTATGCTTAATTCACACCATTAGTTATACATATATATAGAATTAAAATATAAAACTAGTTTTAACATTAATTAATCAAATTAAAATTGCAATTATGCTTATGATAAATTTACTCATTTGAAATTTAATTTATATTAGGTATACTATAATAAATAAAGTTTTATATCAAACAAATTACTATCAAAATTTTAAATAATCATTTGTTTTAACTCATTTAGGAATTCTAATTAGTTTGTGATTTTTTCCAGTTTATAAATTATTTAAACATTTAATCTTTGAGACTTTATTATTTTTTTAATATTAATAAATCTTTCTAATAATTTCAGTTTTAAGCATTTATATATTTAAATATTTTATACATCTTTATAATGTTTTTAATATAAAAATATTAACCTAGCAAGTACATTTAATATGGTTAAGTCTATTATTTCTTTCATTAATATTTTTTACTGTAATATTATTATTAAAATTAATAAATTTGATCATTATCATTTTGGATTATGTGTATTGTATATGTTATGAAGTTTGATTGTGTATTTTATATAGTGAAAACATAGATGCATGCTTTATACATTAAAATAATAATATGTATAACTAATCTAGTACTATAAGTTTTTAAAACATAAAACGATCATTATAAAAATTGATTTGCTTTTCATTTCATTTAACTTAACAGGTATAAAAATAACTTTGCTACTCAACATAGTAATTTACATAGAAAAATATGTGAAAAAATCACTATAAATATAGACAAATTTTTACATAGTAATAGTATTCTTTTTATCTTAGTTACAATAACTTCTGCTATCAATTACTTTTTGCATAAGAGGCATGTACTAGGAAACAATGCTTCATATTACACTTGTTTTAAAACATGATTTATCTTTACATTTATTTATAAGTGGATATAACTTGTTAAATAGACAATGACCTATAAAGAGGTGCATATGCAGATTCCTTTGTGGTATTAATTTCCAGTTCCTCCTCAACCTAGATTTTCAAGTTGAGTTGGCTAGGAATTTTACATTCGTCCCACACAAATTCATGTTCAGGTTGATATATATAGGATCAAATCATTTTAACAAATGTCCGTGAATTGGATGCCCAATTTTATTGCACTACTCTCTTTGGAAAATGGTACTAGGTTAGGCATCTATGTGTCTCTATGCATGGAGAATTCATTATTCTCATGAATAAATGCACTTTCTTAATATCCTTCCTTCCTAGTTAGTCAATAATTTCCTATAAAGAGAAAGTGTGGATGTAGTCTTAAAGTTTAATCTGACAAGGAATTGGTGCGCATTCTAGTCGAGTTGTTCTCACATTTAAGGTCGTAAGAAAACTAGTAAGCATAAATTTCATGTTTCAGTGGAGAATTCATTATTCTCATGAATAAATGCACTTCCTTAATATCCTTCCTTCCTAGTTAGTCAATAATTTCCTATAAAGAGAAAGTGTGGATGTAGTCTTAAAGTTTTATTTGACAAGGAATTGGTGCACATTCTAGTTGAGTTGTTCTCACATTTAAGGTCATAAGAAAACTAGTAAGCATCAATTTCATGTTTCAACAAATTCAATGGCGATCCAAAATATTTTGCACTATGAGTCATTTACGAATCTTTTCGTTTTACGTTGCACCATTTGGCTGTGTATTTCCCTAAGTACTTACCATATTTTTCGGAAGTGTGAGAATGCATGACCATATTAGGGCTTTTACAAATTGAAAGAGGGAACAATACAACCCTTGGACCTGCAAAATATAGCCTTACAAGTAAATTCCATTGTGAGATTGCAGCCTTGCCGATATTCCCTAGCAAGATAGAATTCAACGCTATAGAGTTGTCCCTAACTGGTATTGTGACAAAATTTTATGGGAATGGATGACTCATCAAGACAAAAATAGGGTCACAACTATGACCAAACCAACACAACACCCACATGGTGGCCTCACTTCGAGATTAGTATAGGACCGTGGAGCTACAGGGCTGAGAAGTCGGGTTGCATATTGGGGAGAGTGGGTTCCCATAAGGGAAGGTCACCCAAATCTTATATTACACCTCCATTTGGAAAAAATCATTTCACTTCTCAGGGACATGTTGAGATGGGATAACACTTCACCTAGGTGCCTATATGACTGACATGATATGGCCATGATTGAATCATAATGAAGAGGGATATATTCCATGAGACTTGAGTTGTACCTTAAGGAGTTTACTCTTAAGGTACTAAGGATCACTTTCTTGGTGAGAAAAATTTCCGAGGAGTTGAAAGGTGCTTGGCAGTATCAAGGTATTATTCTTTTCGATAGTATGTGGGAGGTCTCTTTCACCCATACATTTTTGGATTATGCGTGGAGCAAGGGGTGCTTCACATTGAACAAGATGAATTGGGATCCTGTTATCATGGAATTCCTTTATAATATGATAGTGCACGGATCTGGGATGACTCAGTGGCACATTTGGGATGTTGGTATTTCTTATAGTGACAATTAGGTCAGTAAATAGAGAAAGATCTTGTTCAGGCACTGCTTGAGGATAAGAAATTTTGGGGAGCTAGGAGGATTGTAATGCCCCCAATTTTTTATTTACAATTGAAGGAGGTTAGTAGAGACTCTTGGGGTTGTGCCAAAAATCATAGGAGTAAGGATATACCATTGGTGGGACAGAGGGGCTAATACAAGGAGGAAATGTGCACCACTAGAGAGAGAGTCTGTGTGATTTTTGGAGGAAAGTGGGTACCACCAAGGAGGCAATCCGCACCACTAGAAAGAGAGTGTGATTTTGGAGGCAATGTGGGGGCCACCAAGGATAGCATATGAGACCAAGATTATTTAAAGGCAAGGAGGGGGCACTCTAGAGTATCTTTTGACTATTAAACTTCAAAAATTAACCTCTCTTGGAGTTGTTCAACACAAGGGTTGGAGTGTTGTTGAGCACAAGGGTTTCAGGTGAAATCTAATCCGGTTTTGGAGAACTTTGAGTGTCTCCCTAACTAGAAATTAGAGGAGTCCATTGTTGGGCTTCTAAACGAGCTTCATATACAATGGTTGGGATAAAAAATGCACATTTCATAGGCATAAAAGGGAAGTTTCATAGACATTGCATAGGCTAGAGAGGAGATTGAGAGATAAATTTTGTAGGGGTTGTTTCTTGGTAGAGGAGCGAGATTTTTGGTGGTCATTTGTAGGGCTAATTGGGGGCCAATTTCTATGGGCCAAATTCTCAGTTTTTTTGGAAATTCCTAGGCCTCACTCAAGGAAGCTGTGTAAGCATAGAAGTTGGGATGATTGAGAGTTTGAGGGTATGAATAAATTAGGATTTCTAGAGAAAAATCCAAATTTATTGAGAGTTCTTCAGTTGGGTGAGTTGAGGGCTACTCCTAGTGGTGGGTTTTGTTATAAGAACACAACAGTTGGCCAGCTGGGTGAATTACACCATTTGGAAGGCTTCTTCATTACTTAGGACCAGACCAAACCCTTTCCGAGTTTTTGTGGGTTTTTGGAGAGGAGTTTGTGGGTGAAATCATAAGTTGATCAATGGAATATTCAGACAGGAAACCATCATTTTAGTTGGAAAATACAATATATTATTAACTGGGAAATGCACATTTCTCATCTTGGGCCATACTTCACTTGGGCCAGAGGAATATTTCTAGGTTTTGCTTAGCTTGCTTGGCAAGCCAAGGTTCCATTGTTTCATCCCATTTTATGTACTCAAATCATGTTTTTAATAGAATGGCTTAGATTATTTGGACAATGTCACTTGCGCGTTAAATTGTGGTTATGTTTCTTAATTTTTGTTTTTCTAAGTTTATTGTTTTGATATTCACTGTTAATTTTTCCATTAGGAATGTTACACATTGAATAACATGAATTTTAATGATGATACATGGTTAACACCATTATTGTAAAAAAAACTACTTCTTGTAATAAAAATTATTGAGAAAACCTACAAGTTCATGTTTGCAATAAGAATGTTTAATCATGGATACGCTTTGCAAAATTGTAGCTGCGGTAAGAGAAAAAATGATGACAAGGATTTTCAAGAACTTATTTTCCTCGAGAAACTCACATAGCTTGAAGGCTATAGAAGAAGAAAATAGTGAGGTTTATCATTTGAGAATGGAATATTTAAATAATAGAATTTGGTGTTGAAGATGAACATGGTGATATTTGTGAATAATGCATACTAGGGAACCAAAACAGAGAAAGATTCTCAAATGGATCTTGGAAGTCTAGAGAATGTTTGCATTAGTACATTCAAATTTATGTGTTTTAATAGAGATATTGTCTTTTGGAAATGTAAGATATTTTTTACTTTTATTGTTGATTATTCTAAAAAAACACGGGCATATTTTCTACATGAAAAGTTAGAGGTATTTGCACATTTTTTTTAGTTTAAATAGATGGTAAAAAAACAAAGTATTTTGAATATTTGTTAGGATATTCTGACACATAGGAAATAGTTAAGTATAACTTGGTCTAACGTAAATGTAGGTAAAGCGTGTATCTTTAGAATGTACTTTTGTAACTTATAATCCAACGGTCACGATATGTAGTGATCCAAAAATTCATTCTCTCCTCGGTATTACCGACACTTGATCTGTGGCTTAACACGTGATTGATCCATGATCTCTATTTAAAGAGCACGGAGGATCATTTGTCCAGTGAATGTTTATGAGAGAATATTATGTAAATTTTCTTTCTTTATATTAATAAATTGCCTGAAGTGGCCGCGTTGGCTCAGGTCGTGGACTATTTCCCTCTTAGAGGGTTTTAACCACGTCAAATATTGGTGTACTGATATGTGATATGTTTTTTAGCGATGACCTTTGGTGTTTGATCTAAGGAACTTATCCTGTAAATTCATACATGGTATCAAAGATGTTTGAGGGCTACATTTGTTGTTGATCCAAATCTGAAGCCATTTTTTACTGCATGCGATTGTCATTTTCCATATCTACTGCTTCTAACGACTTTTGAGCCAGGAGAAATTCTATGTTGTGTTCAGAGCCTCTTTTCCAGTGAGAAACCCCTTTCGTTTCATGCAAAAAGGTTTTTGGGTGCCCTAACTATGTGATTTTAGATCTAGAGGGAAAAAAAATGCACAAAAAAAAAAACCCTTCCTCCTTTCCAACAATTACTATATCTTTTTACTAGCTCACTTGATCTAAAGTTACTTTATGAGAATAAAGGTCTTAGGTTCAAGTGTCTTAGTCAAGTTAATTTTTCTAAAAATATTTTTTTGAAGTTATTTTTTTCTAAAAAGCTTTTTGTGAAGTTATTTTTTCTAAAAGTATTTTTGTCAAGTTACTTTTTTCAAAAAAAGAAGAAGCCTTTTTGTCAAGTTATTTAAAAAAGAAGAAGAAGCACATGTAACTTATGTTTTAAAGTTACTTTATGTAATATTGTTTCTGGCCCATTATAAAAGGTGAGTCAATTACAGTCTAAGGTCACTTTATCTTTTATTTAAGTTACAATCTACTTGGCCATTAGTTCATAAAGTAACATTGTAAAAGTGACTCTTACTTATTTTTTTTAAGTGAACTTATTATATTAAGTTTGGAAAGGGGGGGGGGAGGGTTTAAAGTAAAACTTCATTATCAACTTTCAACCTATCACATGATAACTTGACATCTACTTCAAAATTTCTTCAAAAAGGCATAACTTATTCATCCAGAAGCCGTTTTTTTTTAATCGGTATATTTTTCGAGATATTCCATTGGAGTAGTTAGTTTCAACCTTTATAGCTTCATTTAAAAAAAAATGGAAAGTGCATGCTTGGTTATTCTTAACAACACCAATTATTTCCAATGGCTATCCTACATGGTAGACTTACTTAAAATTAAAGGGCTTTATAGAATAGTCTCAGGACTATAATCTACACCTATCGATGAAGATAAACATGCTAAATGGGAAATAAACAAGATCAAGAACAAGGGTTGATAGGAATGTCCATTTCTCAAGATTTAGATTTCATGTCCAAGAAATTGACTCCCCTGATGAAGCTATGGAAAATCTAAATACAGTTTTTGGCATTCAAAATGAAATCATAGCCCACCAACTTGAAGCTGAGTTTCTTAGTTTGGACCACAATAATTTATCCTCTATTGAAGATTTTTTTTCCAAATTCAAGACCCTTAGACTTCTCCTAGAAGGTTGTAAGGTCAAAAAGGAAAATGGTAGTATTATCTATTCCATTCTTACTAATTTAGGCCCTACATACTATGTATTTGTTTCCACCTTCCATTCTAGTAGAGAAGCCCTCATTTCTCAAGGAACACCTTACAAGTCCCCCTCTTTTGATGCCTTTTGTGATTCTTTGATAAGAGAAGAAAAACAATTCTTACAGCTTGGTCTTATTAATACAAGAAACTCTTCTAAGAAAGTCTTAGCAGCCTTGCATTAACGAAATCCAAAGAATCCTAAGAGGCAACATCCTAAAAAGAATGGTCCTAAACCAAACAATGGCCTTAAGCATCTCAGCCGCAAACTGAAAAAGAAACTCAACAAACTGATAAGTCAAATAAATACAAAGGGAAGAAGACAGATAGAGATTGCAACATTTGTAACTATGATGGCCATGTAGAGTCAAAATGTTTTAAGAAGATGGAAGCCGCTTGGAAGAATCAATGAAGAAGCACACATCCATTTGGAGAACTCTTCAACTTCATCTTCGATATTGACACTTTCTACATGTGGTTGTCAAACATCAAGATCTGGTTATGCCTTGAATGTATATTCTTAATCTAATTCTCATGTGTGGCTCATTGAATCTGGAGCCTCTTACCACATGGCAAAAAATAAAGCCATGTTTTATTATTTCAATGATTGTAACACCAAAAATATTTTTGTTGGTCATGATATATCTCTTAGTGTTGTAGGGTCTGGATCCATTCCTCTAGATAATGGTCAGTTTAATGATGTATTATGTGTTCCTACCTTGTCCTACAACCTTCTATCTGTTTATTAGATAAATAATTTAGGTGAAGGGAAAATTGTAGAATTCTCACCTCATGATGTTGTAATTAAGGACCTAAGAGATTAGACATATTTTAGCTACTTGCATTGTTGATGATTCCATAAGGTTGTATACATTTGACAACTTTGGGTCATTATATCCGCCCTCCTTTTTTTTTGCTCATAATGATGAAGTGAGCAAATTTTGGCATGAGCGATTTTGTCACTTAAAATATCGCTCTCTTAAAACTCTATGTAAATAAAATATGGTGACAAGTCTTCCTATGGTATCTTGATGAGATGGTGTTTGTTCTGATTGTGTACTCAAAAAACATCATCAGGATAGTTTTGACAAATGTGCCTCTTGGCACGCTTCAACCCCTTTGCAGCTTGTGCATAATGGTTTATGTGGTCCACTTCCAGATGTTTCTTTCTCTGGCTACAAGTACTTATTAACTTTCATTGATGATTTTTCCAAATGCACTTGGGTATACTTCTTAAAACTAAAGAGTGAAGTTTTTAACATGTTCTTGGCCTTTAAGGCCTTTGCTGAGAAACAATTTGGACATCAAATTCTTAAGTTAAGATCTGACAATGGAGGAGAATATGTTAACAAAAAATTTATCAAATTTTGCAATGAGAATGACATTCAATTGAAACATACTATTTCGTACATTCCACAACAAAATGGTGTATATGAAGGGAAGAATCAAACTCTAAAAGAAATGGCTAATTGTATGCTTCAATCTAAAGGACTTAGTCTTAATTTTTTGGCAGAAGAAATTAATTGTGCAAATGACATAGTAATTCACACTCCTACTAAGGTTTTAAGGAATATCACTCTAGAAGAAGCATGGAGCTCAATCAAACCAAATGTAAGTCACTTTCGTGTTTTTGGAAGTGAAGCTTGGGCCCTTATTCCTGATGAGAAACATAAAGCCTTAGCACCTAAGAGAGAAAAATGTATTTTTGTTGGATATTATGAAGATGCCAAAGGATATAGACTTCTTCAACCCAAATAAAAAATTTAATCATTAGAAGAGATGTAAAATTTGATGAAAATATATCGGCCTGCAAGCCTAGTTCAACGAGTGTGTCACCTTTGGCTTGCGAGCCTAATTTGAAATATATGCCACCTCTCTCTATCTCTTCTACTTATGATAGCATTCCTTCTACTTCAGTTGATGAAAACGAGGATGATAAACCTCCTCCAGATCCTTAGGATATTCCTTCAGCTCCACAACTTCCAAAATGGGTCCGCTCTACTCAGGATGCAGCAAGTTCTCTTGCAGATCAACGTTGTACACGTTCTTAAGTTCAAGAAAATTATGATCCAGATACCTTTAAAGAAGCTTCAGGTCATCCAGATTGGGATACAACTATGAATGAAGAATATCGTTCCTTATTGGAAAATGATACTTGGGATCTTGTTCCTCTTCTAAAGGTAATAAAAATTTTTCAGATGAAAATGGGTTTACAAAGCAAAGTTTGGACCAGATGGAAAAGTGGATAAACATAAATCTCATCTTGTTGCTAAAGGATTTTCACAAGTTTAAGGCATTGAATATACTAAAACCTTCTCCCCTGTTGCCAAAATGAATTATCTTTGCCTTGTTCTTTCCCTTGTTGCCTCCTTTAAATGGGAATTCCATCAGATGGATGTTAAATTCACTTTCTTACATGGGGACTTGCATGAAGAAATCTACTTGGAACAACCCCCTGGCTTTATCAAAAAAGACTCTAGCCATGTTTTTAACCTTAAGTAGTCTTTCTATGGTCTCAAACAATCCCCTCGGGCTTGGTATGCCAAAATGGATATCTTTCTCTTATATAATGGCTTTTCTAGATGTCATTCCGAAAACATTGTCTACACCAAGAAAGTGGGGAAGTGCTTAATCATCCTTATTCATTATGTTGATGATTTTATCCTTACTAGTAGTGATCACAACCATATAAACCATGTGAATTCTAGCCTCCAAAAGAAGTTTGAAATGACATACTTAGGAGACTTGCATTATTTCCTAGGTTTTCAAGCCTTGCAATCCAAAGAAGGTATTACCCTTTCTCTATCCAAGTATCCATGTGATCTTTTATGCCACTTTCACGTGGAATATTGTAAGGCAGCGCCTTCTCCCTTTCAGTCTGAAGTTAAGCTTCAGTTACTTGTACTTCCCATTAGGTTGATGCTACCTTATACCGTCAACTTGTTGGTAAACTTTTGTATCTAACCCATACTCGTCCCGACCTTTCCTTTGTCATTGCTCTTGTTACTCGGTTTATGCACAAACCTCATGAAAGTCACTGGAAAGTAGCTAAAATAATATTTCAATATGTTCGAGGTATAGATCAGTTCAGGATTCATTACAATGCGGGAGTATCTCCATTGTTGGTTGGTTTCACTGATTCTTATTGGGTTGGTGTCCCTGATGATTAAAATTCTACTGCGGGTTATGTACTCACTCTTAGTTCAAGACCTATTACATGGTCTTGTCAAAAAATAGTTCCATATCTCTTTCTTCGGCATAAGCAAAGTATCGTGGTGCTGTTGAGGCCAGTAAGGAAGCCATGTGGCTTCGTTTGATCTTGTCCAAATATGGTCTTCATCAGCAGCATCCAACTACACTTTGGTGTTATAATCAGAGTGTCATTCAGCTATGAAAAAATCCAGTTTAGCATTAGTGCAACAAACACATTGAGCTACACATGCACTTCATAAAAAATCTCACTCATGATCATGTTCCTGAAGTGCACTATTGTTCAATGAATGATAGAGTTGTTGATATCTTTACAAGGGCTCTCATAGAAGCGAAGTTTAACAAACTTCGATCTATGCTTTGAGTTTAGGAAAGTTAACATTAAGGGGGGATAGGCTCTAATTTCTCATCCCTTCTCCTATTGTGTCACCTTTGTAAATCCTGCAATCCTATCCCAAGTTGTTCTTAAGGGGGGATGTTAAGATATTCCGACACATAGGAAATAGTTAAGTATAACTTGTTATAGTGTAAAGTTACATAAAGTGTGTTTCTTTATGTACTTTTGTAACTTATAATCCGACGGTAACGATATGTAATGATATGACAGTTCATTCTCTCCTCGATATTACTGACACTTGATCTGTGGCTTAACACCTGATTGGTCCATGATCTCTATTTAAATATTATGGAGGGTCATTTGTCCAGTGACTATTTATGAGAGAAGCTTATGTAAGTTTTTTTTTTTTTAATAAATTACTTTAAGTGGCCGCGTTGGCTCAGGTCATGGAATGTTTCCCTCTTCGAGGGTTTTAACCACGTCAAATACTAGTGTACTGATCTGTGATCTGTTTGTGAGTGGCGACCTTTGGTGTTTTATCTAAGGAACCTACCTTGTAAATTCCTACAATATTCTCACTCTTAGATCACATAAGGAAGAATATAAATATCATGAATTAATGAAACTTTTGTATGGATAATTTTATAAAGTGAGAATTTACAAATTCTTATGCTTCTCATGAGAAAAATAGTGTTGAAAAATGAAGAATAGAACCATTGATAATAAAGTGTTTCACCATAATAAAATTATATATATCATACCTTTTTTTAATCTTTTTTATCATATACCACTTTAGGATGAAGTATTCTGAACAAGGAGTATATGTAACACTTGTTATCTATTTGAATATTGTTGAATTTATATGCTATTGATGGTATTGTTGCATAATCATCTTGCATTACAATATATAGTCTAGTTTAATATGGCACATGTATTTTCATATGTTAATGAATGAATAATATCCTTAAACTTAAAATATTTAGGATTAATATAAGTTTTTATGAGGATTAGGGTGTGGATGGGGGGGAATACTAGGGAAAACATAATATATTATGCTTTTATCATACATGTATACGAAGGTGAAGGTGAGGGGAAATGTTATGCACTTGACTTGAGAGAATAATAAAATGCCAGAAATATGAAGAAATATTGCTAGAAACTTAG
This sequence comes from Pinus albicaulis, assembly GCA_034641835.2. Lineage (NCBI taxonomy): Eukaryota > Viridiplantae > Streptophyta > Pinopsida > Pinales > Pinaceae > Pinus > Pinus albicaulis. The sequence goes on from CM076575.1 coordinate 821,800,712, forward strand.
AAATATCACATGAATTGAGACAAGATGAAAAGATATTTTATTATTCAGAAGTATAATACAATGTTCACTTGCCTCTTTGAGGGGGAAACCTTCAACAGAGTAGAGCTTAATTACAATAAAGCTCAATGATTATTTCCTTGCTATCTAAGACTATTTATAGCTTTATGACATCCAAAAACCTAACTACTAATGGTCCCTTGCACAATATGTGTTAACCAATTTATTTATTAACTATGGCCCATTTATAACTAATTGTGGCCCCTTTTCTATAATGTGGGTCAAACACTTAAAATTATTATTAATGTGAATAACCGCTTACGGGTTTTATTGACTCAACTAACTAACTATGACTTTGACGAGGCCCCTTAGGATTATTACATAAATAAAGGGGTTAGCGTTGGTCCTTATCATGCCCTCCCCCATCAAAAGAAACCTTGTCCTTAAGGCTGAAGTTCCAGAAACTGCTAAATAATAGTGGATAGTTTCCATGCCACATCTTCTGGAGAGGTGTCTTCCCACTTGATGAGGACTTCCTTGATTGTGTGACCGCGGATATGTCTTTCGCAAGTATCGATAATATGTTCAGGTCGAAGCCAAAGTGAACCTTCCTCATCCAATTATGGAAGACTTGTTTGAATCCTAAAATTGTCCCCCACAACTTTTCTTGAGGCATCATACATGGAAGACTGGGTGGATTTTTGAAGTAGTCGGCAAGGCCAGTTTCTAAGTGACTTCTCCTATACATTGAAGTACTTGATAAGGCCCATAGAATTTTGGTGCTAGTTTCTAGAAACCCTTTTCTTTGAGAGAGGTCTGCCTATAAGGTTGGAGTCACAGGAACACTTGGTAACCTACTTGAAATAGCATCTCTGCATGGTTTTGGTCAGCTTTTTGCTTCATTATATTCTGAGCTTGATGTATATTATCTTTGAGATGATAAATCCAGGGAAGATCCAAGGATATAAGAAGATGGTGAAGGTGGCAGCTGGCCATACATTGCCTCATATGGGGTCATCTTGGTGGCTTCATGATAGTTATTATTATACCACCATTCAACTAAAAGAAACCATTGTACTGATTGATGCTTCTTATTTGAAGTGATTAGCACCATAGACAGGTCTCCAAACGTTTGTTGTCTCCTTCTGTTTGAACATCAATTTGGGGATGATAATATGTACTTAGTTGGAGTTGCATTCCATGTAGCTTGAAAAATTCTTACCAAAAATTACATATGAAAGTGGGGTCTCGATCAGACACAATGGAAGTCGGCATGCCATGCAGTTTGAATATTTGTTCCATGAAAACTTGAGCCACCATTTTCGGGGTAAATGATTGTGGTAGAGCACAAAAATGAGCATATTTGGAAAGTATTTCAACAACCACCATGATGAATGGTTTGTTTTCTGACTTTGGGAGATCTATAATGAAATCTATGGAAACATCTGTCCAGATGGAAGTAGGGAGTGGCAAGGGTTGTAAGGTTCCCGATAAGTTGATCATTTCCCCTTTGTTGCACTGGCATACTTTTCATTCATCTACAAAAGTAAGAATGTCGTGCTTCATTCTAGTCCAAAATAAAGAGTGGCATGTTCATGCATAATTCTTTTGAAATCCTGAATGTTTTGCAACTAGAGAGGATTGCAACTCTTCCAAGATGTAGGTTTTGAGAGTGGAGGTTGGGGATAACACTATCTGATCCTTATAGCAAAGAACCTCCTTCTAAGAGTATTCCTCTGAGGAAATAAGATCTTCTCGTAATATGTTTAATCAGCTGGGATAGAGAGAGGTGGGAGAGCCATTCATTTTAGGGTTCTTCAATCCAATATGGTATTGGTAGAGAGAGGGATAAGAGGGCTCCCTCTTCCTCAAATTGGCACGCTAAGGCATCGAACACTACATTTTCATGCCATTTCTTGTAAATTATCTCATAATCATATCCCAACATTTTTTTGAGCCATTTATTTTGTTGTGGCGATGATATACAACAATCTAGGAAATATTTTAGGCTATGATGGCTAGTGTATATTTGGAAATGATACCCCAATAAGTATGGTCACCAAGTTTCTACTACATGTAAGATGGCCATCATTTCTTTCTCATATGTAGATTGAACCAAATGCTTGCCACTGATTTGTTGACTAGTGAAATCTAATGGTCTACCTTCTAGCATTAATATTGTGCCAATTCCCATATATGAAGTATCACTTTCACTCATAAAAGGTTTTGTAAAGTGCAGTAGGGACGATACAGGAGTGGAGCACATGAAATTTTTTGCGAACCACGAAGGCCTGCTGAGCTGTGCCAGTCCAGATAAATGAATTTTTCTTGAGAATATTAGTGAGTGGCTGAGAAATGCATCCATAATTGTTGAAAAAATTGTGATAGTATTCTGTGAGACCTAAGAATCCCCTCAAACTCTTCAAGGTTTTTGGTTTGGGCCAATATTACATTGCCTGAATATTTTTTGGATCAACCCTCACTCCTTCACGACCCATAACGTGCCCCAAATACTCTACTTCTTCCATGTCAAAGGAACACTTCGATAATTTGAAAAATAGTTTATGATCTAGGAGAAGTTTTAATACCCGGTCAACATGCTGAAGGTGTGTGTCCCATGTTATACTGTAGATGAGAATGTCATAAAAAACTACTAGGACAAATTTTATGAGATATGGTTTCAGAAGGTGGTTCATGAGGCTCTAAAAAGTGGATGGGGCATTACAGAGACCAAATGGTATGGCCAAGAATTCATAATGGTCTTCATGAGTTCATAAGGTTGTCTTGGGAATGTCAAATTCCTTCATCTGTATTTGATGATAGCTCGAGAAGAGGTCCAACTTGGTAAAATAATTGGCACCATGGAGTTCATCAAGAAAATCATCAACTACTGGGACAAGAAATTTGTGCTTGATAGTGAGCTTGTTAAGGGCCCTAAAGTCTGGACACATGCACTATTCAACATATTTCTTTAGAACAATTACCACTGGAGATGAATAAGAGTTGGTGTCAGGATGAATAACACCGACTTCGAGGAGTTCCTAGATTATTTTTTCAATTTCATTCTTTTGTGCAAAAGGATATCGATAGGGGAGGAAATTTGGTGGTTGGGTACCTGGGAGCAAAGGGATGTTATGATCATGTTCACCCCTACAGGGTGGGAGCTCCTTATGTTTGTAAAAGACCCATTGGTGGCGATCTAATACTTGTTTCATATCGGGATGAATGTTTGGAGGGGTGGATTCCATGGAATGGATGGAATTAAATTGTACTACTATCCCATGATGGCCCTTTTTTAAAAGCTTCTCCATTCGATAAAAGCTTATGATAGTAGGAGAACCTGCCTGGAGTCCCCTCGGTGTATGAGTGTGGCCATTCTGCTTAAATATCATATATAACTCCTGGAATTCCATCTTGATAGGGCCCAGTGTACAGAGCCATTTCACACCAAAGAAAATGTCACAACCGTCCATTTCAATGGAAAACATGTGGGTTTTGAGGGTGATAATCTGCCATCTGAAGCTGAATATTTTCACAGCATCCTTCAAATTTCATGCCCCCCCTAATGAGATATAAGGACTTTGAAATTAGAGACCACCCTGAAAAAATAATGAACGACTTCTTCTACTCTCTTATGGACAAAGTTATGTGTGCTGCCACTATCAATCAACACCACTACTAGATTTGTTTTAACAAAAACTCATATTTTGAGAGTCTGGGGAGAAGAAATGTCGACCAAGGCATGTAGTGAGATAACCGATTCATCTGGCATAGTTGTAGGATCATTGTCGTGGATGTTTGGGGTTCACCCTCTTCCTTCTCCGACACTTCAGTGGATGGAGCTTCACCGACATAGTTGTTTTCAGTAGCATCAATTGGAAATAATTTTGGTTCCTCGCATTTATGTCTTAGGGATTATTTATCATCATAGTAGTAGCAGAGTCATTCTTTCCTTCTTTCGACTATTTCTGTCAGCGACACCTTTTGAACCTTAAGTGTTTGGGTGGGGCCCATAGTTGGGGTGGGACGTGCCCGTGCAAAGAAATTTGGACAATTGGATTAGGAATTTAAAGCGACTTCTACATCTAAGGCCTTGCGACATGCTTCCAAGAAAGTAGCTGGGTGATGCATTCAGACATGTGCTTGGATGGTTTCCTTTAGGCCACTGATGAAACATTCCAAGTAAAATGCATCTCCTAGTCCTTCAATTCAGATGGCCAATTTCTTAAAGGCTGCAATGTAGCATCGTACTGTACCCATTTTCCTGAGCTTAGTGAGACAACCTAGAAAGTGAGTTTCCCAATCAAAGCAGTCACAAATGGATTTTGAGAACATGTGCCAAGTTGGCCTCCCTAGATAAAAAATTTTATGGCCCTTCCACCACTACCATCGATCATGGTCCAAGTAAAGAGCTCCCACATGTAATTTAGTGTCATCATCCCATATATTATTAAGGTGGAAATATTATTCCATTTGTGCCACCCATACTATCGGGTTAGAGCCATCAAATTTGTACATGTCCATCTTTGGTGTCGAGTGGCTCGAATATTGGTGACTTCCATGGAAATGAATTCGATGGTTGAATTATCCTTCTATGCATGCATTAAAACTGTGTTCTTCCCCCATGGTTCGTGAGACCTCCTCAGGGCTTCCAATATTGATTCCTTGATGCTATCGTTAAGGGACACCTAGAAGTCATTGAAATTTTGTTTCGAGGGCATCGAATTTCTCCATATCCATAACTTGAGACCTAGTACCGTTCATACACTAGCCCTAGTAAAATTGTGAGCTTACTTAAGAGTGGTATGGTTGGAAAGTGGGCGAGCTTAAGAGTCTAGTGATGTGGGCTACTCGAAGTCACTTCTGGAAAAATTTGAGACTGCATGAAAATTGGGGGGCTTACAGATGAATGGTACCATTGCGATTAATGCGTCGTCTTGAATCTTCTGAGCTAGGTCTCTTGTAAACGTCCCATGATGGCCCTAGAATAATTTTTTACTCTAAGAGGAGTTTTACTCCTAGCTGATCAATACTGCGGTGGCCAAAATAAAAAATGCTTGACACTGCCAAATATCCTACGAAAATCGAGCCTTGACTGTAGTAGTAGAAACCCCAAAGTCTCGGCACTGCAAAATGTGTTGTGACAATATGATCTGGACTATTGCGGCCAAAACCATAATTGTGAAAAGAGTCTAATCTATGTTGTGAAAACCTCAACTGATGAATTTTATTTGTACAGCGACAAACAAAACCCCTACTACTAGATATGATTTGTACAGTGGCGACCGAAACCCAATTATTGGATATTATCTAGATGAAAAGGTAGGAGCGATCTTCAAATAATTGAGGGAACTATGGTCACAAAGGAGTTTCAGGTGCTACAAATCACGATATACGTAGGGGTCCAACATTAATACTTGGCTCAATATTTCACAGTAATAGCTAAAGAGGATCACCTGTACCCTTAGCCGTACTACCCAACTACCCTATTATACATGCGAGAAATATCCTCGAGTGCTTTTCTTAATGTACTGTAGCAACAAGACGATCAATGACTTGCCTAAGGTTAGGATTGAGGTTACCCTAGCGGGGGATTTAGATATACTGTTGAGGATTGAAACAAGAAACAATGAAAGTGACATTTGGAAACATCATTCCTTGATCTTAGTGAAAAATAAGCACCTAAACTAGGTGGGACCCACATAGGCTATTTTTAGGTGTATGTCTATTTTTATAATGGTGAGCATATTATATAATTAGCAGGATGCTGATTCTAGATGGTTGAGCAAATTCTATCTTTGGATGAGTTTCTATTTTTAGAATATGGGCGAAGTCTATTTATAGATCGCTAATCTAAAAATACAATGCATGTCGATTATTATTAGCCCTTAATAATAATCAGACAATAAATAGTAACTTATTCTCTTGGAGCACTTTATTTCAATGAACAGATGTGGCACATCAGTGGGCTAAAGGAATTACACAATTCCTAGGGTAGTTGGTGACTCATGCATGGAGGACTTAGTTATAACTGATTGTGGCAGAGTTGTAACAGAGTTGGAAGAGTAGTTATGTGAGTTGTTATTTATTTTAACTCAATTCAGTGAGTTAAACTCACTTGTGCTAGTTGTAACTGAACATACACTAGTGATATATGAGTGAATTAATTATTTGATTAATTCACAAGTAGTGTCTTACTTGCAACTGAAGAAATATAGGAGTTAACTACTTGCATGTCAGATCCAGTGGAGACCCAGTGGAGAGATAGGTGAAAGGGTGAGATGGACTGTCAGTTGTGACTATAGTGATGCGTTCAATGCATCTACACACATATTGGAGATGCTTATGAGGATTGCATAGTCAAGGCAAGGCAAGGTCGAATTCATTCAGGGATCCTCTTCAACAGGGATTGCGATGGAGGCAGACTATCAGGAGGCAAGAAATTGGTGCATAGATATGAAAATTTCTGCATGACAGTGTGTGATGATTGTATATTGTACTGAGAGCTCTATGAGCTACGCTTTGTATGAGATTGTTACATTTTCCATTGATATAGATAATATATGATAGTTGGGGTTTTTAGCTTTAAGCTTTCTCGGTAAAACATCTTGTTATGTGCAATTGATTTTGCTTCATATGTGTTTTGCAATTAGCGATTTAATTTCCGAAAACAATTGAGTAGAAGGATTCTGTATTTAACAATAGATTTAATTGTTAGATCATGAGAATCCGGAAATACATTATTGTGTTTATAAATTTCTACATATACCCAAGGGTACATGGAGGTGTAGTTTGTGTGTAGTACTGTCTAATGTGCTACTACTCGAAAGGGTACCCACAGGGGTTACAAGGGAGTCCAACAAGAATGACCACCTATTGTAGTTCCTACGTGCATGCCTCCCCAAACCTGCAAGTTTAAGCGCTCAATGAAAAATCCTTCGGTTTAAAGATTCTAGAACACGTCTCTAGCCTAAAAAATAATTCTTCTAAAATTAGAGGTACAACTGGACCTGGAAAGTGCTATGGTACCATTTATTGTGCACTCTACCCACAAGAATAACAAAATGGAAAAAATATGAAACAATATTTCTAGAAACACATAATATCACAAGCTGAAATATATTTTATTATTCATAAACATAATACAATGTTCACTTGCCTCCTCGAGGGGGAAACCTCCAACAGATAAAATCTCAATTGCAATAAAAGTCGATGATTCTTCCCTTGCTATCTAAGACTATTAATAACTTTATGACATTCAAAACCCTAAATACTAGTGGTCCTTTGCACAATACAGGTTAACCACTTTATTTATTAAATATGACCCATTTATAACTAATTGTGGTCCCTTTTCTATAATGTGGGTCAACCACTTACAATTATCATTAATGCGGATAACCGCTTACATGATTTATTGACTCAACTGACTAAATATGACTCTGATGAGGCCCCTTTGGATTTTGACATAAATAAAGGGGTTAGGGGTGGACCTTAACAGGGAATATTTGAAAAAACATAATAATATTATTTTTTCTCATAAATAATCACTTTAAGCTTAAAAATATATACGAGTGATTCAAATTTTTATATAAAAAGATAAATAAATATATGAAAGATAAATATGGAGTGAAAACTTAAAGTTATATTATATTAATATAAAAGAAATGTATACAAAAATATCAATCTAATCAAATTTGCATGGTAACCATGATATTCATTTTACAATAGTAAAAACAAGTAAGTATGTGTTTTTAATATGAAAGAGGAAATATCCCCAATGGGGTGGAAATAATAGGGGAATGGAGGATAGGGTGGGGTATTAATACCCCTTCCCACATGTAAGGTGACTTAATGAAGCGTTTCATAGAATCCTCTTGGGGAAGTCAAATGGAAATGATTTTGAAAACCTTAATATTTATAATATTTAGTTGCGACCCTCCAAATAATTGTTTGTTGTGCATGCTGGTGGGTCCAGTTAAGGTGGCAGATGAAACACAAGCTTTTGGTGTGTAGGGTGGCCTTCTGCCTTTGCCATCCTTGGCCTTCTAATCTGTGATAAGTAGGAGTGTAACTTTTCCCAACTTGGGGGATACTGGATTTTCTAATGCAGGGTTTCAGAATGTAAATATTTGGGACCCGGGCTCGTGGACGTATGCACAATCAGAAGGTGAGGTCTTTAAGTTTGAAGGAAGAGACAACACTTGGGCCAAACAACCAAGGCGTCATCGCTAGAGCTCTCATCAATTTCCAATTATCTAGTAATTTATCTTCTCCAACTTGTAATTCTATCTCAAAATTGTGTTGTCCATGGCTATGTTGGTTTTTCTGTTAAGGTAGTAGTGTGGTCCTCAAACGTGACACTTGTCTCCATAGAGGGTATCATGGAGAGAGGGCTAGACCCTTTCTACACATTTTGGTATGAGTTTGTGGGTAAGGCTCTTGTTTTTGGCGGAAACCATTTTGAATACTTGTCCCCCTTTTAAGAATTTATAGCCCTTGTGTAGGAGTTATCATTGTTTCTCCCCTTCCTTCTTTGAATTTTTCCATTTTCCTCCTGGGTGGGTTTCTTTCTAGTGGAAATTTTGGAGGTTTGTGTTGATATTCACTTGGATCATCCTTCCTTGGTTGGGTTATGTAGTTCTTGGGTGACTATAGGGGTGGAGAGTAGACTTGGTCACCTGTTGCCTTTCAAGATTGGTGTGGGTGGTAGTTCCTTTAGTGTTGTAAAGGTGATTAAGGGGGGATGAGTTTTAGGCATGCCTTCTCCTTTTAGACCACATTGTTGTATGTGTATTGGGCACAAAAACAAGGCTTGGAAAATTTGGAATAATTGACACACAATGTGTTGGAATTTGGTTTGGAAAAGTCAAATTGATATCCTAGAGGCCATGCAACGCCAACGTGGTAGCACGCGCAGGGGTGGTGTGCCATAGGGACATGGGGAAGAAAAATGGGTGGAGAATCAAGACTTAGGCGAATGATTAGATTATTAGGTTGTCCATTCTTCGGGAATAATAAAATCACGCCCTCGTTTCTATTTATGGAAAAATAAATTCGACAAGTTACTTAGCTCCTAGATTAGCTCATGAGACACTCCCATGAAGACATGAACACAATTGTTGGTTTTATGAATGGTCTATAACATAATTAGTGGCACATGATAGATCACTTGGTAGCTTTTTGTTGAGGCCAAAAGAGAATTCTTGAGCGACTAGATTGTCTAGAAGGCAGAATGAAACACATGGAGGAAAATTTTCATTAAGCTTTTCATCCTCAACCACCAGACAATGAACCAGATAATCCAAATTCAGGAAACCTCTTATATCAGGGATGAAAATTGGATGTGTTTTCGTTCTCGAGATTTTTTGTTACTTTTGGGTTATCTGGGTGTGGTCTCTTAGTTTTCTTTTGATGTTGACAATGTTCTTTTGCTATTATCTTCTAGCCAATAATTCCAGAAAGAATAAGGCTAGAATTTTTTCATTTATCAGATACTCTCGCTGTATCTTTTACATGAATTAATAGAAATTCTAAATTCTCTCTCTCTCTCTCACACACACACACACACACACGAGGAAATAATATATCTTATATATAATTTCAATAAAAATATAAAATTTATTAAATAAATGTATTATGGAAAATTAATTAAATTAAATTAACACATTAAAAACTACATCAACTTATTTTATATATAGAATAAAAATATAAAATACAGTCGAAATGTGATGGAAGAATGTTTATATGGTTAAGTGAGAATGTTTATTTTCCATCCATTTTATTGTGTTAATTTTTATAGGGAAGTGCTTATAAATAACTATATAAAATTTATTAAAGTAATAACTATGTGATGGAAGAAGGTTTATATGGTTAAGCGATAATGTTTATTTTTATAATAGTTTGTATTAATAAATTAATAGATAACAAGGTCACATAGCTAGAATTCCCTACCGCTTGTTTTGATTATAAAATATTGAATTTTAAAGTTAGTAAATTAGATGTGTTTGATTTATAGGATAAATAAAACATATTTTATTAATCATTAACAAATTTACAATAGAAAATCCTTATTAACAAAAACTTTCCAAACGTTTATAACTTTATAGGTGGATGGAAGTGCAAAGCATAACAAAAAGTCATTTTATGGTTTTATTGGAATTGTTGTAACAAACATTGAGCTTATATGATGCAAGAGTTAAAAAGTTTAGGTGAAGACTTGGTGCACTATGATTTGTCTATCATATGTTCTAGAGAAGACTTGGAGTGCTTCATGCTCATATGTGATGCAAGGTTGTGAATCTCCTTGACAAAATTGTGTGATGAAACTGAGAGATACAAGGATGGGCTTCTGTGTATGAACTTATCTTGTTATGGAGCCTTTTATGCAGCTAATAGAGCTTGCTATGATGCCTTGCTATACTTTAGTATTTCTAGTTTTGGTTTCTTGTTGATGGTGGATGGCTTCACTAAGGTTTGGTAACTTTTGGGGTTTCCTTTCTTGGATGAGCTGAAAGGACATGTTTTACTAGATTGGGATGAGCTGAGGTGTTGTATTGTATACTCATTTATGCTGTAATATTAAGTTTACCATTGTGATTCACATTTATATACCGCAAATCTAAAAATTATATATGTGTTCTCGTTATTTTTGGGTGGTTTCTCAGTTGTTTCTATAAGCTGGTTTATTGGGACAAGTTGGCTAATATATAATGTGATTTAGGATGCTAAGAAGACAACACAGATTAGAATTAATGTTGTAATAAATCTTCTACATCTAGATTATTTTTCAGATCTTTGATGAAGGAGGTTGTACCCCAAAGGGCTAATTATATTTTCCCCTTCACGTACATATTTTTGGTTTCTAGTTTCTTGAGCTTTCCTAGTGATATTGTTGAACCAAAGTGAAGTAATTGTAGCTGTATTTTAAAGTTCAGATTCACCTATAGGTCCAACACACTAGTACTTGTGGGTTTGACTTGCATAACAGACAGTAAAAAATGAGACCCAAATAACATAGCATGACAGCTAGGCTGAACAACATGGAAATACTTGAAAGACTAGGAGTTTCTCCAACCATAGTTCAAAGTATATTACATAGAAAATAACAGAAGTCACCCCAAGACTAGCCATAAACTTCTCTTGGATGTGAATGAAAAGTGCATTGGGAATCTCAAAGTATTTCATGCTTTCATAGGACACACATTTAAGTAATGACATGATGCATTAATTAATCATAGCACACGCATTTAGGCCATAAAATTCTCTTGGATGCGAATGAAAATTGCATTGGGAATCTCAAATTATTTCATGATTTCATAGGACACACATTTAATTAATGACATGACACATTAATTAATCATAGCACATGCATTTAGTTAATTAAACATATGCAGAGACATGAATTTAAATGGAATTGAATGTGAACACAAAGGAGAAGAATAAAATAACCTAAATTCTATTTAAAACTTAAATTACAGATTTATTTTTTCTAGATTCAAGGACTACATTAAAATAAATCCATATAGAATCAAAATATTGCTACTAGAAAGACCTCGTGGACTGGTCACATGCATGGAAATAAGAGCCTGACCCCATACGGATTATTCTCTATAGGGTTTTTATAATTTATCATTTATGTATTAACTAAGGTTATATAAAAAAAAATTCTAATAATATTTTTTAACAAAAGTGAAATGATATAAAAAAATATTTCCCAAAAATACAATGATATAAAAATAATATTTCCCATTTAAATTTTTCTAGAAGAAGAGATTTTAAAGACCTGAGACTAAAATTTTTCCAAAAAAAAAATTCCATAATCTTTTAAACATTAAAATCTACTTAAATCCAATCGCACTTGAAGCTAAAACCTGGAAAAATTGGAATCATCTTGAAACTTCCAAAATTATTGTTAAAATATTGTGATGAGAAAAAAGATTCACACACAGTTAACTCCATATTGTCCATAATCAAATTGATTTCTAAAATGATTTGGACTGATTTTTCAGCTATGTTTAGTTGTTTGGAGTGGAGATATATATAATACCCTCTTCTGGTTTTCCTAATAAAAGATCAGATCTTTTGCTATCTTTTTATGGCTAAGAATTTCAACTGCTGCAAGTGACTATACTTTTTCTACCTTTTCCTTGGCAGTCTATCTAAGTCTATTACAGAAGAGTAAAATTTCTTTTAGCATTGAGAAACACAGTGGGAGGAGGAATTTGAAAACTTGAAAGATGAACAATAACAATTCATTCCATCCAAATTCTTAAAACATATGTATTTAATTTGTCAAAATGAAATTCACAAATTACAATTTATTAAACTAAGTGCATGAGAAAATAATTCTGGCAAAAACAACAAATGGCAATGATTTTAATTAAATTATAGGTATATTAAATTGGTTTTAAATCATTTAAGGCGTTGAGCATTGAAGAGCATTAATGTATAATTTTAGGTGTTGAGCAGACACTAGGAATAACATAAACTTGAAGACATAAAGAGCACAATTGATTGCATCTCAAGAAAAATGAAAAGTTGAAATAGAATACTTTTCTCTATATTAAAAAATACATTGATAATTCAATTCAATGACAAGACATACCTAAATTCAGCTACGTAGGTGTTACAAAGGTGTTACAAGTGTTTTTTCGTAGGTAGTTATGACTGTTACAAGTGTTTTTCTGGTGATTTCACTCAACAATGTGTTCATGAACATCCACAAAATGTCGAAGAATGTTATCTCAGATCATAATCATGCATTTAATTACTGAATTTATAGGTTTTACATGATTTATGATCTTGAAAAATATCCTCACAGTTTCAAGGGATAAAGAAGCATAGTGGTGGTGTTGCTAGTTTCTATCAAATATGTAAAACTATGAGAAGGAAACAATCCCTTAAGTATTTTTGTTTTCAAAGCAATAGTACACTATAAAAAGGAAATATATGTTCTTCTATTAGTAAATCTCTAATATTTAGTAGTTATGACTGTTACAAGTGTTTTTCTGGTGATTTTGCTCAACAATGTGTTCATGAACATCCAAAAAATGTCAAAGAACATTATCTTAGATGATAATCATGCATTTAATTAACGAATTTATAGTTTTTTACATGATTTATGATTTGGAAAAATATCCTCATAGTTTCAAGGGATAAAGAAGCATAGTGGCGGCATTGCTAGTTTCTATAAATATGTAAAATTGTGAGAATGAAACAATCCCTTAAGTATTTTTGTTTTCAAAGAAATAGTACAGTATAAAAAGGAAATATATGTTCTTCTATTATTAAATCTCTAATATTTTGATAAAATATCAATCCTTATACTACGATATTAAGGGAAATAAATTTTTATATATACATTATTTATTAAATCTTTATAAATATTTATTTTAAACCCAAATGAAGTATCTACTCTGTGGTGTTGGTTCTTGCAATCTCTTGAAATTTGTTAAGGAATTTCATTGTCAACCTAAGCATCCTTCGCTTTTCCTCCTCAACAGAAGAAATGGTGGTTATTGTAGCTTTTAAATTAGTTGATTCATAAATTCTTTTTCATTTTACCAAAGTTATAATTTCCCTTTTTTCCTAATGGGTTTGGCCCAATATGAAAATAAACAACAATGTTTGTAGGTTTGAAAAATAAAGAAAACTAGAATAAATTAAACAATCAAATGAGTTATCAATAAAATTCGTTTTATTAAAAATTTTGTAAGTATAATCAATCAAATCATGTATTAAAGATGGAGTAATTTATGTGTTTTTTAGTCCATTTCCCAAGCAAAATGCAGCTACCTCACATTCCGACAACTTCTGGTAACAACCAAAATCATAAAATACTATTACTCTAGATAACAAATAAATTAATTATTAATTATATTGTATCATGTAAATCAATTATTAATTGCCCTATATCGTGGTTAATGAATGCTCCGCGTTGTTAAGATATTCAAATCCATAACTCTGTCGTCAGGAACATGACTCCACACATGAATAATTGTTTTCCTCTATATAATTTTTTGTAGTGGTTGGATGATGGGATAAGGTGCTACAAATTGATATTCAAATCCATAACTCTGTCGTCAACAACATGACTCCACACATGAATAATTTTTTTCCTCTATATAATTTATTGTAGTGGTTGGATGATGGGATAAGGCGCTACAAATTGTGTGAGTTGGAGTCAGCCGAGGAGGTTGTCCTTACACTCTTGTCAAATATTAGCTACAGACTATGTGAGCTAGAGTCAGAAGGACAACTTTATGGGCATGTTCGTACAAACTATCACTACTCAATAAGAGGAAGAGTGAAGTAGCCAATTACATTCAGGAAAATTAAATTAAAATACTTTAAAAAATAAAATAAATTAATCTGGTAATATTAATTTTACATATTTTCATTATATTTTTAGTCAAACTTGCTACTAATTCATAGTCAAAGAGATATTGGATACGTATATCCACTGTCGTGGCAGGGATAATAATAATAATAATAATAAATAAAATAACATTAATATATAATAAATAAAAGATAATAATAGTGAATGAATAATAAATAATGAACCAAAAATAATAATAATAAATACATAAAATGACAAATAATAAATTGAAATTATATATATAGAGAATAAGTAAAGTTAAAAAATGTAGAAAGCCTATAAAATAAGCAATAGTTAAATTAAGAAAAAAAATTATTTAATTAAAACTTAAGACAAAAAATAATTAGCATGATGACACATGGATTGTGTGCATGCACACAATTGATGTGGATATTTTTCCAATCTCCTTTTATTTAATGGGCAAAGAAGGAGATGAGAGAAATTCATATTTTCGGGAGGAAAATGCTGAGAAACAAATGAGTCATTTGCAGTTGTAATTGATTGAAGGCTTGAGGGTGGCTAGTCGTAAAAAGTTTATATATTGATGTTTCTATGGTTGCATGGAGAGTCGTCTCCAAAAATTTGTGGCGGTCAACAAGGTATGTATATTCTACTCATAGTTTTGAAAATTCAATGTGAAAATCAATTGAATATTTTGTGTCAATTGTTACCATTTGATGTAATTAGTTTGTATATTTTAATTATGGGTCATTACATAGAGTTAAAATCTGCTATGATACCCTATGTAATAACCCAAAATCAAAATATACAAACGAATTACATCAAATGGTAATGATCAACAAAAAAATATTCAACTGATTTTATATAGAATTTTTTAAAAAGCATGAGTAGTGAATATTTACCCGTAAAGTGAAGATATTTTTATCGATTATGGTGTCATGGAACTACTTGAATCCAATTGACCGTAACAAAATTTTGAAGATGACTCTCCACCCAATCGTAAGCTTATATGTGTAGAAATGTTTTGCAGCTAGCCACCCCCAAGCCCTAAATCAACTACTACTGTCAGTGACTCCTTTGTCTCTCAACATTCTTCTCCCAAAAGAATGAATGTCTCTCATCTCCCTTTTTTTCCATTAAATGGAAGGGGATTGGAAAGGGATCCACATACACATAATCCATGTGTCGTCATGCCAACTTTTATTATTTTGTCTTAAGTTTTAATTCACTCATCCTTATTATTATTATTATTATTTGATTAGTTAATAATGAGACATTATAATTTTCCATCAATTTTTGTGTTAATTTTTATAGAAAAATGGTTATAATTAATTGATTTAGTGAGAAATAGAGTTGAAGCATTTCGATTGTAAATCAATTTTAAAAATAAGAATTTGATATATATATATATATATATATATATATATATATATATATATATATATATATATATATATATATATATATAGATGGGGTAACTTTTATGTCTCTCAAACATTTTTGGTTGAGGAAATTGGTTAGGTAAAGAATCATATTTTTTCATGGATTTCTACCAAATTATCCATTTACTATAGATTTTATAGTTATTTTTCGTTATATAAAGTTTTTTTTAACACTTAATGTCATAAATTAATAAAATATATTAAAAAAAAGTTATGTGTGAACTTTTAAATAGATTAATTATTAATTAAATAATTTTATTAATTTAAATTTGATGCTCCTTAATAATATTTGGTTAAGTATGTACATGTAACTATTTATTTGTAACTAAGGTATTTAATTTATAAGTTTGCGACTATTAAAAAATTGTATATAACTAAAAATAAATATGGAAAGAATTTAGTCATTATTTAACATCTTATATTAATTAAATATAGCTAATAAGTAATCATCACCCAAAAACATACACAAAGTCATTATATATTAGATAATGTTTTAATTAAAATGTTCCTCTTAATTTTATTTTTTTAATCTCATAACATTAATTATTCCACCATAACACTTTTACGATTATGTCCAAATATTGAAATACTAGCATTAAATTCTCATATAAATTCATTATACAATTTGAAATGACTACAAATATATAATGGTATATACAAACTTAATTAATATTTATAAATAACATTTAATTTAAATTATTATTTTTATGAAAAAATTACAATAACTTACAACAACTTTTGAATTCAAATTTAATACCCAACAACTAAAGATAGCTCCAAACAACACTGAACGAACAATAAATAGGCAGTTGGTTACCTAGCCAAAAACATTATGCTTAACCTCAACCTTCACCATTAAAATATTTGAGAAGCTATAAATCTACTACTATGAGATATTTCCAGTTATCATTATCCAAGTTTTACATTATCAATTATCACTTCGTCAACCAATTACATTCTTTGCTCAGTAAAATTAATATAAATAAATTAATAATGAATAATGAACAAGGCTACAAGTAGCTACTACTTGGTGTTTAATCTAAATATAGAAATGTTGTAATGTGATTTTGTAGCTTTTGTCTGTCTCTTAGTAAAAGATACATATGTAATTGTAAGGCTACTTGTAATATATATGGTATTGCTTCTAGCGATATTGAAATAATACAGTTCAAATACTAGAAATTTTACAAGATAAAGTTAATTGCAGGTATTTGGTGAACACGTATATAAATTAAATTTGGCCTAGATTTATTCACATGCACAGAAACATAGAGGCATTGAAAAAGTTGAAAAACAAACAATTATGTCAAAATTATTTATAATTACTATAAATAAATTAGAAGTATTTTGAAGCTAACAATTATGTCAAAATTATTACAACAGTTGTAAATGAATTAGAGTTAGAAATATTAAAATCTTTACTATCTAACAATAAAATTATGTTTTATTTTAGAAATTTAAGAGTTTTTATTATAAACTCATAAGACTATGAAGTATGCTTATTAGAAGTATTTTGTATCACATTAGAGTTTAGAGTTCATTTATATAATAGGTTTATTTTTATGTATTATCTAATTTTTAAAATTTAAAATACTAGGAGAAGAGTTTTTTTTCATATTTATTTATAAAATAAATTTGTTATTTTTTTTTAATGAAGTATGTCTATTAAAATTGTTTTGTTTTACATTAGAGTTTATTTAGATAATCTTGAAATTGAAATAGTGTCTACGACAATCTTGTCACATGTATGGGTTCACTTTCATGGTAGTAAAATTTTGCACGTCGTATTTATTACGTCTCAATAGCACATATAGTGGCAGCTGGTGTGTCTATGGCTGTCATATCACTCGAAATTTTGAGAATTTAATAGTTTCATGGTACTGATTCGTGATTAATTAAAAGTACGTGTCTTATTTATTGCATATCCATAGGACATATGGTGGTAGGTTTCATAGTGCTTGTACTATTTGGTTTGCGTTATAAAATTATTTAAGTCTGTCTTATTATACTTGCATATGGGACGTCAACAAATGCACGATGGTTGAGGTTAGTAACAAGAGCAACGGTTGTCTCATAATTGAATGACGGGAACTAAAACACAATACTGCAGAGAAGGGATTGACGATAGATGAAAACCATTGAAATTGGCACTAAGATCTATGCGTTTTGCAATAACATATTGAAACTATCCACCAATCAGATGCAAGAAAAATAAATTAAAAAAATAAATTAAAAAATTATTAAAACTTAACTATAGTGAAACTATACAAAAATTCAAGAAATATGTCTAATAAAAAATAATTAATATCACTATCAAACAAAACTTGATAATACGTACGGGCGACAGGTATAATAAACATTGTCAATCATTTTTAACAAGATTTAAACAAAAAGGACAATAAAGGGATAATAGTAATCTTTCCCTCATCTAACTTTCCCCCCTCTGTGCATGGTTTAATTTCCAACGAATCTTAGTCTTGCCAAGTGGTTCTTATAGCATTCGAACTTGATTAATCCTCCTTTATATCATTATTTTATATTACTTTAATAAAATTATTATTTTGGTTAAAGTATGTTTCATGTATTTATATATTAATATAATAATTATTTTTACTCTATTTTATAAGGGTTTTAATATATTTATTAATATATTTATTTATATTGTAATATATTTATTTATATTATTTCTAATCAATTATGATTGATCATTTATTAATATATAAATTCACACATTATTAGATTATTGAGTTAAATCAAATTTAGTAATGTAAAATGATTATGTAATATTATTATCATCAACATATTATTAATAATATATCAAAAATAATTAAAAAAAATAGTTTGTGTTTTGCTTTGTTTTTTTCCTATGTGATTTATAGATCTTAGAGATCAATGACAATTATGTCTATGAAATATTTTTATCAAGTTGATCCACTTGAAGACATCACTTCTTGTTGCCTCAACCACGGATTCTGACCCCAAGGGTGCTGAGAAAATTGAACCGTGGTCTCTCATAGCAAAGGTTCTTTAACGACAGGGACTCGAACAATTGAGCTAACCCTTGGGGCTCATAGTGGGTCTTACATACTCTCTTTTTACAATCCTTCATCTTGATGTGGTAATTAAGGAAAATATAGGACATTATTATGATATGCATATAATTTTATTATTCTCATACACAGTAACACTAGCCTCCCCCTTCCCTTGGATTGGGTAACTATAGTGGCTAGTGACACCTCTACCACATCACAAGTGGAGGATTTACTTTCTTTTCTTGCCTAGTACCTTTTCTTAACAATATCTACAATGTACCTTGGTTGTTATGACGATTCATGGGAGGTTGATGATTATTCAATGTGATATGAAGAATACTTTAATCTCGAGTACATGAGGTTTAGGGGATGCCATTGGCATCATCTATTTGAATGGTCTAAATAAATTTGAGTAGTTATGTAAGTACAAGAAAATGAATATGGGTGGTGTAGGTCTCTTTAACCAATGATGCTTTAGTTGGTCCACAACATATGTCGACCTTTTCAGAACCTAAGCCCCCTGTGAACTAGTTTGGACGACCAAAATGGATAGCTTCTATCACCATATCTCTTATCTTGTTTAACATTTAAATGATTTCTAGGTGCATGCACTTTAATTTAACATGGTTAGTGTTCTCTGTTATTTATAGGTTCATGGTATCATGTCCTCTATTAACTGTAAATAGATTTTAAGCTTATAGGTTAGTAAGAGTTAGAGGGTTTCCCCATCCTTCCATACATTGGTTGGTGGTGTTTATGGTGTAGAGGGTTGCCTAGTTTCTTTCTCTACCCATCTTGTTTCAAGATCATGTGTTAGCTAGCGATTTATCATTCTTGGGGAGTATGGTGGTGGTTATTGAAGCATTTTGAGCTTGTAGGTGGGGATTTTCTCACAACTTAGTGGGGGATAAGACCATGCTCTTGTTGCTTTAGAATTGGATAACAAGGATGGAAGTAAAGTGAAGAATGGAGCTCTCAAATCTATTAAAAAAGATGCAATGTAAAAATGTTAGGCCAAATTACCAACCAATAAGCATGCATGTCTTGATCTTGGGGTACAGGTGAAAAAAGCACAACTTTGTAGGAGAAACAACAATTCATGGGTTGATTTAGTTAGAGATAGGTGTCTCCAAATGTCTATACATCAAATTTGAGTTGAATTTTAGGACTTAGTCTCATACTCTAAATTTTCTAGGTATCAAGATACAAAAAAGTTCTGAGTAATGTAATTTTGTTGGTTGTACAAGATTAAATTTACCATCACATTAGAGAACTAGTGGCATAAGGAACCATAAACATTGGATATGTTGTGAATTTTGGAATCCAAGTTTACAATTATACACAAAGTGGTCTTTGGACTAAGTTTCAAGGTTACTAACTACGAACTAGATAAAATAGAAGGAATGATGGAGGTCACATGAACTTATGAATCTCATGGGATCGACTCCAACTTGATATTTATTGATGATGATTCATGGTATAAGCTCTCATGAAAATCCAAAGGGATAGATACTTATCCTCATCCAATCCCTTATAAACCCATTTATCTTATTCCTACTATATGCCAATGTTGCAATGTCTCTAGTCATCTTTCTTCTATATTTTATGTTTCCATCTAATGGAAATATGGTGTTGTCCTTCTATTGTTTTAAAGGACATAATATGCTTGGTTTAGAGCATCTGAGGAATTTTTTGCAAAGTTATCTGATGTTTGGTTTCCTTTTTGGAATACCTTAGACAACCATGTCTATGATAATTTTTTATATAATATTAATATATGAGATAGCTTACAAAAAAACACTAGCCTCCCCCTCCCGTTTTTTTGTTTTTTCCTATATGTAAAAAAATACTTATGAGGTAATTAAAATATGCAATTTCAATAATTAAGGAATCAAATTTAATATCATCAACAATTTCTTCAGACACATCATTTCCAAAATTGACTAAATCCAAAAACAAAAACTTCAGTTTTTTCAAAATTATATCTTCATTTACATTATGGTTTTCCCTCCTAATTATTGGAGAATACATTCAATCCTCCATCATTTATAGCCCAATTCCTCCCCCCCCCAATGCTTGCATGATCCTTATCACCATGATATGGGTCTCTCTATTGAAACTTTATATGCCTTAGAGAATGGTGTGATAACCCATCATGTGGGTGTTTACAGTAGACATAAATTGTTTCAATGCTATTATGACTTTAAGGCTTTATAAGGATTTGTAGCCTGCATTTATCTACATGGCTCTTTGATCTCAATAAATACACATAGATATAGGCTATCTTGTATAGTCTTGGTGGAAGTTCTTATTTATCCTTAACATATACATGTAATTTCTTATGAACATTTTTTCATGGATATAAACTACACTAAGGTACTTGTGATTTCTAGTTGTCAAACCTAATTTCAAAAATCACTCATGCTTATACCACGTCACATCAACATCTTATATGTTAATAGTCATTATTTTATTAAGAATGAATAATTTCAACGAGTCTCTTTAAAAATGTAGTTGTTTTATCTTCCTTTCATGAGTTGGGTATTTTAGAAAATTGATTTTAATCCTCAACATATAAAGTGTATTCCCAAGATTTATTTCATGATATTATATATATATTTCTCAATCCATTTATCTTTAAATTATTTTTTTACATGTTTATAACAACATTTTTTTAAGTTGCATGGAAATAATTAAGTTACACATTATAATGTATGTATCCTTTTTTTTTCCTGAAATCAGAGAATTTATGTTACTAATAAAAACATGAATTTGCAGTAGCTATTATCTCTATCAGTATTCCATCATGGAAACCAAACTAGTAGTTTTAAAAAAACCTTAAAGATTATTCATAATGTTCATGATTTGATGAACTGATAAGACAAAAAAAGTAAAAATTTCTACAAAGAAAACATTGCATGGAATAAAAAACATTGTTGAACTACATGAAATTATATTATTGGCATGAGCATATGCTATATAGCCTTTCATTATGTCGGGTTGTTCCCTTGACCTGGAGTTTGGGGTTTTCCATTTGTACTTGATGTGGAGGGATCCATGCATGTTATTATCTTGGTCAAGAGCGTGATTTTATTATTGATGTTGTCAATTTTATCCATTAGCTTAACCATAAAAATGATGATTTCTTGTGAGTGTCGACCTTGCCTGTGAGGACTCTTCCCATTAGATTTTGTGCTAGTATATATTGATAGTCTGCATGTAAGAGGAACCTCTCACTTTGGTTGAGTTCCCTATGTATAGGATCCAGTCTCAAGTTTCCTGGTCCACATGTGTGTCAGAAATGTATGTTCGAGATTGTTTTACTTGCTCCTCCACATCAAATATAACTCTTTGGAAAAATTCAAGGTTAATATCCCTATATGTTTCCATTTCCTCCATAGATGAATCTTGTGCACAAGTTCCTCAAAGATACGGGGGACAAAAATTAGGGTAGGGGGGAGGACTAGGTTGCCCCCTTCTGCCATGACAAGAAAGCTCAATAATTTGACATCTGACCATGTTGGGGTCAGGACAACAAAAAAGAGAATAAGGGGGGAGGAAAAGAGATAATAGATTGGTGAATGAGTAGGAAGTGGTAGAGGAGAGCTTATAAAATGAGAGATAAGCGCAAACACAGGAGAGGAGCAGTGAAGGAAGGGTTTGTCTAAGAGGTGATGCCAATGGATCTGGAGGGAAAACTAGTGAGAGAATTAGAGGTCAACAAGGGAAATACAAAGCTTCTAAGGGAAATTGAGAGAGATTCTGGTAAAATGAAACCACATAGATAATAAAAAACCCAAAAAATGGAGACTAAAGATCCAAGTTCCAAAAGAACCTATGAAAGACAAAGAACCAGAAGGTATAAAAGGATTAAGGTAGAATTGCAGGGAATAATCATAAAGAAACTGAAGATGAGTGAATTGGTCACATTGTGCGATATCACACACAGTGATGAGAGTAGCCGACAACATAATGATGCACAGTTATAATCAAAGCCTCTAGCCTTAGTCACTCCATGTATTAGCTCTATTAGACCAAAGACACTAACACTATCCACCTCCCATCATGGTTGGATAGCTATAAATATTTTGAAGTGATCCCTACTTACCACGTGGTCTCCTTAATTGGCTTGTCGATACCTATATCCATCCATGGTTATCACCCTTCTTCCTTGAATTTATATACCTTTATTTAGTCGTACCTTCCCCAACTTTCACACAGTCCAAGTTTGTGCTACTATTGCAGACATTAAGTTGTTGATTTTACTTCATATAGAGCAATGACATGGTGTCCATGTAGGTTTATAGGTGTAGGAAACCCGCTTCTTTATATCATTTTCTCTTACCTTCATACTGAGTCTTGTGTGGTGTTTCATATGAGCACCCCCCGTGCAGATTGTAGTCTAGTTCTGTTATTTCAATGTAAGTTTCTTTTAGTTGTTTTGAAGTTAGATACATCCAGCTTGAATGTAGAACCTCATTTTTTAAGTCTAATCCTACATTTTATAATTTTTCTACCAGTTTATTTCCACTTCCTCATAGGTGATGGGGAATAAGCACATCAAATTTCGTTATTTTCCCAACTATTTTTTCTAGAATGGTTGATAGTCTCTAGCTATTTGTGACTTGGTCGGGCTAGAGTTTCTTTATATTTTATTCATAATATTAATGATTTTCTTAGAATCCCCTTATAATATGAGTTTTTCCATATTTATATTTTTAGCTATTCTTGTACCTCACTCAACGAATATAATTCTCCTACATTGTTGGTATCATAACTAAGAGCTCCAACAAATACATGTTGTTTTTTACCCTGTTCATTTCTAAGTGCTCCTCCATAGTTGGTTGGGCCTAGCTTTCCCTTCAAGGATCCATCAAAGTTTAATTTGATGAATTGATGTAGGGCGCACCCTGCCTAAGCCCAACATTCTCTCTCTCAAGGCTGTATATAATAATGCCTCCCAATTTAATTTCCCAAATAATCTCAACTGGGCAAGTTCAATAATAATGGAGGAAGCTTTAATATCTCAAATCTGAGATTTGAGATATTAAATTAACATTCTTTTGGTTATAACCCCCGTATCTCAAACATACACGGAAGCCACTTTCTCAACTTCTGTTTGACACCATATTAATAAGACCATTCTATTTAAGTCGAATGATATTCGACTTTCATTGACATCACAATCAGATCAAACCCCAACTTAACCTTCGTCATGGCTTTAAATAAGCTTGCCCTTCTATAAACACGCTCAACCTTTGAACATCCTCACCAGCTCCGATGATTATCAATAATTAAATGTATTGGACCACAATTCATGAATACATATATTGACCATTCAACATTGATTTAAAAATGGTTAATACCCAAACATTAACACGGTAAATCACTGGGCCCCAACGTCCTTACCTTGCTTATCGACCATGCAACTTACTATGCGATTGCCTTTGGATCTTCCACAGGACGAATCCAACAGAAATCTCATTTTTTTTCTAACTGAGCTTTAACACGAAAAAAAAAGTGCGAAATAGGTAGTTTTAAAATACTGCCTTAGGACACGTGTCCACCGTCTAACAGTATCATGTTTTTTTCACAAAAACAACTTACCGTTTAATTATAGTGCGAAAACCACAGTTTGGTTTTAAAAACCGCTTTCCTCTTCATGGTTTTGTTGCACCTTCACTCCAAGTTCCTTTGCATGGTTCCATCACACTGTTGCTTTCGATTCTGCTTTGTTCTTTGACTTCGCCCCCAACAACACCATTTCTTCTTCCTATCGATTTTAACTCCGAATAAGTAATTCATGGTTCTGCCTCTGTGCCATCGAATTTACATTCGACTTCATGAATCATTGCACACTCTTCAAATTTGCTGTTATTTTACCCTTAACACAGTTTCAGCTTCATTGAATTGGGAATCGACCTCGAATTAGACATGGAAGTTACAAAATTTGATCTTATTCCTCATCGAACATCTCTTAATTGGGCTACGCCTTCAATATTCTCGACAGGTTTAATCAAACTCCAACCATCTACACAACACATGGATAAATCGCTATGTCCAAGCTCTAAATTGATCGATCTAAATTATTCATGTTGCCTTCTACTCATGCAAAACCTCTTCACGCATTCTTTGCAGCTTTTCTTCGACAACCATAAATACTATCTCCGTTGTATTTCATTCACCAGATCTAATTGTATGGTTTATACACAATAGAACGGTTAACAAAACCCAGTATTCTATTTCCTTAACACAACCAGGAAATTTTAGACTTCGATTCCAAAGTCTGCGGAAACTTCATTAATAGCACAGATCTACCCACATAATTCACATAAATTAATATTCACTCTCAATCTCACAATCAACCTTGTCTCAACAATTATATGGGTTTCCTCAATTATATGAAGAAGGCATTCCAAAATCAACACAAAGTTTCATCACGGTTTCTTATACAATTTCTTATTGAAATTCGAAGACATTCACGCAGAATTTAAATCAACCAATATTCATATAATTCTGAAACAACCTCTTTCATATATATATGTAATGTAATCACTTACAAATTCTTCCTACCTTCAGCCAGATCTTCAAAATCAAATGGCCTCTTCAACTGCTCACAGGCTTACAGAAACTCTGTTTCCTAAACCTACTCTAACTCTGTCTCTGCAAATCTACCTACCTGATGCTTAATGCCCCTGAGGCTTATTTATATCAATTAAAAATAATCGATTTAGCTTCCTTAACGCTCCACAAAACTCATGAAATTCTAGACTTCCTAAATCTAGACTAATTTCTAAATTTATTGAAACTGACTCTAATTTCATTCCTAAATCTGAACTGTCTCTTCATATTCCAAACTGATCAGCTTCTCTCATGTTCTCCAACCATTTGGGAACATTTAAAATTTCTCTCCATATTTAATTAAAAATCACTCAAATATTAATAATTACATAAGAAAGCAAAAAAATGAGACCCCCCTATGTCTATTAACATACAAAGTATTTTCTTGAGCCTAATGCCCCTGCATCAGACTCCTAAGGTTAAAATGATTCATGATCTCCTGATCATGTGCTTTCAGTCCTTGTCTTCCTGGATCCCACACTTTGTTCTGCAACTGATCATCTGCTGCAATATTCTTCTTCTGCACTTCTCTAGGCCTCCATACTTTATGCCGCATCTTCCTGCTTGATATGCTTTCACAGTCTATGACTGTATTTCTCTTGCTGCTACTTCTGATTCTCTACTTTCTTGCTGCTGTCTTCTTCTCAGACACTTTCACCATCAACCTTCTTATCAATTCAATCTCCTGATCTAATTTATCTTATGACTACTAGATACTGCTCCCTCTTGATTGATGAACTTCTACTCATGTTCCTGCTTGCTGAGTTCTTATTTGTTGAACTCTTGCTTTCACTTGCTAAGCCCTTGCTCTAGCTCTAGTTGCCACCCTATCATCCATACCCTCTTGTTTTCTGCAATAGTAAAACTCTTCCTGATTGTCATTTATGACAATTTCTTCATTCTCTGCCTTCAGCAATTCTTTGGACTGGTATTTAAATTACGAGTCACTGTCATCATCTCTTTTCTTCTCCTGGAACAAACATACTTTAGTCCTTCCATCAGTACCTGCAATCATAAAACAAACATCAAAGTTATAAAATCTTTGTGTCTCTTCCTCTTCTGGCAACACTGCAAATTGCTGCTTTGACATTTCCTCCGGCAACATTTCAATTTGCTGCTCTGTTATTTCTTCCAGCAACACTTCATTATGTTGCTCTGTCATTTCATCTGAGAAACTCTCTATAAAATCTTCACTACCTTCACAAGTCAAGTTTCCTGCTGTCACTATCTCTTCATCTTTAATCAGAATAGAATTATGATCTTCCAAGCTTGAAATAACTTCAGTTATCTGTCCATCACTTTTAATTTGGCCATTTAATAAAATCAATTTTTCATTATCATCATTAATGACAAATTCATCATCATCAAACACAATTGTCATGTCCCCATTGAAACAATATCTTTCATAAACAAGGACTTCATGAATTCCTTTTGCTGCAGTAACTTAATCTGATCTTCATCTGAAAGATAATCATCATATGTGACTTGGCAACTTTCAGCTTGACTCATTACAATTTCATCACATGAATTGTCTTCTCTAATACCTTTCAGAAATTCTTCAATGGTCTTTTCTTCAGTTTCTTTGAGCTGCCCAATTGACTGCTCAATTTCTAGCTTCTGGCCATCATCATAAGTTAGACTTCCTCTGCTTCCAATGTATTGGAAAGAAAATTTTTTCCCAAACTGTGCATGGACATTTTCAAAATATCTAGCTATCTCATTTTCTTCCTTTGTGACAACATCAGCAGTTTGTCCTCCTCCATATTTTTTCCCTGCAAACATACAAAAATTATCAGATGTAAAGACATTCGACCCCTTGGTCTCACTTGAATTTTTAGTATTCAAGTCCTTCTCCAAATACTCAATCATTCTGAGTAATCTCTCCTTCAGCCGAGCATTTATCATTTTCACTCTCTTCATCTGTAGCCTGTGCCACTTTAATTTCTTCTTCATGAGCCAACCAACACTCTGGCTTTCCTTTATCATCATTTCCAATTTGTTGAACCTTTCCCTGATCTCAGCTACCTCTTTCTCATACTCTTCTCTCTTTAACTGTCTCTGCATGCCAGCTGTCTTGGCATATTCTTTCTTCATCTTCATTCTATTGTGGCCTCTCTTAGAACCTCTGCAATCTCTACTATGACTATCAGTAGCCATCTTCTCCTTCATGAGTTCTTACTCACTCATCACAGGCTGCACTGAAACCTCTGCAGTAACAAGTCCTCCTTGTCACAACTTACCTCACCAATCCTCTCCCTGGATCTGGTCTTTTGGCAAGTACAGTTCCTCTATCTTCAGGAACCTTCTGAGCATTCCTCTCTGCTCCTTCAACATTCACTCCTCTGCAACCTCTTAGAACACATCTGTTCTCTTTTCATCCAACCTTTGTTGGGAATTCTCAAGGTTCTGCCACACCTTCTTCTTTCTCTTTAGAAACCTTCACTGGCTTCTTTCATCACTGTTTTTCAAAACTACGATCTTCTTGTTGAGATTCTCCTCAATTGCTTGCACTCTGCATTTGCAAACAATATCTTCAAATAGAATCAAAATTACCTCACTTTTGGAGTTTTTTCAACATCCATTTGCAATTGTTTATGCAATTTCTCCCAATGATCTACTGCATTGCACGTTGTCCTGTCAGATTCAAATCTGATCTCTTTACCATCACCATCACACCTGTGTTCACATCTTCAGAACATATCCTGGAAATCTTCAAAACATATTGCCCTTAAATTCAGATTCTGCAAACCTGAATACCTTCACTGCATACCTCTTCAAATCTGCAATCACTCTTAAACAGACTTAAAACTTCAAATTTTCCTCACTGCTTCAGTACATATGCATTTCAAAAATTTATTTTTCAAAGAGCTTATCCTGCTCTAATACCACATGATGCAGGGTGCACCTTGCCTAAGCCAAACATTCTCTCTCTCAAGGTTGTATATAATAATGCCTCCCAATTTAATTTCCCAAATAATCTCAACTGGGCAAGTTCAATAATAATTGCGGAAGCTTTAATATCTCAAATTTGAGATTTGAGATATTAAATTAACATTCTTTTGGTTATAACCCTCGTATCACAAACATACACAGAAGCTAATTTCTCAACTTCTATTTGAGACCATATTAATAAGACCATTCTATTGAAGTCAAATGATATTTGACTTTCATTGACATCAAAATCGGATCAAACCCCAACTTAACCTTCGCCACAACTTTAAATAAGCTCGCCCTTCTATAAACACGCTCAACCTTTGAACATCTTCACCAGCTCTGATGATTATCAATAATTAAATGTATTGGACCATAATTCATGAATACATATATCAACCATTCAACATTGATTTAACAATGGTTAATACCCAAAGATTAACACGGTAACTCACTGGGCCCCATCGTCCTTACCTTTCTTATCGACCATGCAACTTACTATGCGATTGCCTTTGGATCTTCCATAGGATGAATCCGACAGAAATCACATTTTTTTTCTCACTGAGCTTTAACATGAAAAAAAAGTGTGAAATAGGCAGTTTTAAAATAATGCCTTAGGCCACGTGTCCACCGTCTAACAGTATCGCATTTTTTTCACAAAAAAAACTTACCGTTTAATTGTAGTGCGAAAACCACAGTTTGGTTTTAAAAACTGCTTTCCTCTTCATGGTTCCATTGCGCCTTCACTCCAGGTTCCTTTGCATGGTTCCATCACACTGTTGCTTTTGATTCTGCTTTGTTCTTTGACTTTGCCTCCAACAACGCCATTTCTTCTTCCTATCGATTTTAACTCCACATAAGTAATTCATGGTTCCATATCTGCGCCATCGAATTTACATTCGACTTCATGAATCATTGCACACTCTTCAACTTTTTTTTTTTCTGTTACCCTTAACACAGTTTCAGCTTCACTGAATTTGAAATCGAACCTGAATTAGACACGGAAGTTAAAAAATTTGATCTTATTCCTCACTGAACATCTCTTAATTGGGCTACGCCTTCAATATTCCAGACAGGTTTAATCAAACCCCAACCATCTACACAATGCATGGATAAATCGCTATGTCCAAGCTTTCAATTTATTGATCTAAATTATTCATGTTGCCTTCTACTCATGCGAAACCTCTTCATGCATTCTTTGCAGCTTTTCTTCGACAACCAGAAATACTATCTCTGTTGTATTTCATTCACCAGATCTAATTGTATGGTTTATACACAATAGAATGGTTAGAAAAACCCAACATTCTATTTCCTTAACACAACCAGGCAATTTTAGACTTTGATTCCAAAGTCTGTCGAAACTTCATTAATAGCACAGATCTACCCACAGAATTCACATAAATGAATATTCACTCTCAATCTCGCAATCAACCCTGTCTCAACAATTATATGGGTTTCCTCAATTATATGAAGAAGGCATTCCAAAATCAACACACGGTTTCATCACGGTTTATTATACAATTTCTTATTGAAATTCGAAGACATTCACACATAATTTAAATCAACCAATATTCATATAATTTTGAAACAACTTCTTTCATATATATATGTAATGTAATCACTTACAAATTCTTCCTGCCTTCAGCCAGATCTTCAAAATCAAATGGCCCCTTCAACTGCCCGTAGGCTTACAGAAACTCTGTTTCCTGAACCTACTCTAACTATGTCTCTGCAGCTCTGCCTATCTGATGCTTAATGCCCCTGAGGCTTATTTATACCAATTAACAATAATCGATTCAGCTTCCTTAACGCTCCACAAAACTCCTGAAATTATAGACTTCCTAAATCTAGAATAATCCCTAAATTTACTGAAACTGACTCTAATTTCATTCCTAAATCTAAACTGTCTCTTCATATTCCCAACTGATCAGCTTCTCTCATGTTCTCCAACCATTTGGGAACATTTACAATTTCTCTCCATATTTAATTAAAAATCACTCAAATATTAATAATTACATAAGGAAGCAAAAACATGAGACCCCCCTATGTCTATTAACATACAAAGTATTTTCTTGAGCCTAATGCCCCTGCATCATGAATCCATATGGTGGGCTATATTGTGAATGTAATATTCCAAAATTAGCTTGCATCTAATTGGAATATTAATTTTTTCTTTTTTCATTTAGATAGATGAATAAGTGGGTAGGGAGACCCATAAATCTCTTTAGTAGGAATAAAACTACTTCTCATGTGAATGTGGATCATTGTATTTGCTGAATAAAGCACCTTGAGGTGTGAACAGGGGCTTAAACATGTGGAAAAGGTCAATGTTGACCAAATCAACAACATTGTTATGGAGATAATGGAGGATTAATGGAGGACAACGTAGTCATTTAGGAGGAGTGTATGCACGAGAGTAACTCCTTTAATGAGTGGGACCCAGGGTGATGAAGCTCACCAAAAATAAAAGGAAGAGGATGGAAGCCATAGAAGACATGATTTGGATTATTGATTTTGTGGTCTTGTATGACTATTTTCACACTTCAGCTATTTAGCTAAGTCTTATGTGTTGTTTAGCACAGGGGTGTTCCCGAGCAGGAATCCCACCCTCATCCTTGAAGGAATTCGAGTTCCTACTCAGGAGAGGTATCTTGAGCATCATTTCCACTATCTGGAATTTGGCCAAGCTTCAGACATTATTCCGAGTGCAGTCTCCTTCAGGATTGTGTTGTGTTGCAGGGTTGTTGCAATAGAGGGTTGAGAAACCCAACTTTCTGATCTTGTTTTCTAGTGGAGGGAGAAACCCTTCATCTAGGAGCCTAGTGAGGAAGTTCTTAGAGATTCATTCCACTATCTGGCATCAGGCCAAGCAGAAAAATTCCCTCATAGTGAAGTATCCTCTAGAAAATGCGTTATTTTGCAGTGCAGTTGCAGTGGGAGGTCAAGTACCCAAGTTATTGACCCTGTTTTTCAGTGAGGGGACCAACCCTTCACCTATTGAATTGATTGGGTGCTATTGCAGCTGATATATCATTCCTTCAACCCCATATCAAAAGTCATCTCCAGGGAGTGCATAATTCAGTTAGCAGGGGTGCAGTGGGCAACTCAAAAAGGGCCAAAAATCCAAACTTAAAATCAGGCCAAACCATTTATGGGTGTTTTGAGTAGAATCCGTGGTTAAAATCCCAGATCATTCTGAGCACTCTAACAACCTTCCGCACATGGTTGTTCTTCTCAGTAGCAGTAGTTTCCAGTGGTAGCAGCAGTAGCAACACCACATTTCCAGTGCTTGGTTTATTTAGTGTATTTCAGCCATCTTGTGGCTTGAGTGCATTTCTTTTGGAGAACTGTGTACTTTCGTTTTCTGTTGATGTATAATGATATGGCTCAACTGTTTTTCCCATATTTATGATGTTTTGATGTATTTCAGAAAATTTCCAGTTCTACATGTTTAATTCTTCTTTTATCGTGGTTGGAATTGTGCATATGTTCTATATTCCCATCTTTTCGATTTTGGAATATTATAGTGAAGTTGGTATGTCATAATTGATTGGTGTAGTCCCAAAATCCTTCATATGGTTGATTCTCCACCTTGAATTTCCAATCTCGAGTGGTCCAAGGGGAGATTAAAATAGTTTCTTTGAATTTATTAATGATTGCATGTAATACATGGTTTAGCTCCTCTTTTTTGTTCTTGAATATTCTTCTATTATGTTCTTTCCACATTTCCCAGACTATGAATCCCAAGAAAAGCTACCAAACTCTATTGATAATTTTGTTCTTGAATTGTTTTGGTCTCCATTCTTCAAGTGTGAATTTTATGGTGGTTATATTTTTGCCACATTTCCTAAAGATGATGGCCATTTACCCCATATTTCCAAGGAAAATTAATAGTCATTTAGTAGATGCTCCACCATTTCTATATTTGAACAACATAGATGACATTGTGTTGGACTTTTGAAAACCTCTTTTTTTGGAGTTTGTCCCACATGAAGGTTTTATTTTTTAATAAAAACCATATGAATATTGTTATTTTGGGCCAAATTTGACCTCTCCATAATTCATTCCATTTATTTTCCTCATTTATTTTCTTTGAGACTGAAATTTACTTTGTGATTTTTCCCTCATCTGAGTATATCATCCCCATTGAGAATTTTATTTTTCCTAAGTTCCAATTCATTTTTTATTGCTTGATGTGAATCCACGGAGTTGTTGGATAGCCATGATTTATTATTTTCCCATAGTTTCCACTGAGTATGTTTTGATGTTTGATTCCAATATTGCTTAACCAAGAATTTTCCCCATTGCTAGAGCTCATCTTTGATGCTATTTAGGTTTTCTCTCTGCTCAAGCTTTGACCATTGCTACCAAGAGTATTTTCAAAAGAGTGCAAGGTTCCTACTATGAACTTCTCAGAAGTTGTGTTCATGTATGAGATGCTTTTTGCTCCAAACTTGGTTCCATACATTCGAGCCTTTTATTTTCCCTTGCAGTCTTATAACTTGATTTTTGTTAATATGAGGGGCATATTTATTCTTCCATATTTTTCTCCAACAAGCTCCTGTATTTTTAATCCATTTCCACCAAGTTTTTTCTCCCATTACATGGCTCAATATTTCTAAATCTACGAGCACCATACCTCCTATCGTTTTTGGCTTGCATATTTTTTCCCATGTAACCAATGCCCATTTTTACTCTTGCTTGGATCCTCCCC
Source organism: Pinus albicaulis (assembly GCA_034641835.2). Lineage (NCBI taxonomy): Eukaryota > Viridiplantae > Streptophyta > Pinopsida > Pinales > Pinaceae > Pinus > Pinus albicaulis. The sequence goes on from CM076575.1 coordinate 821,833,787, forward strand.
ATAGGAAGGATCTTTGGATGGATAAATTTTTGTGGAGGAAAAATTTAGGAGTATAAATAATGGAGACATGATATAATGGAATAACTTAGAGAATAGATTTGAGAAGGGTGTGTGTCCTAGAAATATTGAGGGCTCTAAAAGTCCAACATGTAAGTTTGTTCTCCAACTTTTGTAAGAGGCCTTTCTAGACTTTGATTCTCATAGGGTTTCTTACAAGAGGAAAATTGAGGCCCTTTGGACAAAAGGAAGCTTTGTTGAATTCCAAGAGTCCTAGAGATGTTGGTTTGTATAGGTAAGGGGGTGTTGAAGAAAAACATTTGCAATTTGGAAAGATTGATGTCAGTTCCATATGAATTCGAGAAATCTGATAAGGAATACTTAAAATATGATACCTATTTGATGGAAGTTTGACCCATAAGAAGAGTGTCGTCAACAATTTTTTGATGGGTGGAAGGAGTAAAATCCAAACCATTGGGGATGCCTTTGAGGGAACCAAGATATTTTACATAGATGATGGCCTTTCCAAGACCTTCTATCAATTGGAGGAAGATATGAGGAGAGATGGGATCACCTTATCTAACACCCTATAAAGGAAAGAAGATTGGGAAGGGTGATTTATTAACAAGAATGGAGAAGAAATCCTAGAAAATGAGATTCACAACCCAGGAGAACGAAAACTGCACAAAACCATAGGATTTCAACATGTGAGTTATGAGTTTCTAACTAAGCTTGGTGAAATATTTCAACAAATTAAATTTGATGATCATACCAGGAGCTTTGCTGGAATAGAGGGAATGGATATGTTCATGGGTAGTAATAGTGCCATCTAAAATTTGTCTTCCTTCCACATATTCTTATTATTCTTGAGATATTATGAGAGGAAGTAGGGATGTAGGCTTGTTTTCTATGATTTTAGAGATTATAATTTTGATGAAATTACATAGGGAAATGGGCCTGAAGTCGGCAGGGGTTTTATCTTGAAAAAAAATTCGGTATGAGGGTTATGAATGTGGTATCTAGAGCTGTGAGTAGTGTTGTAAATTTTTAGGAGTCCTATTCTATTTGTAATACATCCATTTTGTGCTACATTTGTTCCAATTATGTCCCAGCATTCTTGAAAGGACTCCATTGTAAATCCACCAGGGACTAGATATTTATTCATTGGCATCTCCATTACTATTTCCTCTAATTCTTTGAGCGTAATTTTTCTCATCAACATCTCTTTCTATTATTTGGTTATTATGTTTGGAATATGGGTGGTTATTGTCCTTGTAGCTTGATTTCTATCTCTTATGGGTTCAATAATTTTTTTTTGAAAATGTTGTTTGAGTTCTTGGGTTATGTTTTCATGCCCTTCCAGTTTCTGATTTTGATTATTTATGAGACTAATTATTTTTCTTCTTTTTTGTGTTGAATCATGAATCTATAAACAAAATTAGTAATTATTTCTCCCTATTTAAGCCATTAAACCTTAGACTTGTGTCTCCATAGGATTTCTTCTTGTGTAGTATTTCATCCATTTGCATTTGTATGATTGTTTCTTTTATTTATAGTTCTTCAATTTTTCCTTTATCTATGATCTCCTGCTAGATTATATCTATTTTTTTTGTCGGTAAAAGTCTATTTTATATTATCATAGAAAAAATTACATCAAAAAACATCGTTGTTGGATTACATTTAGGCAACCCAGGAGGCAAGAAGTGCCAAGACTGATTTGGGTGCTCACCAAGGCACACGGTGCTCTTGGTTATTATCTGCACAAAATTAGAAAACATCTAGATCAAACATAACATCATGGGGGCGGGTTTAGAGGACCTTCCAGAGGACTAGAAAAGATGTGTCCTTGGTTATGCACATGGTAGTTCATGTGGTCCACCTGGGCCTCTAAATCTTGGAGGTGGTCATGTGAGAACCTCAAAAGATGGCGCAGACTCACCAGAGTTTCAAGGGTCTCATTTTGAATGTGTTAAATGTCGTTGATATAGGCCACAAGTTCGTTGCGATCCTCATACCTTTGTTCACGCAGAGTGCCCAGGTTGAGCAAGATATGTTGGATTTGTGCTAAAATCATTTTAAGGGTGACTAAAGCCTCTACCTGTCCCGGTGACTGAGCTAGAGAGACTTCCATGGATGCCACCGAGTGTTGGCTCTCGGTGGATTCTGAGTGTGAACTAGAGTCCTCGGGCAGCCATTGACCTGCCATGCTACATCCAAAGCCTCCTCTCTATACACGCCCCCTCTCTCATGACATGCATTGGCCAACTACCTACTAACATTTCTCTATGTTGCAGCTCCAATTAACCATGGGCAAAGCAACCCTAATGCCACAACGTTGTCCCCGAAAGCGCTTCTATTAATCCCGCTATATGCCTCCCGTGCACCGCAGAAAATAACCACTGCTCCACTATCAATTTCACCACAGCCTTTGATTTTCACAGTAATCTTTCACCCTCTACAAATCCTGGTTGTAGGAGAACTGAAAGGGTCAATGAGCCCAAAGAAATACCACTACAAGGCTTGGTCAGGGATCTGCCTTCCTTGCACGTCCCACTTACTAGTTGCCTCTATCCCGGAGGAGTACCATAGCCACCCTTGTGAGGGCATTTCCTCTTTTGGAGTTTAAAACTCACCACCTTCCTCCTTCTCTTTCTGCAGTGCTCTGTTGCCGCTGCCAGGAGTCCACCACTCATTCAACCACCATCCATAGCTTCCCGTTATCAATCACCCACCTCTTCTACTGCCAGCATAGCTCAAGCCAGGGCTTGAGAGCCAGGGCTTGAGAGCCAGCGTTTGCACATAGAGGAGGACTGTCTTGCCAACTTTAACCATCTCCCACAATTTCCAAATGCTCACCCACTTGCCTACTCTGCTCATAACTTCAACGTCTCCTGTCGTGAGTTCGTCGGTCTCGAGGCTCATTACCTCTCAAGCGTGGGAGGTAAATGTGGTTGTTGGTGCGTGGATTCGGGATGGTCTGACCACAACTATCCTCAGCCCACCCGACTCAATGAATTGACACCCCTATCAGGGAGATTATATCTATTTCTTATTCCACCATTATTTTATCTTTTTGTATGTTTCCAAATTCCTTAATGTTCCATACTTTGAGATTTTTTTTTTATAAATTTCAGTTTCTGTTGGAATTTGTACAAGGTGTTTCCTTCTATCATATCTGATTCATGTATCCAATGTTGTTTTTGAAGGAAATATGTCTTAACCAAAATTATTCAAATTAGCGAAAGGTCTTATTTTTTGGCATCCCAATCCTATTTATAAATATTTGTGTGGGCCAATGATCAAAGCCATGGTAGGGAAGAATAGTCGCTTTAAATATTAATCAATATAGGAGAATAATATATGAGATTAAGTATCCTTCAATTTAGGATTCTACCTGTGATGTGCCTCCCATTTTGTTATTCCATGTAAAGGTGTTATTGCTGGTTTCTAGGTCCACTAGTTTTGAGGATTGCAAAAACTCCATGAAGAGTTGTGATTCCTCATCTAGATTTATAGTACCCCATTTTTTTTTTAATCTTGTAAGGATTTAATCAGGTTAAAGTGCCCACTTATAATCCAATTATTATATTTAACAACCTTCATAATATTTTTTATATTTTCTGTGATTTTCTTTTTCCCTGGGAATATTTGGGCCATAAACATTCGTGATGTGTCCCCTTGTGGTCAATACTAGACGTTGGAATTGTGAGATTATGGTTTTCTAGGTGGATAAATAGTTTTTAAGGGTCATTTTATCAAGGTTTAATATAATAGCTATACCTCATGATGCCCCATTGGCATCATTGACCATCAATTGACAATTTTTCCAGATGCATTTGGAGATATTTTGAAGGGTGTTAATGGAAAATTTGGTTTCTTGAAGCATGATGATGTTGAATTTTGTTTGTTTGTTCTTTAGGAGTCTCTATTTATATTTTCTATTGAAAACCCTTATGTTACATGATGTAATTTGTATTGAGGTTGAGATTGGGGAGACTGAAATGTCTTCTTCATTGGCCTAACTCTTCTAGAATTTACAAGGTATTCCCACATTTCCTGTATTAGATGCTTATTTTTTTTCCTACCTATTTTATTTTATTCCTTTACTCCTTTAAGCTGTTCTAATTTGATGTTACTTAACCCATAAAAAAGTATGCATGGGTTTTAAGCTAATACCTGGAATCTGCTTGCTTACTCTTATTTTATTTTTGAAGTAGGCATTTTCCATTAGTTGTACCCATTCTTCTAGTATGTTGATTGGGTCTTTTGTTTTCCACTCCACTGTTATTCTTTAAAAGTCTATGTTTTTCAGTTATGCATCTTCTTGTTCCTCATTTTATGGTTCTTCCTTCTCCTCAATCATTATCACATCTTTTGTGTTTCCTTTTTTCCTTAGTGTTATCACTCTAGTAATTTCTTAAGTTGTGGGATTTGAGTTTTTAGTCAAAGAACACTAGAGGTAACCACAAACCTACTTGGAACTCTAGGATCTAGCCTTCCTAAAGTTCAGAGAGGGCTCTCTCTTTAAGATTTATCTTTGTTTTTTATTTATGTTTTTAGGCTAGTTATGATAGAACAATTGGTTTTGTTTTTAAAGCTTTTGGTCGGGAAAAATCACTTAGAGGTAAACTAGAGAGAAATCAACTCTTCCATTGGGCTATGGAGTCTAAATCTAGCTAGTAGCACTAGAAGTCAAGGCCAAAAAGGTACAAATGTATTCAGGGCAAGAAAGATAACTCTCAGAGATTTGGAAAAGTGTTTTTTGGTGAAATGGTATGATTGGGATAAAGGGAAATGAAGGATCCTTTAATCTAGAAAATGGAAGAAGGAGGCAGGGGTCAAATGGGAGTAGGAGAAATCAAGAATTCCTAACACCGGAAATCAGCAGAAAACATTAAAATGGTAACTAGTTAAAAACAAGGAGCACTAGACTAATCCTGTAGTAATATTCCTAGTTGCACATTTAGATAGAACAAACATATAATGAATTACATGAAACTCAAAAAAGAAAACAATGACAAGATGGGAGTACTTCACTCATCATCTTATCACAAGGATCCTAAATTATGATGCTAGTTTAGCTTTGTCTAGTCTGTTACTTCGAAATCAACACACAAGAGCCTCCAACGTTCAGCAAAAAGTCTATAGTAAGTCCAACAATTTTATTCCACACTAAATACTTCTAATGTAGAAGTATTTATACAAAATGTTATTATAAATATCCTAGGAGAAATTTACGAATATCTTTAGGAAATAGAAAATATCTTTACAAAATAAAGGGATAGCTGCTTAACAAATCAGCAAGTTTTCCTCTTATCCAAAATAAATAGAACTACTTTATCTAACAAGGAGCCTTTGAGTGATTAGCTGTCTTGCTTTGCTGGCTGCTAGAAAATATCTTCCTTTGAGTTGCCTTAGCTGATACTCTTTAACGCTGATACACTTTTGACTGATATTTCCACTATTTATTGCTGTAAAAATATATCTTTTTGCAATAAAAATCAGCAGACTGTCCTTTTATTTCACTGTTTCTTTTTTACCGTTTTTCAAGGCAATTTTCTTCATTGTTTTACCTCTCATTGTTACATTAAATATGTAAATGTTTGCCACTGTTATTCATTGGTAATTTTGACATTCTTTAGCTTTCTCAAATTCTCATCGGCTTCTGTGTATCTAGAAAAGGTGGGCTTGAACAAAAAGAGATGTTTAATCTCATGTTGTAGAAAGAACAAATCTTCAAAGTGCTGAAGGAGGAATTTTCCTGTGGGAGTGCCTTGTGGTAATGGTTTGTTGACTTGCTCCTTGGAAATTCCCTTATCTTTTTATCATAATCCTTCTGGGGCATCAGTTTTTCATTAAAAACATGGATGTCTGGTAGGCCCCTCTGTTTCAAATTTGTGTATTTTTCCAAAAACTTTGTCATGGAAATGTTCAATGATTCACATTTATCTTCCAGATTATTCATCATTTTTTTCTTTGTTACCATCTTTTTAATCTATAAAATGGTTTCTATTCTGTCCAATACCTGTAATTCTTCCAATTATGTTTTGTTCTTGTTGTTCAGGAATGTGATGAGTTTTAAAGCCAGAGCAGGATTATCAGTTAACTCATCCTTGGTATTTTGAATTTCTGCCTGAGCTGCTAATAATAAGTCTCTCTGCTCATATATAACCTGAATTGAAGGCCATTGAGTGTGAATGGCTTCAATTATGTTTGTCCATAGATGATTTTTTACAAATGAAATTTTTTCAGTGAAAGTTAGCTCCTTTTGTAAGCTCTTGATTTGTTCTCCAAGTCTGATTGCCTTCTGTTCATGGGTTTTAGCATTTATCAGAGCTAACTTATTTGTAGCTTCAAGATTATCAATCATCTTCTTTAGGCTGTTGATTTCATTATTTTTCAAAGACAATTCCTCCATAGCTTTTACAATCTAACCTGCTCCATCTGTTTGTTGAACATGTGTTGTAGAAGAATCTGTGGTTGAAGTAGTAGCTGAAATCACTGGCACTGTAGTTGCTAGTGGTTCTTTTGGTGCTAGTTTTTCTCCTAATGTGGAAGCCACTATTGCGGTAATCACAAGTATAACTGAAGGAATGATAGGGGTGTCAGTTTATTTCACAGTTCCCTTCTCTTGGACAAGCTGGTCCATTTAGGATTTCATTTCTTTGATCTGAGCAGTTAGTTTGAGGATGAGCTTCATCATCTCTTCTTTTTCAGTTTGATTTTGAAGGATTTCTTTGGTTTGTGGATGCTCACTTCGAGGAAGCTTAAGCTGTTTCCTCAAAGCTGCTATATCCTCATTCTTTTTCTTTACCAACAACTATGTTGGTTGAATATTTGAGGGATCATATCCCACCTGTAAAACTAAATCCTCTAAGGCTTTAATCCGTAGGTCCTTTGCATACAAAGATCCCTTGTATAACTTCATTTGATCCTGCATATTAAAAATAGTATTCTGTAACTTGGTAGCACTCATTACTTTAGTTACCATTGTTGAATACAACATTTCAGAGCTATGTCTATGAAATTCAATTTGGTCCAGCTCATGAACATTTTCAGTGTCTACTTCAAACTCCACATTTTTATAATTTGCCACTGTCTTTGGTGCTGAAGTAGTTGGTTGCAAAAATAGCATAATCATATTGTTTGTAGAATAATAAAAGGCTATCAATAACCTATTTTGATTCCCTGGTTTTTTCGTGAGGAATTGAGAATATATCTCAGTCTTGATCTCCTCATTCTTCTGTTTTATCTGCTTATATTTATCTTTGATATCTAAATCCTTTTCCTCAGTTATTTGTGAGGAAGAGGCGTCCATATTTTGTGGCTTTTCAATCATTTGAGTATCATCTTTACCTGTTGTTTGCCCTTTTTCAATCTCTGCAAGAGTTTCATTTACTATCACTGTAACTTCATCATTATTTACCTCTGGCTCATTTGTATCTTCAATATCAATTACCTCTTCCTTCCCAACTGAACTGAATTTAAGCCTTTTATTATAAATCAGTTTGAATTTAGTTTTTGAATTTGTTTCTACTGTGTATGCTCCTTCTACTATGCCTCTTTTGACTAAAGTCTCTAGCTTCTTTACAAATTCAAGGGCTTGTGTTGTAACCATTTTTCCTGCTGTCTCTGTATTAGTAGCTGTATCTATGAGTGTGTTCTCCACCCATTCTTCTTGATTGGAAAAATTCTCAATCTCTGGCTTAAGCTCATGTATGAAGGGTGTTAGTTTACATTTTACCCTTAAATTGCTCAGGATCCCTTGAGGATCATAGTTCCATGGAAAAATTTCTTGAAATTTATACTCTGCTTGTCTCTCTATGATTTCTTTTTCTGCCTCTCTGTTGTTTATGATGAAAGGAACAATTTGACTCTTTAGCTTGAATTGAGACTTTTTGCTGGTAGCTAAGATGTTAATAGAGTCAGAATTGAGAATTTGTCTTAAATACTTCAATGCAAAAATTCTCATGCTTATATATTTTGGCAACTTATAAGGTAATAAGTTGGATCCAAAAATTCTTATCTATGTATGTTTTTCATAAAGAAACCAGTCTCCCATTTTATTTAGTTATGATAGTTGCAAGATTATTTTCATTTCTTCATTGACTCTGGGCTACTCTACTTTGTATAAAATGTTCATTGCTGGATGTAGAAAGAGGTCTGAAAAATTTGTGTAGGTGTACTCAATACCCTCTTTCCTGAGCAAGGAAGTCCAGAAGATAATGGATAAAGGCTTACCCTCCAAGTCCATATTTTGCAATGCAATTGGAAAATTATCAGCTTGGAAGAATAAAAATAAGTGAAACAAGTAGGATGAGTATCTAAAAACCCCTTCAATGGGTAGTTTTTTTAGCTGATGATGAATACTGTCTGCTATGATTCTAGCAAAATCAAAAATGATTTTTGGAGGTTGGCCTAGAGATAAGGTGGATAGAAATCCTAGAATGGATTCATCAGTGAATCCATATGTAAAGTATCCCAGTCTAAAAGATAGCATTGAGATAATATGTCTAGACCCTTCAAGAAATTTGGCATTGGAATAAGGAGGGTTCAACTTAGGAATGTCAACATAGGAAGGCGAAAAGTTTTGAAATATCGTAAACTTCTTTGGGAAATGCAGGCCTAAGTACAACTAGGTCAAAGCTTCTATAGATAGGGGGACTGATTGAGGATTATACTATAATTGCAACATTTGATTTATTGATTCTGCTGTGATGGTAAAAAGGATTTCTCTGTCAGCATTAACAATGGCCCTTTGGTCTAGTTCATAATGTTTTTGACATAATATAACAAGGTCTTGTCCAGGGTGGGTAAATGGACCTACATATTTGGGCAAATGAGTCTCCCAAATAGGCATTTATCCTTGTCCAAGTATTTATCGTAGCACCAATTATGTATTTCTAAAATTTTGAATTCTACAACAGGATCAACAATCTTGTAGTCCATATCAGACAATGGAAGGGTTTCTTTAGCAGCTACAGGTGGTTGGAGGGGATTTACTAACACATTGGATTTAACAGTGAGGATTGGAGTAGATTTAATAGCTTTAGATGATACAAATTTAGGAGGTTTGGATCCTCCAGGCTTGGTTGGTTTATAACCTCCAAGTTTAGTTGTGATTTGCTTTTTGGTCATTTTGGAATAACTACTGTAAGCTTAAATTGTTTGCAGGAGTTTTTTTCTTTGTCAGAGGATATAAACTGGGATAGGTCAGAAAATGAGGGTTTCCTGAATATATTGGTCTGCAAAAAGGAGTTTTTAAGGTATTTGTAGGCTTTAACTCTTTTCTGTCTTTGAAATTGATCTTTAGAGGTCACAAATTGATGAGATTGGCTTCAAAAGTGGTTTTCTCAGACACAGAATTTTCTAGGAAAAATTGGCCAGGGTTTGGCCTCTTTTTGGCGTTTTTTAGGCAAATTGGCTTGGCTAAATCTCCTAATTGAAAGTATAGTTCTATTACAGAAGGTTTTGAATGGAATTTGTAGGCTTTAAATTGGTCAAAAAATACCTTAAACACAGGTATTTGGCTTCTTGAGAGGTTCTACGAGGATCTTAGTTGACTCTGAGCTTTCTGGTGGTATACTGGATTGGCAGAAATCCTTGCAGGTCTTCTAAACAGTAGTTTTTGGTCGAATTTGGAGTCTCAGTGGGAAAAATAGTGTTAAGGGGTTTTAACATAGTCAAGAGGCTCCTTCTACGTTTGAAAATGATAAATAAAAAGTTAAAATTGAACTTTATCAAATGTTTTATGGTATGTTTTAATTGTGATTTCGTGCATTGAGTGCAAGTCAATTCCACGGCGGGAGGACAATTTAAATAGTGAAACCATAAGGAGGTTATCGCGTGCATTTTAGGTGGTAAATGTTTTTTTTTTGAAATGAACGCGATCCTATGAGAGGATGCCATGTCACAGGAGGCGGAATGGGTAAAACAATCCATTTTGTGTTTTTTTGGGCTTTGGGAAGACGATCAGTTTGTGAGCACGACATTGATCTTGCATCGTTGTCTGCAAAAAAGAAGTGAATGGTCATGATTTTCTTGGGAAGGTGTGGCTAATGGAATGGTGGGACCAGGGAATTGCTATGTGGGCTAGCGCTTTAAAGTGAGATAAAAATGTTTATGGATGTGAATTTTATCAAAGGTTTTATATATGCAAAGTCGGGATTTATACATATGGTGGCAGGATCTAGGCATGGTTAAAGAAATATACATGGAAGGTTAATCATATAAAGCATAAGTCTTTACATAATAGAAGCGGAGATAGGCTTATTTACGCAAAGTGAAGTTAAGTATGCACATTGGGTTAACTTTATATAAGGCGTGGGGCTTTATATAATGAGGTTAATATGAAAAAGGAAAGGTGTAAGTCTTGCGATGTTTAACCTTAGCCTTAGGTTAAAAAGGTGACAATGCTTGCAAAGAGGCAGATTGTTGCATGTGCGGGAGTTTCCCAGCTTTTCAAACCTTATAAAGTGATAAAACAATTTTCATAACTTAGGCTAAAATGCTATGATAGGGGTAAATGTATTTTATTGCAAAATACATAGGATATGCTTAAATACACATCTTTGCACTATTTACTTTACTATATAGTTTTTAAACCTGTTGAAGGGTCTAATAACCATAGGGGACGGGGTATTTAATTATAGTTAGTTTTAGACCAAAGGGAGCATTATTTGGGTTTTTAATTTAACATGCAGATAATATCTTTGGTCAAAAATATTTATAATAGTGGGTTTTTGGGGATATTTAGATATAGGGATTTATATAAATAGGATAAGGTTTAGTCTAGGGAATTAATAGACTAAGTTAGAAGTTAATATGACAAGGGGAGATGGAATACACAATATGACTAAGTAAAGTGAACAAGTAAAGCAAAGCTTGTTTTTTCATCATTTCACCATTTACTTAGGAAAAATAATTTTTGAGGGTTTTTATATTCTTTATGAATGAAGGAAGTTAATTAAATGGGATTTTAAGTTTCATTAAGTAAGAAGGATTATTTACTTATGAATATGAATTAAATGTATGAATGAGGGATAAATAATAGTAAAGGGGATTGTAATCATAAGAACTCAACATTTTCCACTATCCAGTCATCGAGCCTTGGGTCTGATCCCAATAAAAGTTAGAGAAATGCTCTGAGACTTTTTGACTAGTAGTATAAAATACTGAATACTTACAGGGGAAGGGAAATTAGTGATTTTTTCCCGGTGATGAATATTACATGCCTTTTCCCACTTTTTTCTACTTACCTAACATCACTCTAACATTTTTTCTTCTTTTTAGCAGGTGCATTTAAGCTTGCAACCTTGAAACATTTTATTATTTTGAAATCATAAAATATCTAATTCTACCTTATTTCATCCTAGGGCTTAGATTAAATTGATGAGATCCTCATTATTCTCTACCTATCTACTAATTTTTTAGGATTAAACTGTCTGACAAATATTTATTCACTATGTAAAACATGGAAATAAAAAACATGACAAGTCAAGATTTAAACAGTTTAACTCATCATGGATTATGGCATTTATTGACACTCTGCCATAATAATTTGCAAAAATGTAAAAAGTAGTGGCATTTGGACTTGCACACTTTCATTTTTTTATTTTGATCCTTTTTCTTTTGGGGTCTATATATTTTTTAAGTCCTTTGATCTTTCTTTTAAGATGTTTACCCTCTTTTTGATTATATATATATATATATATATATATATATATATATATATATTATTTTTTCAAAATATAGGAAAACAACTTGCAGAAAGCAAGGTATGTACATTTTTTACAAGACTATCAGAAGTCAATTCAAAATTATGAATCCTATATTTATAGGACCCTAACAACAGATTCACATGGGGATGGTGTTTCTTGGTGAAATGTAAAGAACTCTAAGACTAGTAGCCTTCAATTTTGACCATGATGATCCAGTATTTGTCTTTTGTTTTCTGCAAAAACTCATATTTATGACATTTTACTCTTCAAAGCTTAGGGCCTTCTCTCCGGGCTTCAAATTTGGAAAGAAAATATCAAATCCAATCTAAAAACTTCAATGGATATTTACAATGATGTAAAAGTAACTGGGAATAACTATTGGTTAACTCAAAAGAATAGTAGTGTTTGAGAATTCTACCATTAACTGGTCTTTCTTGAATATTTGTTCCATCCAAATCTTTGATGAAGAAAGCATTGTTACCCCCCTATCCATAAATTTCATAAGGTCCTTTCCATTCTTACCTTTGTCCTCTCTCCTAGAATCCCACTTTAACACTTGATCTCCAATGTAAAAGTCATCTTCTTTACTTCTTTTATCAAAAAATTTCTTGATTTTATCATGAATGACTTGTGATTTATTATAAACTTCTTCCCTTGTTTGCTGTAGATGAATAGTTTGATTTATCTTCCTTTGTAGATCATTGATTTCCACTTGTGATTCTTGAATGATCTTCATTACTGGAACACCTAAGGATGATGGGAAAAGTGCATCCATCCCATAAACAATTTGATAAGGGGAAGCACCAATTGAATTTTTGGTAGTAATTCTATCTGACCATAAGGCATAGACTAACTTTTTATTCCAAGTATTTTTTTTATCTTCAAGTAATTTTTTAATGATATTTACAAGGCTTTTATTTGAATATTTAGCTAGGCCATTAACCTGAGGGTAATAAGCAGTAGAGTGGCCTAGGGTAATATGGTACTTGCGACAGAAGGCAATCATTTTCTTAGATTTAAATGCTATTGCATTATCAGTAATTATTTTCTAAGGGCATCCAAATCTAGATAAAAGGTTGTTTTTTATTAAAGAGATAATGACTTTGTTAGTGGCTTGTCTAGTAGGAATGGCTTCAATCCACTTAGTAAAGTAATCTGTGGTAGTCAAAATCCACTTATGTTGGCCAGAGGATGGGGGGTGAATTTCTCCAATGAAGTCTAAACCCCATTGTTGAAATGGCATCTCAGTTGAAATTGGCTTTAAGGGTAAAGGTAACAATTTCTTTTTTCCTTCAAAAATTTGACATTTGTGACATGAAGTAACAAATTTATTAACATCAGCAAATAAGGTAGGCTAGTAAAAACTAGCTCTCAGGATCTTATCTGATGTACTTTTCCAATATAAGTGTCCTCCACAGTCACTTGTGTGAAATTATTCAAGTATTTTGTCAGCTTCTGCTTTTAGTAAAAAATTTAGTAATATCGCACTATGTTCTTTCCAAAAAAACACATTATCTAAAATACAAAATCTCATTGCTTTAAGTTTAAGAAATATGGCTTTTGCCCTTGATAATCCAGGAGGAGCTTGTAGGTTTGTAAGTACAAAGATAATATCTGAGTACCAAGGTGAATCTAGAAAGGCTTCACTGATCATTGGAGTCACCATCTCTTCCTGGTCATCAATCTGAGCAATAAAATTTATGTCTAATGCATTGAAATTAGATTTAGCCATCAATCTGGCTAATCCTTGTCCTTTAATGAGTTTTTTTGGTTTGATTTCTATGTCATATTCTAGGATAGTGGCAATCCACTTACCTCTTCTTCCATCAAGGCCATCCTAAGCAAGAATGTCTTTAACTACAGAATTAGGAACATAGGCAATAATGTGGGAATAGAGAATGTAAACTCTGAAATATTTTATGGTCTTAACCAAAAATGAGTCTTGTTTCTCCATTATGTTATATTTCAGAGGTGCATCTCTAAGGGTTTTACTAAAAAAAGTTATATGTTGTTCAAAACCTTGATCATTCTTCTGCAGTAAAACTGCAGCAATGGTATGCTCCGAGAAATTATAAAGTCTTTCTTGAAATACGGACTGATTAAAACTGGTGTTTTAGTTAAAGCTTGTTTTCTGGATTCAAATGATTATTTGGCTTCAACGGTCCATTTTAAATTTGAGTCTTTTTTGAGCATGTTATTTAGTTCTCTGATGATTTCAGCTAAGTTAGAAATAAATCTTCTCAAAAAATTAATTTTACCTAAAAATGTTTGTAACTCTTTGATATTTCTAGGTTGATGAATGTTTAGAATAGCTTCTATTCTAGCAGGATCTATTCTAATACCTTCTTTTGAAATTATGTGTCCTAGTAACTTACCCTCCTCTAATTCAAAAAGGCTTTTCTTGGGGTTCAAAGATAAACCAAGTTTTCTACATTTAATAAAGACTTGTCTCAAATGATCCAAGTGTTCATTATCTAACTTAGAAAATACAGTAATATCATCTAAATAAATAACCAAGAAGTCATGAATCTCCTCTGCAAAGGCTATGTCCATAGCCCTTTGAAAGTTTTCTCCTGCATTCATCAGACCAAAGGGCATTTTCACATACATGAAAGTGCCCCAAGGAGTGGTAAAATCTATTTTAGCTTGATCTTCTTTTTCAACAAGAATCTGGTTGTATCTTGAAAAACCATCTAACAAAGAAATTCTAGAGGAACCAACTACCCTTTGTAATATGTGATCCATTTTAGGTAAAGGGTAATCATCCATTAAAGATACTTTGTTAAGATTTCTAAAGTCGACACATAATCTAATTTCACCTGTTTTCTTTCTTGTTGGTACTAGGTTTGAAACCCAATCAGAATATCTGATTGGTGCAATGATATGAGCATCATACATGCATTTTACTTCTTTTTCTATCATAGGTAATAGAACAGGATTAATTCTCATCAATTTTTGTTTGAATGGTTTTTTATCATCTTTTAAGGGAACTTTGTGTTGGATTATGTTTGTGTCATAAGCTTTAAGATCTTCATAACTCCAAGCAAACACATATTGGTATTCCTTTAAAAGATCAATGTATTTTTCCCTTTCTTGTGGAGGTAAAGATTTAGAAAATTTAATAATTTTTGGTTTTAATTTTGTCCCAATGTTACATTCCTCAATTTCAGACCTAACTGGTTCCATTTTTGGATTTTTAAGCATATCATTTGAATCAAAAAGGTCTTCCAAAGGAGTTAAACCTTTAGGCAAAAAATTATCTTTTTGATCTAACATGTCAATTTATTCTTCAACGATTTCCTCTATATCTACCTTCTCTAAGTTGTCTATGCCAGATTGAGTAAATACAATGGGTTTGTTAAATTTATGTACATCTATGTTATCTATTTCACAATTAAAATATGAATGTATATTACAGTCTATATCTATTTTAAAATTTTGAAATTCTTCCTGATTATTTAAGAAATGGTAAATCTGTTCATCCTGAGAGAAAATCTGCCAGTACTTGAGGTTGTCTGGGATAATTTGTCTATGTTTAAACTCAATAGTGTACCTATGATTTGGTTGGAATGGTAAGTTACAAGTACTAGAAAAAGTTGCTAGACAGTGTGCTTGAATGTTTTTTTTTCTGGGTATAGAAGCAAACTTGCATTCCAATAAATCATCAGTTAATTCAATTGTTGTATCTCTGTATCTGGATAGTTTAGGATTATAAACAGAATAATCTCCATTTATTTTCTTAATGATTAATTCCAAATCTCCCATGATTAGTATTCTTTTTCCCCCCAAGTTTATGATGATCTGGAGGCCTAGAATGAGCGCCTCATACTCTGCCATGTTATTGGTACATTTGAAGTTGAGTATGAAGGCATGTCCTTCTGAATGATTAGTTTCCATATTTGTAATCCATATTCCTGCTCCTGCTCCTAATTTGTTTACAGAGCCATCAAATTCTAAGTGCCAACAGGACTCATGAAACATGTTGTCATTGTTTGGTTTTGGCTTTTTATCAATCAGTTCAGTTTGGATTTCAATGTTGTCAGAGTTACACAAAATAAAAGAGTCAAGGTCAGTTGGTGTAGAATAAATGGGGTAATTTATGGATCTCTCAGCACTACTGACCATGAATTTCATTAATGTTTCACTATATAGCTTTTTGGGTTGACCAAACACTGATATAATAGCATAGCTTATGTCCAATTGTAGAGATCCCTTCAAATTTTCTCCCCATGAGCGAGAAAGAAGCATACCATACTTTGGTGGGATTTCAGCTACTACAATGTCCATTACCATACTCTTACCAGGGTACTAAACTAAAGTAACACACAAATCTTTAATCAATCCTAAGCACTTAACTTTACTAGAGTCAAATGAAAAAAAATCTTTATAAGGCCTGGTTATTTCTAGATTAAGAGTTTCCATGATAGATTTGGGCATTAAGTTATGGGAGGCTCCTGAATCTAACATAGCGTTGTGTAAAATCTGATCATGAATGGTAAGACTAATATAGAAAGGAGGGACTGATCCATATGAATGCTTTCCATTCACAGCAGGGCTGAAAATCAACTCTGGTTGGTCATCATTCAAATTAATAAAATCTTCACCATCATTCATATTCAAAGTTTCAGTTAGAGTTGATTTGTATAAGTCATTTTTAACCAATTCTATTAAAGGAATAGGTATTTTTAACTTAGCAATTTCAGACTGAATATTGAATGAGGGTTGAGATTTACTAATTTGAACTAATTCATCTTTAGTAACTGTAATCTGAGTTGGTTTTTCTTGATTTTCAACAGTTGTATTTCTATCTTCAATTTTCTTGACATTATCTGTCTGAGTTTCTTGAGTTTCGATGCTTTTAATTTTCCTTTTAGGGACTGTTTGTGTGGTAGCAGAAGTGTTATAAGACTTAGAATTATCAATAGGTGTTCTGGGATTATGTGTTCTAGGATTTGCTGATTTAGAATCAGCAGAAATATTTTTAGGATCAGAATTTGTTGTTTTTACTGAATTAGAAGCTTTAGCAATATTAGATTTTTGTGCATCTTTGGAAGATTGAGCTACTTCATTAGTAATATCAATAATTTTGGGACTTGTTGATTTTTTAGGACTAGAAGGATTGGAATTTTGCTTATTTTCTCTTGAGAGAATTTGCAAAACTTTTGTTTTTGGGGCTTCTACATTTTTCTTGTTTTTATTTTGGGAATTTTTTTTTGTAGAAGACTCATTATTTTTCTTATGTCTAAGTTTATACTGACTCTGTATTTCATTTATGGCAAAGTCATAACCCTGTTTGTAGTCAAAGGATTCACTGAAGTTTAATTTGAGTTGTTGAAGCTCAAACAGTTCCAAATCTTCCCGAGTGAGGAAAATGGTGTTGTTTTCATCTATCCCCATTAGATGATTGATGTCATCCTCATCTTCATCATTATTCTGAGAAATTTCAACATATTTCTCTTGAAATGGGGGTGCAATGTTTTGGTCTAGAGCTGTTTCTTTAGCTTTTCCAGAATTATTGTTTTTTCTCAAATTGGGATTTCTAATCTGAGGTTGATTATCCCATTGAGGTTTTCTATCTATATTATCTAATCTTTCTACCACTCTCTATAAAGTTTTAGCTAAACTATCTATTTTTGCATCTGAATTTGAATTTTCTTCTTTTATAGTCACTCTTCTTTCATTTCTAAGTCTAGCTTTTTTAGCCAATATGTTTATTTCTACACAGACAACATCTTCTTGCATTTTTTATAAAGTGTCTACACCTCTTTCCCTTAATTGATAATCCATATCCGCATCAAATCCATCAGGGAATTTGAGCATAACAGAATAAGGAGTAGGTTTAAGAATTGCAAGGATATAATTATAGACACTATTATACCTAGTGTAGTAATCCTGAACTGACTCATTTGGAGCTCTTTTTAATGCATCAAATTCATATAATATTTGAAGGGGGTTCTTTTTCTTTTCCCATTTATTCAAAAATTTCCAATGAAATACAACTAAATCAGTTATGCTACCAACAACTAGATCTTTAAACAATTTCTTTACTTCTCCAGTCACACTTTGAGTAAAAAATCTCATTTTAACGTCTGATTCATCTATTTCATAAATTTCAAAGAAGTCTGTGACTTTAGTTACGTGTTGCTAAGCAGTATATTGTGTAGTACCATCAAAAAATGGTATTTTGTTTTGATAATCTTGAGGCATGTTATGCAACTGTTGAGGTAAGACAAGGGGAGCATACCTAGTAGCCATGGATTAAAGCTTTGCTGAGCTGGGAGGTATAACAGTAATGATAGGTGCAGTGTTGGATATGGTAGCTGATGAACTCAAAACTGTAGTTGAAGAGATGGGAAATGAAGATGGTATGTAAATGGAATTGATGGGAAATAAAGATGTGGTGTTTATAAAATCTGAATGTAAAGTAGCGGATGTAGTGGATTGAGTGGATGAAGGAAATAATATCCTAGGCTGCAAAGGAAATCTAGAAATGAAATGATCTATAGATGAACTTGTAGTGGTATCTATAAATGAAGTAACAACATATAAAGATGAATCTGCTGTTGGTATTATTGTTGTATGAAATTGAGAAACTGGAGGTTTTATGTAAGACAAAAAATGAGCTAATTCAATAGCTTCATCAATATCTTTAATTAATGTAACATTAATCTTTTCAATTTGAAATTGATATTCAGATTTATTTGATTTTGTTTCTACTGAAATATTTTTCTGTTTTGCATTCAAAAATGAAAATAAAACATGATCTCTAACAGTATTTTTCAAATTAGTTTCAGATTTAGTTTTAAACAATGAATATTCAAACTTCAGATCAAAATCAATATCATTTAGACTCACTAACTCTTTGGGTAAAGAATTGGCTTTTCTTAATGGTACTTCAGTTTCTAAATTGATAGTTTGTTTTTTCTTTTTACTAATCTGATCTGGGTTATCTACTATAACTGTAGGCTTAGGATCCAGATTAGACCTGGTATAGTAGGTTTTCCTAGAAGCCAGAATGACTGTTTTAGATACCCACAACCTAGAAAAATAATCTTAAAGTAAAAAGATAAATGAAATATCTTCCTTTAAGAATAAATTTAAGACTGGAGATTTGTTAGATTCCCCAGTATGGTTGCCAGTATGTTATCACTCTAGTAATTTCTTAAGTTGTGGGATTTGAGTTTTTAGTCAAAGAACACTAGAGGTAACCACAAACCTACTTGGAACTCTAGGATCTAGCCTTCCTAAAGTTCAGAGGGGGATTTCTCTTTAAGATTTATCTTTTTTTTTTTTTTTTTAATGTTTTGAGGCTAATTATGATAGAACAATTGGTTTTGTTTTTAAAGGTTTTGGTGGGAAAAAATCACTTAGAGGTAAACTAGAGAGAAATCAACTTGTCCATTGGGCTATGGAGTCTAAATCTAGCTAGCAGCACTAGAAGTCAAGGCCAAAAAGGTACAAATGTATTCAGGGCAAGATAGATAACCCTCAGAGATTTGGAAAAGTCTTTTTTGGTGAAATGGTATGATCGGAAAAGAGGGCAATGAAGGATCCTTTGATCCGAAAAATGGAAGAAGGAGGCAGGGGTCAAACGAGAGTAGGAGAAATTAAGAATTCCTAACACTGGAAATTAGTAGAAAACATTAAAATGGTAACTAGTTAAAAACAGGGAGCACTAGACTAATCCTGTAGTAATATTCCTAGTTGCACATTTTGATAGAACAAACATATAATGAATTGCATGAAACTCAGAAAAGAAAACAATGACAAGAAGAGAGTACTTCACTCATCAGCTTATCACGGGGATCCTGAATTATGATGCCAGTTTAGTTTTGTCCAGTCTGATATTTTGAAATCAACACACAATAGCTTCCAACATTCAGCAAAAAGTCTATAGTAAGTCCAGCAATTTTATTTCACACTGAATACTTCTAATGTAGAAGTATTTATACAAAATGTTATTACAAATATCCTAGGAGAAATCTAGGAATATCTTTAGGAAATAGAAAATATCTTTACAAAATAAAAGGGACAGCTGCTTAACAAATCATCAAGTTGTCCTCTTATCCAAAATAAATAGAACTACTTTATTTAACAAGAAGCCTTTGAGTGATTAGCTGTCCTGCTTTGTTGGCTGCTAGAAGATATCTTCATTTGAGTTGCCTTAGCTGATACTCTTTCATCCGATACTCTTTAACGTTGCTCTTTAACGCTGATACACTTTTGAATGATATTTCCACTGTTCACTGCTGTAAAAATATATCTTTTTGTAGTAAAAATTAGCAGACTGTCCTTTTATTTCACTATTTATTTTTTACTATTTTTCAAGGCAATTTTCTTCACTGTTTTACCTCTCATTGTTACATTAAATCTGTAAATGTTTGCCACTATTCTTCATTGGGATTTTTGACATTCTTTAGCTTTGTAAAATTTTCATCGACTTTTGTGTATCTAGCAAAGGTAGGCTTGAACACAAAGAGTTGTTTAATCTCATGTTGTAGAAAGAACAAATCTTCAAAGTGCTGAAGGAGGATTTTTCCTGTGGGAATGCCTTGTGGTAATGGTTTGTCGACTTGCTCCTTGGAAAATTCCCTTATATTTTTATCATAATCCTTCTGGGGCATTAGTTTTTCATTAAAAACATGGATGTCTCATAGGCCCCTCTGTCTCAAATTTGTGTATTTTTCCAAAAAATTTGTTATGGAAATGTTCAATGATTCACATTTCTCTTCCAGATTGTTCATCAAATTTTTCTTTTTTACCACCCTTTTAATCTATAAAATGGTTTCTGTTTTGTCCAATACCTGTAATTATTCCAATTCTGCTCTGTTCTTGTTGTTCAGGAATGTGATGAGTAAGCCTAAGCAAGCTTATCAGTTAACTCATCCTTGGTATTTTGAAGTTCTACATGAGATGCTAATAATAAGTCTCTTTGCTCACATATAACCTGAATTGAAGGCCATTGAGTGTGAATGGCTTCAATTATGTTTGTCCATAGATGATTTTTTTACAAATGAAATTTGTTCAATGAAAGTTAGCTCCTTTTGTAAGCTCTTGATTTGTTCTCCAAGTCTGATTGCCTTCTATTCATGGGTTTTAGCATTTATTAGAGCTAAGTTATTTGTAGCTTCAAGATTATCAATCATCTTCTTTAGGTTGTTGATTTCATTATTTTTCAAAGACAATTCCTCCATAGCTTTTACAATCTGACCTGCTCCATCTGTTTTTTGAAACTGTGTTGTAGAAGAATTTGTGGTTGAAGTTGTAGCTGAAATCACTGGCACTGAAGTTGCCAGTGGTTCTTTTGGTGCTAGTTTTTCTCCTAATGTGGAAGCCACTGCTATGGTAATCATTGGTATACCAGAAGGAATGATAGGAGTGTCAGTTTATTTCACAGTTCCCTTCTCTTGGATAAGTTGGTCCATTTGGGATTCCATTTCTTTGATCTGAGTAGTTAGTTTGAGGATGAGCTTCATCATCTCTTCTTTTTCAGTTTGATCTTGAAGGATTTCTTTGGTTTGTGGATGCTCACTTTGAGGAAGCTTAAGCTTTTTCCTCAATGATGTTATATCCTTATTCTTTTTCTTTACCAACAATTCTGCTGCTTGAATATTTGAGGGATCATATCCCACCTGTAAAACTAAATCCTCTAAGGCTTTAATCCTTAGGTCCTTTGCATACAAAGATCCCTTGTCTAACTTCATTTGATCCTCCATATTAAGAATAGTATTATGTAACTTGGTAGCACTCATTGCTTTAGTTACCATTGTTGAGTACAACATTTCGAAGCTATGTTTATGAAATTCAATTTGGTCCAGCTCATGAACATTTTCAGTGTCTACTTCAAACTCCACCTTTTTATAATCTACCACTATCTTTGTTGCTGAAGTAGTTTGTTGCAAAAATGACATAATCATCTTGTTTATAGAATAATCAAAGGTTGTCAGTAACCTATTTTAATTCCTTGGTTTTTGCTTGAGGAATTGAGAATATATCTCAGTCTTGATCTCCTCATTCTTCTGTTTTATCTGCTTATATTTCTCTTTGATATCTAAATCCTTTTCCTCAGCTGTTTGTGAGGAAGAGGCCTCCATATTTTGTGTCTTTTCAATCATTTGAGTATCATATTTACCTGTTGTTTTCTCTTTTTCAATCTCTGCAAGAGTTTCATTGACTATCATTGTAGCTTCATCATTATTTACCTCTGGCTCATTTGTATCTTCAATATCAATTACCTCTTCTTTCCCAACTGAACTGAATTTAAGCGTTTTATTATAAATCAGTTTGAATTTAGTTTCTGAAGTTGTTTCTGCTATGTATGCTCCTTCTCTGCCTCTTTTGACTGAAGTCTCTAGCTGCTTTACAACTTCAAGGGCTTGTGTTGTAACCATTTTTCCTGTTGTCTCTGTATTAGTAGTTGTATCTATCAGTGTGTTCTCCACCCATTCTGCTTGATTGGAAAAATTCTCAATCTCTGTCTTAAGCTCATGTATGAAGGGTGTTAGTTTAAATTTTACCCTTAAATTGCTCAGGATCCATTGAGGATCATAGTTCCATGGAAAAATTTCTTGAAATTTATACTCTGCTAGTCTCTTTGTGATTTCTTTTATGCCTCTCTGTTGTTTATGATGAAAGGACCAATCTGAATCTTTAGCTTGAATTGAGTCTTTTTCCTGGCAGCTAAAGTTAATAGATTCAGAATTGAGAATTTGTCTTAAATACTCCAATGCAAAAATTCTCATGCTCATATATTTTGGCAACTTATAAGGTAATAAATTGGATCCAAAAATTCTTATCTCTGTATGCTTTTCATAAAGAAACCAGTCTCCCATTTTATTTTGTTATGATAGTAGCAAGATTCTTTTCATTTCTTCATTGACTCTGGGCTGCTCTGCTTTTTATAAAATGTTCATTGCTGGATGTAGAAAGAGGTCTGAAAAATATGTGTAGGTGAACTCAATACCCTCTTTTCTGAGCAAGGAATTCCATAAGATAATGGATAAAGGCTTACCCTCCAAGTCCATATTTTGCAATGCAATTGGAAAATTATCAGCTTGGAAGAATAAAAATAAGTGAAACAAGTAGGATGAGTATCTAAAAACCCCTTCAGTGGGTAGTTTGTTCAGCCGATGATGAATACTGTCTACTATGAATCAGGAAAAATAAAAAATGATTGTTGGAGGTTGGCCTGGAGATAAGGTGGATAGAAAGACTAGAATGGATTCATTAGTGAATCCATCTGTAAATTATCCCAGTATAGAAGATAGCATTGAGATAATATGTCTAGACCCTTCAGGAAATTTGGCAGTGGAATAAGGAGGGTTCAACTTAGGAATTTCAACATGGAAAGGAAAAAAGTTGTGAAATATCATAAACTTCTTTGGGAAATGCAGGCCTAAGTACAACTAGGTCAAAGCTTCTATAGATAGGGGGTCTGATTGAGGATCAGACTGTAATTGCAACATTTGATTTATTGATTCTGCTGTGATGGTAAAAAGGATTTCTCTGTCATCATTAACAATCGCCCTTTGGTCTAGTTCATAATTTTTTTAACATAATCTAACAAGTTCTTGTCCAGGGTGGGTCAATGGAACTACATATTTGGGAAAATGAGTCTCCAAAATAGTCATTTCATCCTTGTCTAAGTATTTATCGTAGCACCAATTATGTATTTCTAAAAGGTTGAATTTTACAATAGGATCAACAATCTTGTAGTCCATATCAGTCAATGGAAGGGTTTCTTCAGCATCTTCAGGTGGCTGGAGGGGATTTACTGACACATTGGATTTAGAAGTGAGGACTGGAGTAGATTTAACAACTTTAGATGTTACAGATTTAGGAGGTTTGGATCCTCCAGGTTTCGTTGGTTTAGAACCTCCAGGTTTAGCTGTGATCTTCTTTTTGGTCATTTTGGAATAACTACTGCAAGCTTAAATTGTTTGCAAGAGTTGTTTTTCTTTGTCAGAGGATATAAACTGGGATAAGACAGAAAACGATGGTTTCCTAAATATATTGGTCTGCAAAAGGGATTTTTTTAAGGTATTTATAGGCTTTAACCCTTTTATGTCTTTGAAATTGATCTTCAGAGGTCACAAATTGATGATATTGGCTTCAAAAGTGGTTTTCTCGAACACAAATTTTTTTGGGAAAATTTGGCCAGGGTTTGGCCTCTTTTTGGCATTTTTTAGGCAACTTGGCTTGGTGAAATCTCCTAATTGAAAGCCTATTTCTATTACAGAAGGTTTTGAATGGAATTTTTAGGCTTTAAATTGGTCGAAAAATACCCTAAATGCAGGTATTTGGCCTCTTGAGAGGTTCTGCGAGGATCTTATTTGACTCTGAGCTTACTGCTAGTATACTGAATTGGAAAAAATATTTGTAGGTATTCTGAATGGTAGATTTTGGTCGAATTTGGAGTCTTAGTGAGAAAAATAGTGTTTAGGGGTTTTAACACATTTGGGAGGCTCCTTCTGCATTTGAAAGTGATAAATAAAAAGTTAAAATTGAACTTTATCAAATGTTTTATGGTATGTTTTAATTGCGATTTCGTGCATTGAATGCAAGTCAATTCCATGGCAGGAGGACAGTTTAAACAGTGAAACCATAAGGAGGTTATCGTGTGCATTTCAGGTGGTAAATGGTTTTTTTTGAAATGAATGCGATCCTATGAGAGGATGCCACGTCGCAGGAGGCAGAATGGGTAAAACAACCCCTTTCGCGTCCGTTTGGGCTTTGGGTGGACGATCAGTTTGTGAGAGAGACATCGATCTTGTGCCGTTGGATCTGCAGAAAAGAAGCGGACGATCATGATTTTCTTGGGAAGGTGTGGCTAATGGAATGGTGGGATCAGGGAATTTCTATGTGGGATAGCGCTTTAAAGTGGGTTAAAAAAATTTATGGATGTGAATTTTATCAAAGGTTTTATATATGCAAAGTCGAGATTTATACATATGGTGGCAGGATCTAGGCATGGTTAAAGAAATATACATGGAATGTTAATCATATAAAGCATAAGGTTTTACATAATAGAAGCGGAGATAGGCTTATTTACGCGAAGTGAAGTTAAGTATGCACCTTGGGTTAACCTTATATAAGGCGTGGGGCTTTATATAACGAAGATAATATGAAAAGGGAAAGGCTTAAGTTTTGCGATGTTTAACTGTAGCCTTACGTTAAAAAGGTGACTTTGCTTGCAAAGAGGTGGGTTGTTGCATGTGCGGGAGTTTCCAAGCTTTTTCAACCTTATAAAGTGATAAAACATTTTTCATAACTTAGGCTAAAATGCTATGAGCGGGGTAAATGTATTTTATTGCAAAATACATAGGATATGCTTAAATACACTTCTTTACACTATTTATTTTATTATATAGATTTTAAACATGTTGAAGGGTCTAATAACCATAGGGGGCGGGGTATTTAATTATAGTTATTTTTAGACCAAAGCGAGCATTATTTGGGTTTTTAATTTAACATGTGGATAATATCTTTGGTCAAAAATCTTTATAATAGTGAGTTTTTGGGGTTATTTAGATACAGGGATTTATATAAATAGGATAAGGTTTCATCTAGGGAATTAATAGACTAAGTTAAAAGTTGATATGACAAGGGGAGATGGAATACACAAAAATACACAATATGACTAAGTAAAGTGAACAAGTAAAGCCAAGCTTGCTTTTTCATCATTTCACCATTTACTTAGGATAAAGCATTTTTGAGGGTTTTTGTATTCTTTATGAATGAAGTAATTTAATTAAATGGGATTTTAGGTTTCGTTAAGTAAGAAGGATTATTTACTTATGAAGATGAATTAAATGTATGAATGAGGGATAAATAACGGTAAAGGGGATTTTAATCATAAGAACTCAACAATTTCCACTATCCAGTCATCGAGCCTTGGGTCCAGTCCCAACAAAAGTCAGAGAAATAATCTAAGCCTTTTTGACTGGTAGTATATAATACTGAATACTTACTGGGGAAGGGAAATTAGTGATTTTTTCCTGGTGATGAATATTACATGCTTTTTCCCACTTTTTTCTACCTACCCAACATCACTCTAACATTTTTTCTTCTTTTTAGCAGGTGCATTTAAGCTTGCAACCTTGAAACATTTTATTCTTTTGAAATCATAAAACTATCTAATTCTACCTTATTTCATCAGAGGGCTCAGATTAAACTAATTATCTCCTCATTATTCTCTACCTATCTACTGATTTGTTAGGATTAAACTATCTGACAAATCTTTATTCACTATCTAAAACATGGAAATTGAAAACATGACAAGTCAAGATTTAAACAATTTAACGCATCATGTATTATGGCATTTATTGACACTCTGCCATAATCATTTGAAAAAAAGTAAAGTAGTGACATTTGTACTTGCACACTTTCATGTTTTTATTTTGATCCTTTTTCTTTTGGGGTCTATATATGTTTTAAGTCCTTTGATCTTTCTTTTAGGACTTTTACCCTCTTTTCGATTTTTTTATATACATATTTTTTTATTTTTTCAAAATATGGGAAAAAAACTTGCAGAAAGAAAGGTATGTACATTTTTTACAAGACTATCAGAAGTCAATTCAAAATTATGAATCCTATATTTATAGGACCCTAATAGAGGCTTCACATGGGGATGGCATTTCCTGGTGAAATGTCAAGAAATTTAAGACTAGTAGCCTCCAATTTTGACCATGATGAACTAGTAATTGTCTTTGTTTTCTGCAAAAAACTCATATTTATGTCATTTTACTCTTCAAATCTTAGGGCCTTCTCTCCAGGCTTCAACTTTGGAAAGAAAATATCCAATCCAATCTAAAAACTTCAATGGATATTTACAATGATGTAAAAGTAACTGGGACTAACTATCGGTTAACTCAGAATAATAGTAGTGTTTGAGCATTCTACCATTAACTATTCCTTCCTGAATATCTGTTCCATCCAAATATTTGATGAAGAAATCATTTTTATCCCGATATCCATAAATTTCATAAGGTCCTTTCCATAGAAAGTCAAACTTTCCATGCTTACCTTTGTCCTCTCTCCTAGAATCCCACTTTAACACTTGATCTCCAATGTAAAAGACATCTTCTTTACTTTTTTTATCAAAACAATTCTTGATTTTATCATGAATGACTTGTGATTTCTTATAAACTTCTTCCCTTGTTTGTTGTATATGAAAAGCTTGATTTATCCTCCTTTGTATATCATTGATTTCCACTTGTGATTCTTGAATGATATTCATTACTGGAACACCTAAGGATGATGGGAAAACTACATCCATCCCATAAAAAATTTGATAAGGGGAAGTGCCAATTGACTTTTTGGTAGTAAGTCTATCTTCCCATAAGGCATAGACTAACTTTTTATTCCAAGTCTTTTTGTTATCTTCAAGTAAAATTTTAATGATATTTACAAGGATTTTATTTGAAGATTTAGCTAGGCCATTACCCTGAGGGTAATAAGAAGTAGAGTGGCCTAGGGTAATATGGTACTTGCGATAGAAGGAAATCATTTTCTTAGATTTAAATGCTGCTGCATTATCAGTAATTATTTTCTGAGGGCATCCAAATCTAGATAAAAGGTTGTTTTCTATGAAAGAGATAATGACTGTGTCAGTGGCTTGTCTGGTAGGAATGGCTTCAATCCACTTAGTAAAGTAATTTATGGCAGTCAAAATCCACTTATGTTGGCCAGAGGATGGGGGGTGAATTTCTCCAATGAATTCTAAACCCCATTGTTGAAATGGCATCTCAGTTGAAATTGGCTTTAAGGGTAAACGTAACAATTTATTTTTTCCTTAAAAAATTTGACATTTGTGACATGAAGTAACAAATTTCTTAACATTAGAAAATAAGGTAGGCCAGTAAAAACTATCTCTCAGGATCTTATCTGCTATACTTTTCCAATATAAGTGTCCTCCACAATCACCTGCATGAAATTCTTCAGGTATTTTGTCAGCTTCTTCTTTCAGTAAATAATTTAGTAATATCGCACTATGTTCTTTCCAAAAAAGCACATTATCTAAAATACAAAATCTCATTGCTTTAAGTTTAAGAAATCTGGCTTTTTTCCTTGATAATCCAGGAGGAGCTTGTAATTTTGTAAGTACAAAGATAATATCTGAGTACCAAGGTGAATCTAGAAAGGCTTCACTGATCATTGGAGTCGCCATCTCTTCCTGGTCATCAATCTGGGCAATAAAATTTATATCTAATGCATTGCACTAGATTCAAACCCATCAAATATGGCTAATCCTTGTCCTTTAATGAGTTTAGCTGGTTTAATCTCTATGTCATATTCAAGGATAGTGGCAATCCACTTACCTCTTTCTTCCATCACATGGCCATCTTGAGTAAGAATTGTTCTTTGGCTACAGCACTAGGGACATAGGCAATTATGTGGAGATAGAATTTAAACTCTAAAATCTTTTTATAGCCTTAACCAAGGCTAAGGTTTGTTTCTCCATTATGTTATATTTCGTGAGGTGCATATCTATGGTCTTAATAAAAAAGGCTATAGGCTGTTCAAAATCTTGATCATTCTTCTCATAAAGCAATTGTATGCTCGATGTGTTAGCGCTCAACCCACCAGCCGACTGAAGTAAAACTCAAGGCTACATCAAACCACGCTCAGCCTCGTAGCTAGCCCTACGAGGACAGGAGAGGGGTCTCTCCGTCAATCTCGAGATAATAAGAAAGTAGGATGCGAGATGACTTACAATAGGAACTGATTTTAGGCTAGTAAAGAGATAGGTATGTTTGTTTTTTGGTTTTTTGGGTTTTTCGCTGGAGTAATGGGAAAACAAGTTTTGGGTCCGGGGATAAGGTCAGACCTTTGCAGATTTCAAGCTGGGGCGAGATAGGTGATGATCTTGATGCTTAAAATTGATATATGGATAGATTAGACCGACGAGGAGCTGAAGAGGGCAAAGAAGAACTTGGATCCTCTAAACAACAAAAACATATAGAACTAACCGAATTCAAAGGCCAAGCACCGTAAAACAATGGATTCAACCTTATTTCACTCATTCAACTTAGTTTCAGAAGCATAAGAAGGGATGGTATACATTAAACATGAAATAAATTACAATAAACTGAGAGAAAACACCATCAAGAACTGAAAGCCACAAGAATCCCAACAGGTGCTGCAAAACCTCTGATCTTTCCTTAGCCAAAATATGAAAAATATGTACAATAGTGTGCTAAAATCTTCCCAAGAGTCCAACATGTAGAATGTCTCAGAAATTACATCATATAGACTATCCTAACCCCTTCCCACACCTCTAGGGGTCGAATTCCTCCTTCTAGGAGCAGTTTCAACTAATTCTAAACAAGGAGCTAGAATATAGGCAGCCAAACAACTTGCCTCTAAAAGAGTGGAAACTAATTCATTACATGATTTTTACCTTTTTTGTGAGTGAATCTTCTAGAAGAGATAAAAATAAGCCAAAGTTACATGCCCAATATTCATTTACATCATAAAAACCCAAAAATTCCATCCACAAACAAAACTGGTCCATACTAGGCGAAAATCTGAGCTGGAAGTTGAAAATTCAGCCAAAAATTTAAGTGGGTCGCGCCCCTGAACCAAGTGGGCCGCGCGTCTTTCAACCTGATTTTGAGGCACTTCCCGGTATCCAAATTGAGCTCATGATAGCTCGTTGGAAATCCCTGGATGTTGGCTATCCAACCCAAGTGGAATTTCTCAATTTGGAGCTCATTTGACCTTCCACAACTTCATTCTCCCAGAGGTACTCCCTGCTGGTGCAAAAGGTGGCAGCAAGGTGGTTTTCATGGTGTTTTTGAGCTTTTTGACCATCCAGATTTTGATGAAATGCTAAGTTTACTTCAGAGGATGCATAACTAACCATGAAAAATCAAAAAATGTAAAAATTTCCTCCAGCAAGTGCCCCCAAAAAAAGTGAGCGCATGAGCGCGCGACCCACCTAACTGCAAAACCTGTTTTTTGACCCAAAAATTTGAAAATGACAAAATTTTCTCCGAATTTGCCCAAATTCGGAGCTTTAGGTCCTCCATCATGTTTCCCGCCCAGTCAACGAAGCCTCAAATCAAGTGGATTAGGCCTTTTCTCGCCGTCTAAGTTCCTCAACCTCCTCTTCATGATCTTTTCATTCTCACAGACACAAGCATGCGAGCCCAATAATGGCCTTTCATGTGGCGAAGCATGTCTTTGTCTCGATTATCCTTCGCCTTCGCTAATAATTTCTCCAACCATGGATATTCACACGCGTGAGTACAGTATCTCTGTCAGTCGGTGTCATGTCACCGGGTCTCTTTCGAGTCCACTGTCTGTCCTCACGGATTTGGCGCACCTCGTAAAATGTGAGCTCATCCTCAAGCTGTTTGTTGCGCTGCTCCAAATAGTTAATCACCCACTCCATTTTCCAATTGGTCTTTCACCTGGTCATTCTCGCCCGTTGCTCCCGGATGACTTCTCGCTTTCTTCGAGCGGGGAGAGCCCGCATCAACATCAATGACCAATCAGATCCCGGCCTCCCGATGTGGCCCTCATCATGCATGGGCCTCTTGCCCTGCCCCGTACATGTACCGCACGGGAAGAAGAAGGCGAGACCCTTCCACCTTACGTGAGATAATACTCGCCGTGTCGATGAAGCTCCAAGACCCCTTCCACCTCTCGTGGAGATAATACTCACGTGGTTTAACAACAAGGCCCTGTGGCCTCGCTGATATGTCTGAACCAACGGAGTGCTGATATGCTCAACCTCAAGTATGTCCTTCTGGTGTGAAGGCTCTCCTGCATCATGAACTCTCTCGCGAAGCGGTTGTGGCACTCTGAAAAAGTCTCTAGAAATGAAATCCTCCCAAGTGATGCCCTGCTCTGCCAACTGATGTGACACCATGATCTTGATCAAAGCGAAATGATATATACTCCTGTATTGTTGCACTAGGCTCATCTTCTTCTGCACAAACATCACCATCCTCTCTATGTTGCGGTATATGAAATACGGGATATTCATCATACGTACCCTTGTGAAGTGCATCAACAAACGAATATGGTACGCGAAAAGACGAGCATACCTGCCCTCACAACTAAAATATTGAATGATGAGCTTCATCAGCGGTAGCATCTCATCTCTCAAGAATCCGAATGGAAAAACTTCAAGCCAAGTAACCCATATATCCAGCTTTAACATATGGTCGATAGTGGAATTTCTAAATGCTTAATTCTTGTTCCATTCCTCGCCCATGTTTGCATACCAAAGGTTTGAGCACATTATGTGACATAATGAAATCAGCCTCAGCTATAAGACTTACTCCGGCCATCCTTGTGAATAGAACAAACAACCACATCACGATGAGGCCGGTTTGTGCAACCATCTCACAAAATCAAACATGACAAGTATCGAAAACAATCCATAGCCAATGGACATGCCTGCAACCGAGCCAAAGAAGTAGGCTCCTCTCTGCGATGATTACCACTTCTGCTAGCTCTATGGGACCCCCGTGGCAAATTACCTTCAGTCATGGAATCACTGCCTGACCCTTGCTCATACTCTGACTCTGTCTCTGACATGGCTCTGAACGAGCTATTGGCACTATGTATACTGATATAAATACAGTGAAAACAAAGTTATGATGTGTGTTTCAACAGCCAACAAATATCCCCACCGTCAAAACACCATAAGGAAACAAACCATGATAATATCTCTGTTTTAAATGGATTGGAAAAGAGGCACAATCTCTGTTTTAAATGCAAGTGAAACTTTGACCAAAGGGAGCAGGCAACCTTCAGAATATTGAACAAATCTCGTCAAAGGGAGCATGGCATCATATGAATGTGTTTGTCTATGAACAATTACAACAGAGTTATAAGTGTCAATGGGCAATGAAACAGAGTTATGAGAGTGTTTTTAACAGTGGGTAGTGAGACACAATACAACCACAGTCACCATGGAACGAAAGTCTTAAACATGGTAAAGTAATAGCAATGGTCACAATGATATAATGGGTATGAGAAAAACATGGTTTTGATAATATATGGCAAGGCTGGATGTGTCACTTGATATAAGATAGAAAACAAACTCATGCAACCATTCATTTTCATTTTAAAACCCTGAAAACGATATTGCCATGACTGTGGGGTTTTAAATCCTCCATTTGAAGCAGTTGAAACCATCAATGATGCCACCACCGCATTTAAAAACATCAAGCAATTGCAAAAAACATGTTTGAAGGCCGATGGGGCGATCCCAAACAAGATCAAGGCTCAAAACGAAATTTCGGACCTCTGTGATGCGTGGGTCGCTCACCTCTCGCGTGGTCGTCGGCCTGTGTGGGTCGCCTCCCCTTGCAACTTCACATCGCGGAAATAACCCACGGGGTCGCTCGCCGTGGGTCGTCGCGCCTGTGGGTCGCCGAGCTTCAAGACTGGCTCACGTCGTTTCAAACTATGAAATCGGCCTCCAACTTCAAAACTCGATTTGTATGCTGAGGGTTATGCAAATGACATTGGTTTGGCTTTTTATATGATAATATCTTCTACAATCAGATTTGTTTCTAATCTAATTGAAACCCACATTTAAATGTTTTGTAATTTCACATTTATTTTTCGAATACAATCTTCTTGGCTTTCTCTCTTTCCGAGTTCGATTTTGATGATTTGATGAGTTTGCTATCTTCTTGCAGATATGGCTATTTAGCTAAGGAAAAAACCAGGGGTCTGCTTTTGACATTTTCTTCTTGGTGGAATAAGTACAATTTATTATAACAATAATAATAAACAATTTCTAGTTCCAAAACAGAGTTTTGGACTAGAAATGTTTTTTTTTAAAAATGCTGATGATAATAAAACAAAAAATCACAATATGCGGAACCTTCCTCACCTTGCAGGCTTTATGGCTGGTATACAAATGACTCAAAAACCCTAGACACTAAGACCAAAGACACTTATTGACATTTTAATGACCATATATGAAACGACAATGACTTTGAGTGATTTTTTGAGGAAAATTTTTAAAATAGCACTGCAGGTGTAAAGATGAGGAAACATAAGACGACAGACCCCTTCGTCAGTTCCATGGCATGCTCCTAGTGAAATGCAACGAAGTGGAACAAGCGAGACACCTAAAAATGAATATGCAAAAGACGAAATGATCACTGACGGAGGGCTGTAAGGGCCGACTCTAACATGATGCAAAAGAAAAAATTATAAATTCTTTTTTGAAATATGGACTAATTAAGACTGGTGTTTTTGATATCTTTTTTCTTCTATTTTTGGAGCTGGTTTCAGACCATTTGGTATCAGAGCTTTGGATTCCAGGGTTTCGCTGCTCCAAACAGGTCATCGTGGAATTTTCACTATAAATTATTTTCTACGAAGGTTCAGAAGTTGAACTTTCTATTGTACGAAGCCAAAATCCTGAGGAACATCATCCCAAAATTTCAAAGTTTGCTTCACAATATTTTCGGAGATATAATATGTGGAATTTAGGTCATTTTGTAGGCTCCTAAATTTAACCTAAACAGGTCATCGTGGTATTTTCGCTATAATTTTTTTTCTACGAAGGTTCAGGAGCTGAAAGTTTTAGAGTGTGAAGCCGAAATCCTGAGGAACATCATCGCAAAATTTTAGAGCTTGTTTCGCAATATTTTTGGAGATATGATCTGTGGAAGTTAGGTCATTTTTAGGCTCCCGAATTTCATCTCAAAGAGGTGATCGTGGGAAAATCTTCATAACTCTCTCTCTGATCATGGGATTGGAATTCTGTAAAAAGTGGCCACAAGTAAATGGAATTTAGTTTCCCGTCTATCAATTTCAGAGCTAAAGGAGGAAATAATGATACGTGGCAAGTCGTACAAGTTCTCTCTACTGAACCAGTCCATAATTAGGTGATCATAGGAGATTAGGCACAACTTTGTCTTCAAGAATCCAAATCAGGTCAGATCTATGGCATTCGAAAGAGAATTCATAGGGCTACCGAAGTTCCAAATTTTAGATATTGAAGATCCAAATCATAGAGATAATCTTAGCTAACATTTGTTACTCAAAATCAAGATAAAGGTGTGTATTTTTTTCTAATTGGTACAAGACTTGCAAAAAAAAAAAAAAAATTAGTTTGAATTGATTCCAAGGGCATATTGGAGAATTTTTGTCAGTAATGGGTTCTATTATGCCTCCAAAAAATAATTCCATACACATTAAGCCCTCAGAAAGCTATACTATGACGCATGAGGAGGAAGAATTGCAATATGAGATATCAAAATTACGGTACCAAGTGCAACAAATTTCGATCTTACGAAGAGCAACCGAAGATGAAATAGATGGTTTAAAAGCAGAAATGGAGGCTAAGTTGGATGTTTTGAAGGATCAAATAATAGCTAATATGGATGATAAATTAGTGGAAGATCACATCGAGCATCAACAACAAGTTCTCCAACTCTCAAAGGATAACCTAACTTTGGTGCAGAATCTAATGAAACAACAGGAAGATCAACATCACATCGAAAGAAGTTCTGAAGTAGTCACAAAAACAAGAACTCGACAAGTACGATCAATTTCAGAGTATCTCAGCAAGTGGAAGAACTTTCCTGTAGAAGATTCCACATGGGAGGATGAGAATTTTATACAGAAGCATCAAGATATAATCAAGCGTTGAGGACAACACTTGTTTGAAGGAGAGGGGCATGTTAAGTCCCTATATTAATAGTGTAGCCCCTTATTATGTTATTGTAGCCCCCCTATTGTTATTATTGTACCCCCGTAACCCCCATATTGTTATTATTGTGCCCTTACATTATTATTGTTAGGTCGGCTAGGATTACATTGTGGCCCCACTAGGATTACATTGTGGCCCCATGGACTCCTATATATAGAAAGGAGGTTTTGTAATTTGTATCATCCAAGAATTTTTCATTCATGTAATGTATTAGAGGTTTCCCCCTCAAAGTGGCTTATTTATAAGGCGTTGATATCTCTTTTCTTCTATTTTTGGAGTTGGTTTCACAACATTCAAAGCATTTTCTGATGAAGGGTGAGGAAATGATTTCATTGCAATTTGAGGGCTCATACCTCAATATCTTCCCCCCTTTGTGTTGTTTTTCTCTTCTCTGATGGTGAAGAATCTCCTTCCATGATTGAAACCCTAGATGATAGGAGGGGAAAACAAGGAAAAGTGAGTGAAGGAAATAAAATGAGGGAGTTAGGGAAGGGAGATGGGGGTAGAGATATTTAGGGAGATGGGCAGGGGTCTTAGGAATTTTTAGGGAGTGAAATGAAGGTAAATGAGTGAGGGAAGTGAGCTAGGAAATTCAAACACAGTCGTAGCTAGGTAAATGGCCCAATTTGGTAGAATAGGGCTAGGGTTTGTAGGGAGATGATGCAAAAATGATGGGAAATGGTTTTTGAAGTAGGGGAATGATGTATAACTAGAAAACAGAAGTGGAGGGACAGTAATATTAGGGTTTCATAGCATCAATTGATCATTTGTAAACCAAAAGCATGAAATTCGTATAAAACCATAGGGGACTAATCTTGTTATCACTTCTTGTTTCGCAAAGAAAGAGAGGGCATAAAAATTAATGTACTTACTTGTTATGATGCTTGGAGAGTAAAAAATCTGGAATGGAGGTTTGAAAAATTGATTTAGGTGATTTTTGGGCAAGTTTGGGCAACTTTGCCTCGTGCGTAGCGCAGTTCACTGGTGCACAGCATAATGATTCTATGGGCAGCGCCTCCTCCAGATGCACAACACAGTTCACTGGTGCGCAGCGCCTCCAAATTTTTATCCAGTTTGAGCAAAAAGCATGGTTTCTTCACCAAATGAGGGATGAGCTCGATGATGAGAGGCAATTAGAGTGTAAATGAGATGTATTTGTGAATTTTTTTCCCTTTTATAAATGTGAATTGATATACTCAGCTTATTTGATGACATGGACGAGTAATTTAAAAATTTGGAAGGAGTGGAAAATATTCCTAAACCAAATACCCAGTGACCAAATTTTTGCTTGAAGACCTAATGAAATGACAAAAATTTGACTATGGGACCCTAACAAGACATGATAAGAGTCCATTTGATCACTGGTGACAGGATGCAAAGACTGACACTAACACAAAGGAGAAAAATAGATAGCATAAACACAATCAAGAATGAAAACATGAGCATTAGGAAGATAGGGAGGCATCCAATTTTATTGGTTGGTTTGTTCCCTTATTGTGAGGAGTCATGGAAGATCTTAATGGTGACCCCATCTCTAGATGTACTCGGTAGCCCTCCATATCTAACATAAGTGGCTTCAAGTCCTCTAACCTGTGTAGGAGGTTACCTTGTGCCTCTCTTTGATCAACAAGAACTTTTCCCAGGAGAATTTTATGTGTTAGTAAAATTCAACACTATATAGATAATGTTTGTGTCACCACCTTGTGTTGATAGTGTTTGGAATCCATGTCGTTATTCCATCCAAGACCTATGAATCCAAAATGTGTTGACATCCCTACGTGACCTCCTCTCCACCTTCATGAATTGCATATTGTACTTTAGTTGGAGTTTGGGTCTGGTAATTGTGAGTCGTGGATTTGACTTGATAGTGGGCTTGAGAGCGATCCACTAAGTCGCAACGACCTTCTCCTCAATGGAAGCAAGCACATTGCCTCGTCATGGAAGTTGAGGAAGAAGAGAACTTACATAAATCAAGAGGTTCATAGCAGAGGGATTGATGAGGTGAAAGCTCCAAAATAAGGAGGAGTTGTCCCATGAGAATGAGGATGAGGCATCGGAAGCCAGAGCGAGACCCTTTGCTTCTGACAAATCCAATGAAGGCAAGAGAAAATACACAAGCAAATAGCCATGTAGAGTCATGTTTGAAGGTAGAAAGCTACTAATTGTCACTGTAGGTCGAGGGAGTGCCCAATAAAGGAAGGAAACCATATATGAGAGCCCACAATGTAGTGCACAAGGAGAAACGCTAGCTAACAAGGACATCAGGGCGACCATCACAAGGAGTAATATCCACCCCAATGTGTTTAGAAAGACTCCTAAATCAACGAGTTACATTAATGCTAGACCAGAATGGTGACATGCAAAGAGAGTGATGTGATAAACCACTTATCATGTCCATAAACTTAAGTTTGCATTGACAATTAATACCACAATGATCAAAAGAAAGAAATCCCTTATAAACTTTAATATTCCTACATTTTATATATAATTTTATTAATTAAAATAACCACTTAACATTAATATAACAAAACATAAAATACAAATATCCTCAATAAAATAACTTACATAAATAACTAATACTTCTCTCTTTTAGTATTTTTTTCACATTCATTTACAACTTTCCGCATTATTCAACTCATTAATATTTTTACACACTTCTACATCAATTTTATAAAACCTATTTTAACCAAAATAAAATTATCAATGTCTATAAGTCACCCTCTCTACTCATAAAAGAAAGAATTCTTATTATTATTAGATTATTCTTTCATTAAAAACCAAACGCCTATATTATAAATGTTAATTTACCAATACATTTTTGGCTATACTCCTTAAATGTTAATTTAACAATACACTTTCGGTTATACTCCTTAAATATTACTTTAGTTCTTATTCACAAACGAATTTTATGACGACCCTAAATAATATCGTATTTTCCGTCACCACTTGTAAATATTTGTTTTATTGTTAGTTACTTTTTATTTTACGGGACTCATTAACTTATGACCGGGTGGATTATGACCTGGCCGAAGAGGTAGAGTAGGAAACTTTATATTGAAAAAAAAAAAATAAAAAAAAATAAGGAGATAGTGATATGACTTGGAAGGTCACGGTTCTAGACCAGAAATAAAATAAAATAAAATAAATCATTATTTTTCGAGACAATTGGAGATAATTATTAATTTCTTTTTTTTAGAGATAGAAAAACCCCATGTTATTGGAACAAGTATCTAAGGATAGCAGGTGAAGGCTAGAGGATAGAGAAAAGTGAGAATTTGATCTAATACCTTGCACGGGACATTGTGAAGGTAGTAGGACATTGTCAGGCTGAGGTGTTCTTGAGTTGGACTTAGCGTCAGTGGAACTCTTGGACCAATCCTTAAGAGTAGAGTACTGGACTGGATTGGTATAGTCTTCAAGTTAAGGAACAGGCTACCTCAAATATTGGATTTTTCAAACTTTATGGAGAGGAATAAGCTAGGGGTGATACTGGACGTCATTGTCAGTGTCGTGGTTGGGCGAAGAGATCTTCCTAGTGGAATTCTTTTGCAATATAGTCAGGAAAAAGATAAGTATATTTGCAAGATTTCTTACTTTTCTCATGAATAGAAGAGAACTTTGTGTTATTTGTGTGTTAATTGCCAAAAAAAATTAAAAAAAATAAAAAGAGATTAGCGAAGAAGATATGATAAGCAATTTTAATTACTGTTCATATATGAAAAGAAAGACTGTTAATTTTTTATACAATCTAGAAGTAAAACCTTGCTAGGAAGGAATGTATGTGTATACATGTTGTAGGAATAGCATAAGTATGAGTATTGATTTTATATTAGTTTGGGCATGAAATTAATGGCATTTTAACAGAATTCAAAGACGAAGTTACATAGTGGATAGTTATGATTTCGGTTAAGCCTTGGGGGTTGCAAGCACAAAGCTCGCTAGAGGCAGTCTGGAACCATATAAATCTTTAAATAACACCTTAAGGGTAGTGAGCGAGTCCTAGATAACCTAGGTCCCAATCACGACCAAGTGTGCACTAGACAGTTATAGGGTAACTTAGTTATCTAAGGGTTATCCATGTTAAAAATGCAACCTAGATCCTTCTTAAATAACTCAGACAAAGGAATGAGAATTTGGCATGGAAAACAAAACAAAACAAAGTTGTTGAGAATAATAAATATGGAAACTGCATATCAGTTAACAACCCTCGGAGCAGGTATATATATATATATATATATATATATATAGCCCATTCGAAGAACCCTGAGTTCAATACAATTATGAGGGAATAAGAATCTGACTGTTCAACAAATCATTCTATAATTTACAATTTCTTTTCCAATTTTAATCTAACTCTCAAAACTATTACACTAAAATTGTAACAAGAAAAACACAAACACCACTCAGATGGTCGAAGGGCTTCTGCATGGAAGGATTCCTTCTGACTTGAGAGTAACTTGATCATATGTAGAAGTTGGAACAATACACACACACACACATATTCCTTCTCAAGAAAACCAAAAAAAACATAAACCCTCATACTTGGTGGAAGAGGAAAAAGTAAAAACCTAGAACAGGAAGGAGAGGTAATTGTTAGAATAGCTTGGTGTCATAGTCATTTCCAAAGGATTCATGGAGGAGCACGAACTTGTTCAAGCAAGGACAAAACATATTAAAACCCTAACTCTTTCCAAACCATCTCTGAAACTAACGAGTTTAACAATAGAGGAAACAAACCCAGAAAGTACCTGTGCAATAAGGCATAGTTGTCAGTCTGTCACAAAACCTTGATGGTAAACTATATCAGAACCTAGTGGAATAACCAAACCAAAAGAGGGAAAAATCAATTGAAGGGATAAAGGAATCCCATTTACATGGTGGAGAGTGCACTCGTCCTATTTTGTTCCTTGTCGGAAGGGTGTCGCCATCGCTGGAAGGGAAGCGAGAAACCTGCAAGAGAAGAGTGTGATCTAAACCAAGCAAACTCCTCCTAACACTAACTCATCGAAGGCAGTGATGACACTCAAATTATTGCACTTTCCTATTGGTTGAAGATGACATTCTAAAGGTGCATTCTTCACGCTGGAGGAGGAGGTTGGAGAGTCATAACCCTAGCAATGAAGGGGCATAATGGTCGATTGCCTCGAGGTCTAGGGGAGAAAAAAATACCTCAAATGAGTTTTGAACACCAACATCGTCGAATTGAGAGCTTTACAAATGGACGGAGGATGCAAGTCCAAGTGTCCTCAAGAACTAGTGTAATTAAATTAAATTTGTAATGGAAATGAATAATATATCTAACTGCCATCAAGCCTCTATCAATGCATTGTAAATTCGATTAACGTTATTTAATAAAGTGACTTTGGGATAAGTGCTAGTGCACCTCTCATTAAATGATTAATGATTTTTTTTTTATGTTCAATAACCCTCCATATGCTTTGATCAAAGAGTATTTATATGCTCAAATTCAGTAAATTGATATGGTCATAGTAGTCGATAATTTTATTTTATTTTTGTGAGAGTAGTTATGATTTGTGGAAGTGCATGTTACAAGTGGTATCAAAGCGCAATTTCAAAACTGTGGCCAATTGGGCAACTAAGGAATAAACAATATGTTAATGTGCACAAAAAGTAAGGGACAAGATGCAGAGAGGGACTGGACTGCCGACAAGACC
Source organism: Pinus albicaulis (assembly GCA_034641835.2). Classification (NCBI taxonomy): domain Eukaryota; kingdom Viridiplantae; phylum Streptophyta; class Pinopsida; order Pinales; family Pinaceae; genus Pinus; species Pinus albicaulis. Next base: position 821,873,872 of record CM076575.1, read on the forward strand.
AGAAACACCCTTCATTGAAGCTAATCCTAAGATCTGGGTTCAATTGGGTGAGGAGTCTCGTCAAGCTAATGCAACACTACTGGAAATAGTTCAACAATTGTGAGTTGAAATGACTAATTTAAGAGCTGATAATGAAAGACTCAGATTGGAACAAGAAAGAATTTTGAAAAGCCTGTCTGACAGACAGAATCAATGGGATCCAAATCCGAGTGCTTGTAATGATAACAAAATTGAGGTATTTCGACAAGGGGAATATAATGAAGAATTCGAAAGGAGACGCAATGATGATGAGGGAAGATCTGATAATGCCTCTGGTGATAAAAGGGCCAAGAGGTGGAAAGTTGAACTTCAAGGAGAATTCAGGAAAATTAAACCTCCAACATTTGACGGTGAAGTTGAAGAGGCAGTTGAGGCCTGGCTGATTAACATGAATAAGTATTTCCATATCTATTAATACGAGCCTAATCTGAAGGAGAGACTGGAAATTTATCAATTGCGAGGTAAAGCTACCATGTGGTGGAGGAAATTAAAACTATTCGAGGAATTGAAGAGCGGGAGATAACTTGGAATGACTTTCAGAAATATTTCAAGCACGAATATTGAATTGAACGACTTTTCGATGAAAAAGAAAAAGAGTTTCATGATTTAAGACTCGGTCAGTTGAATATGGATGATTTTGTAACAAAGTCACGTCCTTGCTGAGATGTGTTCCCTACATTCGGGAAGAGAAAGCCAAGGTACATTGTTTTATTATCAATTTACCTACATTCATGAAGGAGAAGCTAGAATTTGATAACCTGAAAACGATGGGTGAGGCTATTCGAAAAGCCCGAATTTGCTATCAGAAAATGAAGCATAAGGGAGAAGGTGTTAAAAGTGGGTTAAACAAGAAAGGACCCAAAACTTTCCTAAATAATAATAAAAATGTTAAAATTGTTGGTGGGAGAAACATGTATTTCAAACACCAGAGTGAGTTTTCAGGAAAGAATCAACAGAAATTTTGATCACAAACCGAAACCAGACAAATAGAGACAGCAAGTAAAATAGATGTCAATCAGCAACAAAAACCTCCTTTGATGTTTTCGGGATGTGGGGAGCCCCATTATTACAAAAATTGCCCACATTGTGTCTAGACATAACAAGTTGCCAACATACAAGAGGCTTCTATAGTGGGTGAGGTGGCACCAGCGATTAACACAACGTTGGATGACAATTAGGTTGAATATCAGCCTATGATGATGGATGTGAAGGTAAAATAACTAATCACTATGTTTCTATTTTAATCAACTCGTGTGCAAGTTTGAGTTACAGTAGTCTGAAGACTGTAGAATTGTGTCATTTACAACAAATTAAATTCAAAAACCCTTGGTTAGTGCAATTGGATATTGGATCCAAAAGAAGGGTGACTGCCAAAATAGAGAAATTCCATGTTGAGGTACCTGACAACAAATTAGGTTGAATTTAAACATGTTACCCTTAGGATCTTACGATGTGCTAATTGGAATGGACCGGTTAGAAAAACATGGTCCCCGTTGAACTGTAAGGATAAAACTGTTAATTTTCTCATGGAAGAAGGAATTAGACAATAAATTCAAGGTGTTAATAAGGTGATTAAGTTGTGACCTATTACTGCCAATCAGTTAGAAAAATGTATTCAGAAAGGTTGTCAAATTTACGTAGTACAAGTGGGTTATACTAACTCTAAGGATAAAATAGTTTCCTTGGAAAACTTTCTGGTGATTCAAGAATTTATTGATGTATTTCCAGAAGAGATACTCGGACTACCACCAAAGCGAGATAATGAATTTACCATAGAACTAGTCCCAGAAGAAACTCCATTATTGAGGACTCCCTATCATATGAGTATACCTGAGCTAACATAACTCAAAATTCAATTACAAGAGCTCCTGGATAAAGGCTTCATTCGCCCAATCGTGTCACCTTGGGGAGCCCTTGTCTTATTCATAAGGAAGAAAAATGGTACTTTGCGATTATGAATTTACTATATACATCTGAATAAGCTTACTATAAAAAATAAATACCCTCTACCAAGAATTGATGGTTTATTTGATCAGGTTATAGGGGCAAGTGTGTCCAAAAAAATCAACCTACGATTTGGATATCATCAAATACAGATTAAGGATGAAGATATATGTAATACAACATTTAGGACTCGATACGACCATTATGACTTTTTGGTGTGTTTGGGCTTACTAATGCCCCCGCGACATTCATGAATTTGATGAATGGTATATTCCATCCTTAATTAGATAAATTTGTTCTTATTTTTATTGATGATATTCTGATTTATTCAAGAACTTAGAAGAACACGAGAAACACATGATAATTGTACTATAAACATTACGAGATCACCAAATGTATGGTAAATATAGAAAATGTGTATTTTATAAAGATTAGATCCAATACTTGGGACATCATTTCATCTCAAGGCATAGTTGTAGATCCTGAGAATATTAAAACTATCATGGAGTGGCTTGCCCCCAAAAATGTCGTTGATTTTCGATATTTTATGGGTGATCAGGTGCTCAGTGTTAAGCTCAAAATTGCAAGTGCTCATAATTTATTGGAAACTGAACGACGACGAAGAGCTCGTTGCCAGGAATCTGGCGCAATTCGTTTAATCGAAAACCGACTCTGGATGAGGAAGATAGGGCCTGCTATTTGTTTTCCTAAACAATTAAAAAAATTGCAGAAAAGGACAGAATGGTGATGTTGGACACCTAATCCTCTATGGGTAGGTGTGGAAGGTGAACAGTCACAAAGGAGTCCAAGTGACCTTGGAATATGAATCCAAGCTGAGTCACATTAATGTAATATAAATGTACATCTATGAGTAATAGAAATGAAACTCACGCTTATCTTTCTATGTGTGTGTGTTTTACCTTTTCTCCTCCACCATGTGTGTGTTTAACATGGTATCAGAGCGTAGGTCAGGCCTGGGAATTTTTAGATTATGTTAGCTCTTTGTTTGGCCTGTCATATATGTCCGCTCCACGTAGGTATTCTTTTACATGTTGCTTGGACTGCTCTCCTCCTCCAGAGCCTGTTAGTATTTCAGTTTTCTGCCAGAGCTTGAGTGAGTCGTTGTAACGTATATTCTCTACCCTCTTTCCTGAAATTTAGACTGTGTAGGCAAGGCGTTTGACCTTGCAACCTCTGCCAAGATAATTAGACTATCCTTTCCCTTCTTTTCTCAGTTTTTCTTAACCAGAATCGATATGAAAAAAAATTGCACCAAATTTCGATGTGACATTGACTAGATGGCGTGGTGAAAACACGGCAGTTCCCCTACAGGTTTCAGTTAATAATCCATAGTTGCTCTGGTGGGGTTAATGGGAAATAAAAAAAGTTTAATCTCGCACGCCCGTGATCTACCGACCAAGCCAGCCCAGCTCTATGGAGAACGGCCTCACCCAACTTCTAGCCCCTGCCAACTGCAATGAATTATGGTTTGAATTTAGGCTAAATGCTCATTTTAACTATATGGGACATTGTCAAAAAGCTATAAAAAGGATGGCCTTATAGTCTTGCAAGATCTCAATCATATTTACGTCTCACCACTCAATTATGTGTTGAATTTAGACGGGAGCACCAGGTTGATTGGGCATATGTTGGAGAAAGTATAGCTACATGCACTGAGGCGGTTTGAATAGCCTCTTTGATTTGAGGTAGTATGCCCTCTCCCTTGCGCAGTTCTGGCTCAGAGACACCACTTCGCCTCCAAGATGTTGAAACCATACACCATTTTAGCATGCTCATCAAATAATTTATTGATGATGCCATAATAAATCTCACTGTCACACTGGTTTTTTCCAGCCCGAGCCTCAAATTGCACAAGTCAAGCTCCTTATTGATTCTTCTAACGTACTCATAAAAATCCCTTTTGCTTACATTTGCGTTTTTCTCACATATATTTTTGAATATAAATTCGACCTCTTTCTCCTGCAATGGACCGCATGTTAGAAATTCATGTATTTTGAGTCAAGTATCATCATTAAAGGTTTCTGGTGATCTTACGGTTCACTCGAAAATTGATGATTTTGTAACTTAAAGAGTTATAGTTGCAAAGAAATGGTTTTCCAGGGAATCCATTGAATGTTTTGGTGTATTACTTTTGCAGCAGTCCACTCTTTGTCGGCTTAGCCATGGAGCATGTTGTGCGTTTGATACGTTTGGAGGGTTGCTTCCACAGGCCTATTAAGGAGAACAAAGCTTGTGATTGTATGTCGTGTTGATTGGAAAATTCATCATTGATTGTTGGACTAGAGGGTGGCTTCAGTATGGAATTGTAGTAGCAATCATTATGTATTGTTTGTAATTGGTTAGGCATGAGAAGAAGGTTTCAAGAGGGAAAGGATATGGTATATTGAGAGGAGCGTTAATGGTTTTCCTTCATGTGAAGGACAAAGGGAAGCTTTGTATTGCATCATATTTGCAGCTTCCTCTTGTGAACAGAATGAGGGCACTTAGAATGTGATTTAACTATTGTCAAGTCAAATTTCAGTGCATTTAGTTGTTTTACATACTGTTTACTGACTATTTTATGATCTGGCAGTAGTGAAAGATTTCAAATCGTTCAATGAATAATCTCCATTTTAGTGTGTGAGATTGTGTTGTATGATCACTTTCTACACATTTGATACTTTTTATATTTGGAATCTGAAATAAGCCTAGGATTGTCAAGCCTTTATTTCTATTGATAAAATGGCTAAACTTGATGGCATATTAGAGTTTTTGAATACTCTAAAACATTCGAGTGTGGATGGGATGATAAAATCAGCAAGGATACTATGTCTGATATTATATTTTTTCTGCAAAATGCACATGAGAAGATTGAATTTTTGCAGCTTGAATCTCAACTTCAGCAAGAAGAATTACAGCAGAGGAGTCATCATTTTGAACTTGTTTCTGTTTAGGACATTGAAATAGACTCCCATAAATAGCAAGTCAGTAATGATGCAGTCGATTCACATTCAATTCCTTGTACAAGAGCATATTTACATGCCGATGCAACAGCTCAGCCTACACCTCCCAAGCCCATCATTAGACCTTCGGAAGAGCTTGTCCACAACAAGCACAGAACTAGTATTGGATATGACAAGGATGTGTCCTTTCATATTCCGTACTACTCCAAGCCCATCAAATTTCAGATAGCTGGATTTCTTTATGGCGGTTCACCTGCAGATGTTCCAGATCCTGCTCCACTTCCACAGCAACAACAAAAACAAATTGAAAAATTCCAATACTGTGATCGAGTTGGCCATATGAAATATCATTGTTTTGATCTTCACCCATGCAAGCATTGTGGTCGGCACACCCATTCTTCACACAGATGCTTCAGAAACAAGCCTCCTGCAAGAACAAAGATTCATCTTGGATGGATCGCTTCTTGGCAATGGGCATCAACAGCCAAGAAGATGTTTAAGTCGCATGTCAGAACTTGTTCTCGAATATTGAACAATCTTGCAGTTGAGTTTTCGCCATCATCTCACCTTATACCTGACAGGGAGGAAAATGGTGGTCATGTACAAGCTTCAACGCCACATCAAGCGAGCTTGAGTCGCAATGTCTCATTCCAGATTTAGAGTTGTAGCCAGAGACACAGCAGTTCAAGCGAGCTTGAGCCACATTTCGTCATTCCAGATTCAGAGTTGTAGCCAGATACACGGATGCCCATGAGCATGCCTTTGGTTGGTGGAAAACCTTAAACCATCCATGTGAGGTTCATATTCTTCCTCTTTAAATAATTCGGAGCACTTCCTCTAGCAAAAGCCCTCAGCTTCTTGCCAACCTTGGTAGAGTTCCGGGAAATGAATCAAGCATTCCAGTGTTGGTGGTCATCCTTAAACCATCACAAGTTGTAGACCTCCCTTCTTTTAGGTTGAAGGTATCCCTCTTCAAATATGAGGGACACTTCCTCTAACAGAAGCCCTCAGCTTCTTGCAGATTTGGAAGATTTTCGGGAACTGCAATAAGCGTTGCGTTCCAGTGTTGGTGGTCATCCTTAAACCACCTCTTTATGCCAACATTTCAGAGAGTTGATTTGGCCTAAGTGCTGCCATGCATAATTTGCAGATTTGTAGTACAACTCTCTTTTGGACTCACACATACCCCTTCGGATTAAGGGGGGGAATGTTGGACACCTAATCCTCTATGGGTAGGTGTGGAAGGTGAACAGTCACAAAGGAGTCCAAGTGACCTTGGAAGATGAATCCAAGAGTCACATTAATGTAATATAAATGTACATCTATGAGTAATAGAAATGCAACTCACGCTTACCTTTCAATGTGTGTGTGTTTTACCTTTTCTCCTCCACCATGTGTGTGTTAAACAGGTGACATGACAACCTAGTAAGCAAAAAAAGATATTCATGGAATATTCCTTCAATTTTTCCCAATGACACTATGCCAAGTTTAAATCGGTGGTTGGTTGTCTAAGTGGTTGAATTGTTGCATTCTAATTGGTTTGGGAGTGAACCAATGGCATGAGGACATGTGGCTAGCTCGGAGGCTGCCACATGCCTCCTTCCAAGGTTTAAATTTTAACCATGGTACAAATTTTTGAATTGAAATATTTTATATGTTCGAAATGTCATATAAGTCCAAGGTTTGAATTATCAACATATATCAAAGGCTGGAGATATATATATATATATATTGTGGAGCAAAATTATACACAGAGGTTGGGGGGAGGTCAGGGCTCGACACCCAATTATGGCTTAGGAAACCCCACTAAATTTGGAGACAACTCCAGTTAGGGTCGCTAATTTTGGATTTGGCGCCGAATTTGGAGGCTCTTCCATTTTCTCTGTTGAATTAAACTCAGGTTTAATTAATTTAAGTGGAGTTAAACTGCGGCTTAATGCGCTAATGGTGCAATTATCATAATCCACACTAAACAAGGATTAACATGATTTAAATTTGGTTTAATTTTAATAAAGCCTGCATTAACACTAACCTCTGCCATTATCAATACGCGCTCCCTGTGGTCTTCGCATGTGGTCTTGTGGTGAGGGGGCTTTCCCCCTCCTTACCCCCGGTGGTTCAAACCATTGAATATAAATATAAATCGCGACCATAACACGTTAAGTTCCAATCTTGTGGTATTTCATCGCCATGAGAATAAGTATCACTTGTTTAAAGATATAATTGAGTACATAGTTAGAGTGCATAAGAAGAAGACAAGTTTGTCTCTTATACATGTAGGAGAAATGAAGAGAATAATGAATGCAAGTCAAAATTTGACTTTGTTAATGATTAAACATAGAGATGTTTTGAATGAGGCGTTTCAAAAAGATGCATCAAATGAACAATTTGATTTCATTGAAATTGCTTATGCTTGTAATGAGATGTTTCAGGACTCTAGTAGGTTGCCTTTGAAAGAAGGTAAACAAGATGTGAATGATTTGCAGCAGTCAACATCAATGTTGAGCAGTGTTGGAAACAAGATGTCGGTGCAAAAGAGTGTAAAGGTCAAAGAGAAAGCGCCAAAGAAATTTGACAAAGAAGGCATAGGTCCCACAAGTGCTTATTTTTTGTTTCCAAAGGGTACATGGCAATGGTAAAAATACTTATGCAAGTACAAAGCAATATTAGCTAAGAACCGCCATGACGATAATTTTCGAGGTGAGACAATTTTGAAGTTTCCTTTGATTGGTGACCGAGGTGGGAGCAAGGTTTTTTATGCAAGGACAACTTTCTGCTCTGCAAATTCATGGAAATTGCAACAAGACGACGTCTACAACAGCAAGAGAGAGTCTGAAGAGTCAAGGAAAAAGCTTAGTTTTTGTGAAAAACTCAAGTTGATGAAAATGGGAAAATTTCAGTGGATTGAGACTGGAAGGGTGAGGGAACTGTGCCCTCATCCACATGTTCAGTAATCAAAGATCTTTTGGGGTCCAAAAGGTTTCTAGTGGAGAGGAATGATCAGGTGCTCAGTGTTAAGCTCAAAAATGGAAGTTCTCGGAATTGATTGGAAACTGAATGAAAGCAAAGAACTCGTCACCAGGAATTTGACACAATTAGTTTCATTGAAAACTAACTCTGGATGAGGAAGATAGGGCAAGTTGTTCGTTTTCCTAAACAACTAAAAAATTTGTAGAAAATGACAAAATGATGGCATGGAAACCTAGTCAGCAAAAAAGGATATTCTTGGAATATTCCATCAATTTAGCCTAATGACACTAAGCCAAGTTCCAATCTGTGGTTGGTTGTCTAAGTGGTTGAATTGTTGCATTCTGATTGGTTTGGGAGAGAACCAATGGCATGATTACATGTGGCTAGCCCGAAGGCTGCCACGTGACCCCTTCCAAGGTTCAAATTTTAACAATGGTCTGAATTTCCGAATTGAAATATTTTATATGGTAGAAATGTCATATAAGTCCAAGGTCGGTCGAAATGTCATATAAGTCCAAGGTCTGAATTATCAACATATATCAAAGGTTGGGTATATATATATATATATATATATATATATATATATTGTGGAGCAAAATTATACATAGAGGTTGGGCGGAGGTCAGGGCTCAACCCCACGACCTCCACCAAACAACGCGCCTTCCTTACCACTCTACCACACGCTTGGAACTTCACATGTTATGGCCGCGGTTTATATTTATATTCAATGGTTTGAACCGGCAAGGGTAAGGAGGGGGCCAGCCCCCTCACCACAAAACAAAATGCGAAGACCACGGGGAGCGCGTATTGATAATGGTGGAGGTTAGTGTTAATGTGGGCTTTATTAAAATTAAACCATATTTAAATCATGCTAATCCTTGTTTAGTGTGGGTTATGATAATTGCGTCGTTAGCGCGTTAGGCCACAGTTTAACTACACTTAACTTAATTAAACCTGACTTTAATTCGGTGGAGAAAATGGCGAAGCCTCCAAATTTGGTGCCAGCTCCAAAATTAGCGGCCCTAACTGGAGTTATCTCCAGATTTATTTGGGTTTCCTTGGCCAGAATTGGGGAGACCATAACTTTTTCAAAATTCTACCAACTTAGGCTCAAGAAGAGTCTATTATGGATGTTTTGGACATTTTGAACACATTGAAGCATGTTTCAGGAGCAGTATATGATTGTAAACACCACTTTTTGCACATTAAAAGGCCCAAGCCATGGAAGTTGAACCAAGGAGATGTAGACCAAGAGGGGTGAACTCCTTCATCAAAACACTGTGTTAATGGATCATTTGATGATTTGTTGTACATTTTATTGCTGATGTTCAACATTATGTTTTAATGTTTAAATTGCTCATGAATTTAACATAAATCTTGATATGTTTACATGTTTAACACTCACAAACACCTCAAGAAACCTATGCACAAGAAGCAAAAGATTAACAAATTGTTTATAATTTTGAAGATGAAATTAGCACAGCAAAATTAACATTCAAATTTAGATCAATGGGGCTAGCCGGGTATTATTGTCGATTTATTGAGGGGTTCTCCAAAATCACATACCCTATAACTTCTGTACAGAGAAAAGGAAGAGCTTTCAAGTGGACATCAGAGTGTCGACAAAGTTTTGACCATTTAAAACACCTATTGACCACAACCCCTATATTAAAAGCAGCAGACGTGGAGAAAGAGTTTATTGCTTTCATTGACGCATGTCAAGAAGGCGTAGGAGGGGTTTTGATGCAGGAAAGTATAGTAATATCATATGAGTCACGCAAACTGAAAGATCATGAGCAGTAGTATTATGTGTATGATTTGGAATTAACGGATGTAGTTCATGCCTTAAAAGTATGGTGACATTATTTGTTGGGAAATAAACTTATTTTAATGACCAATCATAACATTCTGAAAAGCTTCTTCACGCAGTGTAATATAATTTCATGCCAAGCCAGGTGGATTGCTTTCTGAATCGATTTTGACTTTGGTATAAGACACCTTAAGGGGAGAGAAAATTGGGTGGCTTACATACTAAGTAGAAAACTACATTGTGTATATGAGATTTCATATAGTTGAATGGAATCCAACTTTGTGGAAAAATTTAAGGAAACTGCCCATAAGACCCTGAATATCAATTCCTATGGCAACAAACTAGTCAGACACAAAACTCTAGGAAGTAATCTGATTATGGCATAAACAGTGATAAATTGTTGACTTATAGGGGTGGGATATATATTCCTAACCAAACCTTTCTTAAACAATTCATGATGGATGAATTCCACAAAAGACCATATGGTCCCCATCCCGGGAATCAAAATATATTTTTTCTGTAATGAAGAAGGTTTTGGATAGGTATGAGAAGAGATATTACGAACTATTTGGCCCGGTTCTTGGAGTGCCAAAAGTTAAGGCTGAGCACCAACACCTTGTGGGGTTACTTCATCTACTACCTATTCCGGAGTGGAAATGGGATACAATTTATTTACATTTTATTACATTTCTTCCTAGATCTAAAAAACAGAATGATTCCATCATGGTAGTGGTATATAAATTGAGCAAGACAACCCATTTTATACCAGTTAAATCTACATATAAAACTATCGAAATTGTGGATATATTTATGAAAGAAATATTTCAACTACATGGTATACCCAAGGTGGTGATCTCATATAGGGATGTAAAATTTACCTCCACATTTTGGAAGGCCCTTTTAACAGGTATGGGTACCCAAGTTCAGTTTAGCACCGCATATCACCCTCAAATTAATGGGAAAACGGAGCGATTTAACCAGGTACTAGAAGATGTGTTAAGAATGTATGTTATGTAGCAACCAACTAAGTGGGAATAATATCTCCAATTAGTTGAATTCACATATAAAAATAATTACCATGAATCGTTGGGAATGAGCCCTTTTGAGGTATTGTATGGGAAAAGATGCAGGGTACCCATTAATTGGAACAACCCTAAGGATAGATTGGTACTAGGACCTGACATGCTAGTTGAAATGGAGCAAGTAGTGAGGAAAGTACAACGGAATTTGAAAGGCGCCCAAGATAGACAAAAGGCTTACGCTGAAAAAAAATAAAAAAAGGACCTACCGGTATTCTGCATAGTAGATCATGTTTACATCTGAGTCAATCCTAGAAAGAGTACTATGTGATGGGTCAATTGTGCAAATTTAGCACCCCGATATTGTGGACCCTTTATGATTTTCGAAAGAGTTAGACCTGTAGCATATAAACTTGCACTACCTGGTCATATTTGAATTCATAATGTGTTTCATGTTTCCTTGTTGAAGAAAAATATATATGATCCTAGGCATGTGATTAATTGGAAAGATGTGTAGGTGAATTGATGTTGTAATATGAACTATGTGGATATAAAAATATAATGAGCATGAACTAATAGCAGGTGATCATTGGGATGCAAGTCGAACTGGACAAAGAATTTCTGGTAGAGCCTTTGTGTATTCTCGGGCAGAGAGAAACAATCCTATGGAGGCGAGCCATCATCTAGGTTAAAGTGCAATGGAATCACTTCAACCCATAGGAGGCCACCAAGGAGTATGAAGATTTCATGTGGAAAGTGTACCCTAACCTGTTCCAAAAGATTGGACTAAACACCGAGGACGTTGTTTCGCACGAGGGGGGATGATGTTACACCCCAGTTTTGTGAATATTTTTTTATTGTTAGTTACTTTTTACTTTACATGAATCAGTAACTTATGACCTGGTGGAAGAGGTATAGTAGGAAACTTTGTATTTAAAAAATAAATATAAAAATTGAAAATGAAGGAAATGGTGACATGACTTGGAAGGTCATAGTCGTGGACCAAAACTAAAATAAAAGAAAAAATAAAATGAATCTTTAATCCTCCAGACAAATAGAGACAGTTATCAGTTTCTCTCTTCCTAGAGATGGAAAAACCCCATCTCAGTCGAATAAGGATCCAAGGATAGCAGGTGAAGGCTAGAGGATAGAGAGAGAAATAAAAACTTGAGCTAATACCTTGCACGGGATGTTATGAAGGTGTCAAGATGTTGTCAAGCTGAGGTGTTCTTGAGATGGACTTAGAGCCAGTGGAACCCTTACACTGATCCTTGAGAGTAGAGTACTCAACTGCACTAGTATAGTCCTAAGATTCAAGAACAAGCTATCTCAAATATTGGATTTTTCAAATTTTCTAGAGAGGAAGAAGCTCGGGGGGATACTAGACACCATTATTTGTATCGTGGTTGGGCAGAGAGATCTTCCTAGTGGATTTCTTTTACAGTAGATTCAGGAAACGGATAAGTATATCTACAAGATTTCTTACTTTTCTTGTGAATAGAAGAGAACTTTGTGTTATCTGTGTGCTAATTTCAAAAACAAAAAAATGTAAAAGAAGATATTATGGACACTATTAATAATTGTTCATATATGAAAATAAAGACTGTTAAATTTTTATAGAATCTGGAAGTACAATCTTGCTAGGAAGAATATATGTATATACATATTTTAGGAATAGTATAAGTGTGAGTACTAATTTTATGTTAGTTTGGGCATGAAAATAATGGAATTCAAATAAGGAGTTACATAGTGGATAATTGGGATTCCGGTTAATCCTCAGGGGTCGTAAGCACAAATCTCACTAGTAGAGGCAGTTTGGATCTGTATAAGATCTTTAAATAACACCTTAAGGGCAGTGAGCGGGTCCTGGATAACCTAGGTCCCAATCACGGCGGTACACGCACGACGATTCTGAGTAACTTATCAGCCTTGGTTATCTTGTGTTAAAAAATACAACCTAGATCCTGCTTAAATAACTCAGAAAAAGGAATGAGAAATTACATGAATTTATTGTCTGAGTTAACTGATATTTGACTGGTGCAAACTCCTCTAATAACAACCAATTATTTTCATGAACAATAATGATCTGAATACCCTAATCAGTGACCCAATCTTTGCATGACCTAGTGGAATGATAAAAAATTTATGAGTGGGACTCCTAAATTGATATGAAAAGAGGATTTCGATCATTGATGGCAGGATGCAAATACTGACACTAACATGCTCAAGGGTTGTTAACTGATATGCGGTTTCCATATTTCTTGTTCTTGACAACTCTGTATTTTTTTTCCATGCAAATTATCTGTGGAGTTTTATTAATGGAATAAGTTATTGTATTGGAGGAAACATGTTAATGGAAACTTTCGTTTTTTGTTAGAGATTAATTAGAAATAGGTATTATGCCTCTTTAAATTTAGTCATGTTTTCCTCCTTCTCGCACTTGCTTCATTGGACTGTAAAGATTGATTTCCTCTGTAACTCCTTTCACCTCCATGGTCAATGGACATCATCATGGTAAGGTCACTCATTATTGAAAGAGTCCCATAGTCATCATGGTCATCATTCAGCTCATTCTTCCATGTTGTGCCATCATTAGGAAATAAGGTCAAAATCATGAAAATTGGTCATTTCACCATCAAATTCATCTTTTGAAGGAGTAGTAATAGTCAAAGGTATTCAAAAATTTCAGGTTCCAAACTATCATTTCCAAGTAAGTGGTTTTGTGTTTACCATATTTATCTCTCAGTTGTGCTTGGAAAGCTCATTTCCCTCTCCTAGGGTTTTGAGGGCATTTTTCTTGGTTCCATGCCTTCCATGGTTAAATTATCAACAATACTTGTATCTTGATGCTCTTACACCTTCCCGTATCCTTAAAATACCTTCCTAAACACTTCCCATCACTCCTATCCCTCAAAATCATCATTTTTCCCAAACCCTATCCTATTGCTACAATTTGACACTTTTCTAGACTAGGCCTGTGTTTTTCCCTTTTAGACCCCTTCCCCTCACTCAATCCTTGAAATTCCACTTTCTCCTACTTCCTGACATCCGTCCCTACCTCCAAAAATTTTCCTAAGAATTTAGAAGCCCCCTATCCCATTTATTTCCCTTCATTCCTATAAATTTCCCAAATCCCCTGTTTTGCCTACACTAAACCCTAATTTCCTCTCCCATTGAGCTAGGGTTTGCTATGGAATCAGAGACATTTGAGTAGAGGAGGCATAATGGAGGTCATATCAGCAAGTATGAGGCCATTCCAGCTCATAAAAATCATGTCTCCATCATTTTTCAAGAAGTCATTCCAAGGGACAAATCATTTGCCACACATAGGGCCAGTTTTTCTTCAAACTATTTTTCTGACCAAACAGAGATGAATTTAACAAAACTGAGAGATTATTTTGTCAATCATAGTCCAAAGACAAAAAACCGTCTTCATTTTTTACACAGGTGTCATGGTTTTTGAGAAATTTAAAAGATACAGTTGCTACAAGAGGTTTTCTAAACTTTTGGCATGACCTTGGGAAAATAAATATTTCGCATAGATGGAGTGTAGACAGAAATATATTTCCAATGAGCTATCATGAGCTCAATTTTGAGTTAAGTAAGGCCTCCAAAAGTTTCCTGCAATAGCACACTTCATTTTTTTTCCTTGCCGCTACGCCCTTTACCAGCTATGAGAGAATAAATTTTTGACAAGGTAAATAAACTCCATTCAGAAAACTAAAGGTAGATCTAGAAAGTAGACATGATATTATTTCCAACAAGGCATCCTAAGCCCAATTTGGACATCAAGAAGGCCTTAAAAGGTGTCCTGCAACATGGTGCTGCGCTGTTGGCACTGGCACTACGCCCCTGGCACTAGTGTTGCACCCTTGACAAATGTCTGATTTTTCTTAGTTTTCACTGTAATTTTGGTTTTCACTCTGGGAAATGATGATTTTACTTATGTAATTGATGGAAGTAAATGTAAATATCATGTTTTTACTGTTACCTGGGGTAATTATATTAGTGAAAACTCATGATGAGGTGTAATGAATCAGTTTACAAAAAGTGAGGGATGAGTCAGTTTGACCACCCTACACTCTAGGTATTCAGCTCAGTTTTGGTGGAACTACTCCTCCTCTCATGGATTTGACCCTTGTGGATGGGAGGAGTTTGTTTTAGGCCTATATCATGTAATTTTTCAGTCATTTCACAAGTTGGAATCAGTTGGATGTTGGCATATTGATCAGAGACTCTATTGTAATCATTTTCACAGGAGCTTAATAAAAGTGTTGCAGCTATTTATTTGGGATACCTGTGATATGGTTGTCTAGCATTGTTTATTCTTTAGTCTCATATGTTTAAATGTGTTGTCTTCAATTTCCATTTCATGTCTATCGTATGATCACTTTCAAGTTATAGAAACAGAATTCATCTCACATGCTCTGTTTTTGGAAAGTTTTCATAGTCTGTTCATCTTTCTTTCAGTTTAAGAAGAATTCATCTTTCATTCTCTTCCTATATCCTCACCTGTGTGAATCATTCCATCCCAAGAACCCTAATGTGCTAGTCTTTCTACCTACCTTGCCCCATTGAATCTCTGCAACCCTAATCCTATTTTCCCTGACCTAGCCTCTTTGACCTAATATCCTCATCCAGCAACCCAATAAAATCAAATCAAAACCCCTGAACTCATACCTAGCCTAAAACCCCAATTTATCCAGCCCTCTTGGTTCTGACATTGTGGAGAGAGCCCTCTCCAATTTGGTAGGGCTAGCTACCAAGCCAAAATATTGGTTTGTGGTTACCTCTGTTGGGATCTCTTCCTCGGCCTTAGATATCTGGCGGAGTGATAACAGAGCGGTACAATTATGAGGGAATAAGAATCTGACTATTCAACAAATGATTCTATAATTTACAATTTCTTTTCCAAGTTTAATCTAACGCTCAGAACTATTACACTGCAATTTTAACAAGAAAAACACCACTCATATGTGTGAAAATTCCCAGATCTAACAATCTCAAGAATCCTTCGGCAACCAGCTGAATCTACTTCATCTACTTGTAAATTACATTACACAGTTATTTTCATATTACTTTTGGAATTATTGAAGTAAATTACTGAAGAATCATACACTTAATTAAATATGATTCTGAAACAAGGAAACTGAGCAAAGAAAAATACACGCATAGGACACCTTTATTTTGGATGAAAGAACCCGGAAAAACCCAATGCGAAAAAACCAGTGCAGCAGATCTAAGGGTTTGTATTATTAAGCAGTAGCGATTTCTGAATACATCGTTGAATACCTCAAGGGTTATTTAGTTACAGAGAGAGAAATATTGGCAGAAAGAATGTGAGTTTTACCTCATTCAATCACTGGAAAATCTGGTTGATTTGGAAATTGGAAGAGATTCCCTTGGAGGTCCCTATGCTACCTCTGCATAGGCACTGCGTCACCCCATCCATGGATCGATTTCACTCCCGGAATCACAGATTTTAGCCTCCCGGTTTCACACCCTGACTCTCGGCTTTTGGAACTGATCCGACAGCAAAATCTTGGAAACCCTCTCACCCACTGCGTAGCCCTGTGTGGCTCTGCATTGGCTCTATGTTAGCTTGTCTGGCTCTACGCTAGCTATGTTGGATTTCTCTCTACTGATGATTCTTCGGCTGAGAAAATCACTCTCTCCAGAATTTATCTCTGCCCCTCTATGCGTTGGAATCACTTAGATCTGATCTTCGTCTAAGCATCGCTCTGTCAGAAGAATTTGATCTCTATATTCACTCAACGTGTCTTTCCAAATGACCCTCAAGCCTTCCTTTATAGTCTTCTCATTGAGACATAGACGACTGATATTAGATCTATAATCAACGGCTAAGATTATAACTTGACTTTATCTATGATTTTTCTAGATCATTCTCACTTTGTTTTCTTAATACCCTTTAATTATTTAATTTCCATGAGTTTAGATTTAGGTTCCCCATTAAAATAATCAATTTTTACAATAAAACATATTCCGAGTGGAATTTTCACAAACGATTTTTGTGTTCTTTGGAATACAATGCCTAAGCTTCTCCACAAATTTTGAGACTTATAACACTTATGTTGCTACCAAAAATCAACAAGATGGTCGAAGAGCTTATGTGTGGAAGGATTCCTTCTGACTTGAGAGTAATTTGATCATATGTAGAAGCTGGAACAATAAACATACACAGACACACACACATATATATATTCCTTCTCATAAAAACCCAGAAAACATAAACCCTCGTATCGGCTGGAAGAGGAAAGAGTAAAAACCGGAACAAGCAAGAGAGGTAATTGTTAGAATAGCTTGGTGTCGTAGTCATTGCCAAAGGAGTCATGGAGGAGCATGAACTTGTTCAAGCAAGGAAAGAACAAATTAAAGCCCTAACTCTTTCCAAACCATCAATGAAATTAATGAGTTTAACAATAGATGAAACAAACCCATAAAGTCTTGAAGATTGTAACTAGGTTTAGTCTTCATAAATTGTACTTGAGTCAAAATATAATGTACTTGTCAAGACAACAAAGAAAATAATTTATATTGTTATTAAATGACTTATTAAAGCATGGGTTTCATGATTGGGTCATTATATTTTAGGTCAAAGTACCCATTTTAGCCCTCTAGGATTTATTTTGAGTTTATAAAGTCATTACAGATTTAAATTGACCCTTCTTGGGCTTTTGAATCATGTAAAAAGGTTTAATATTGAGTCAAATATGATTCATGGAACCTCCACACTAGGTCGGCCATAATGTGATCAAGTCAGCCTCAACTCAAGGAATTCGAGCTCACATCAAGCCTATATATACAAGGAGATCAAACTCATTTGGAGCACACTCTCTCACACATAGAAATTCGATATCTATTGTTGCATTGGAAAAAGTGCGAAGTCAAGGAAGAATCGAAAAGGATTATGTGTTTAGATAAGCTGAAGGAGTGAAGAAAAAATTGAAATTTTGGTCTCTCTCTCTCTCTCTCTCTCTCTCATGTGCCCTAGATTAGAAGATCGAAGTACCTCATTGTTTTGTTGCTGCCAGTTCTTGCATGTTGCTGCTGCCAACAAAAGAATAGGTCGAAGTTGCTTTTGCTGGAAGTTGGTGCCTTGAGAAGTTGGAACTCCCTAAAGCAAGATCGAAGTCTTTTCTCCAGGATCGAAGTCTCTAAAGCAAGGGAAAATTTTCTAGGTTGAAGGAAGTGTTGTTGCTTCTACTGCTGTGAGGCTGGATCAAAAGGAAGGTTGACTTGGTGTGGAAGAAGTGTGAGTCCAGGTCTAGAGTCTCGGGAAAACTATTGAAGGAAGGATTACTAATCAGGTTTTCCCCTAGAGTGGGGTTTTTCCCTGACTGCTGGCCTATATCTGGTGTCCTTGATTTATGTGTTATTGCTTAGATATTTTCTTGATGAACTAATAAGAAAGAAGATAATAGGAAACTAACAAGAATTAAGGAACATCACAAGTAAATTATCAAGAACAGGAAAATATTTATGCATTTCTGATTTTCTAACATAAATTACCTGTGTAATCAGGCATAGCCATCATTTCGTCACCAAACCCTAACGGAAAACCCTAAAAATCAGTTGAAGGGATAAATAAATTCCATTTATTTGGTGGAGAGCGTGCTCGACCTATTATGTTCCTTGTCGGAAGGGCGTCACCATCGTTGGAAGGGAAGCAAGAAACCTACAAGAGTGTGAGTTAAACCAATCAAACTCCTCCTAACACTAACTCATCGAAGGCAAATATGACACTCAGATTATTTCACTTTCCTATCACTCAAAGACGACATTTCTGAAGATGCATTCTTCACGCCGGAGGAGGAGGTTGCAGAGCTGGAACCCTAGCAAGGAAGGGGAATAATGGTCAACTGCCTTGACGTCTGGGGGAGAAACAGTTACCTCAAATGAGTTTCTAACACCAACACTGTAGGATTAAGAGCCTTACATATGGACAGAGGATGCAAGTCCAAGTGTCCTCAAGGACCAGTGTAATTAAATTTGTACCAGAAATGAATAATAAATATAACTACCATCAAGCATGTATAAATGCATTGTAAATTCAATCAATGTTATTTAATAAAGTGACTTTAGGGTAAATGCTAGTGTGCCTCCCGTTAAACGATTAACGAAATTTTTGTTATGTTCAATAGCCCTCCATATGCTTTGGTCAAAGAGTATTGATATGCTCGGAATCAGTAAATTGATATGATCATAGTAGTTGATAATTTTTTTATTTTTTTTGTGAGAGTAGTTATGATTTGTGGGAGTGGATGTTACACCCCTTAAGTGACTGCATTTGACGTGTTATTCACCTTTTATCATGTAAAATTACAAAAAATAAAATTAAATAATTAAATAAAAAATATACAAAAATTAAATAACAAATAACATTTAAAAAAAAATTAATATATATTTTTTTAAATTTAAAACTTATCGATTCCTCATGAAAATAAAATATGAATATTTTTCCAGTTTTACATACAAATATTAAAGTTATTTGAAGGGGGGCATATTCCCCAATAGGGGTGAGATCTTCGAGGCACGTGGCGATCATGCCTCATCAATGATCCCAAGTGGCGTCGGGGTGGGGGACGGCCCTCTCGGTCCTTTCACTGCAACCAGAATAGGAGGTGTACTATCGATATGAAGTTTGAGAGTGTGAGCCTTAACGTTGCATTGGAGTTTGAGGGTGGCGCTCGGTTTTTGAATGGGCGGATGAAGAACCCGGGCATTTGCGGTTTCACTCTGTTCTGGTGCAGGACTCCGAAAACGTCCTTGGAGAGAAATCAAAAACGCTGGCGGAAGTTTCTTGGTGTTGCTAGATGGTATACACCAAACCACGGTGAATTCTGGTTCAATGCTCTAAGGAGGGACTCTTCCCCTCGCAGCTCCGGATTTTTTATGTGTATGCTACATTTGGTTGGTAGCGGGTGACGAGCATTGCCTTTTCTTTTTCTCATGGTTGATAGTAAGTCTGGAATCCTAGGTTGATTATTGTGTTATGAAGCGGAAAAAGAGGAAGTTTAGTGGGGTGGGGTTGTAGGTTGCGGCCATTTTCCATGCTTCTGGTGCATGGTCAGGTAATTTTTGACTTTGGTGGCTTGGTGGGTGGTCCTCGTTGGGTGGCAAAGGAATTATGTGGACAGTGTCTTGGTGGAAGACACGCACAACAACCTGGATTGTTGCTCTTTGGGAAGTGTTTTTTGTCTCTGCTCATTCTTCAATTGGTGGTGTTATTGGTGCGGGTGGCTCTCAAGGTAGTGGTTGGTGTGTTGGGGGATTGGTCTGTTAGGGGTGGTGGCTTGTTGTTACCTGGATAGCTTGGTCCTTGCTCCCTGTGCACATCGGTCCTCCTGTCTAGATCCAGATGAAGACCTTCGTGCGGCGTGGGCGATCCTCCTCTCCATTTGTGCCTGACCCGAAGGATAAGGAAGTTGGTACATTAGTGGCGGCAACATCTCACCAGGATGGCAAGACTATTTGTCATTCTCGGCTCTCAGGTGTGGGCTCGTGCGGGGGTCGAGGTGGAAATATGCACGGCTCCAGCAAGGTCAAAGGGGTGAAGACTCAGATGACGCAGCGTGGTGGTGGTGGTAGATAGAGAAGTATCGAAAACTAAGGGACTGGGTGTCGTGGTGTTGGAACTACCGATGAACAGGGCATCCAAACCTACTGCCTGGAAAACTTCCAAGAAATAATTCATAGCTTGATGGACTGGGTCGACACTGCAGAGCGATTTTTCCAGGAGAAACATGTTTAGCTGATGGAAACGATGGAGAAAATACAATACTTTCAGTGCCAGATCAGGGAGAGAGTGGTGGGGGTCTGGCGAGGCCAAAACCACCTAACCGAGAAAGTGGAAAAGCTAGAGACATCGTTAGCACACTTCGAACGGCACGTCCAGTGCGACTTCTGTCCCCCGCCTCCTGCAAGAACTGCCCCGGACAACCCTGCTTCTATCACGTCGGATGACTAGTATGCACTTTGGTATTTGTTATGTCTTGTTTGTATTTGGTGCCTCTCGCCATGTCATTTATGGATGTTGTCCTTAGTCTCCTTTCTTTTTTTGTAATCTGGTGTAAATCTTGGTCAACAATCCTGGTCGGGGTGAGACCACATGTTTTCTGTTTGGACGAATGTACTCCTTTTTAACCAGATGAATATAACTTTGACTTACAAAAAAAAAGGGGGACATCTTGATACAATCGTCATTAAAATAAAATATGAATATTTTTTTTTTTCTTCTTTCAGTTTTACATATAAATAGTAAAACTATAGGGGGTGATAGCTTGACACAATGGGATGTTATTCCATTCACCTTCTTTCAAATTCTAAAAGTAATTTTTACGTTGGTGCCATAATATTTTAATATCATAAATATTAGAATATCATTCGTTCAATTTTTTAATTTTAAATTTAAATGAATATATTTTTTAAATAAAATTATAAAAATTAAATTAAATAACAAATAAATAATTATTAAAATATATATTCGTAGGAATCTAAAAAAGAATTAAATCAATATAATTGTTTTTCAAATCAAAATTTACAAAATTTAAAAATATTTATTTCTTTTTATTAATATTTATTTTATTTCAAAAATAATAGATATTTTAAATTTATTTCAAAATATATATATTAAATTCACACCTCTTTTAACTTTTGTAATGTTTAATATATTAATTCTTATCAAAATTTGATTTGAATTCAAAATAACAACTAAAAATTCACTCACAAATTCAAATAACTTATTTAACGGAAGCACAAAGGGTGGGAAAGATTCTTGAGAATAAGCATAGACTAATATGTGTTAAGGTAAGTTGCAATTACCACAAATTAGATATACTTAGTAAATCTCCAAGTCTAAAAGGGTGAGGAATATTTATAAATGAAGATCGTATCTGAGAAGACCAAAATGAACTAAGGAAAGAGGTTCAAAAGGTAAAGGAGGCAAGAAAGGAAGGAAAATGTGCAACCATTAGAAATAGGAAAGTTATTATTAGAGATAGAGTCCAGAATCAATGTGATAAATAGGAATTAGGAACACTTCAAATCCTCTTCTGGAACTATTGTGGTTTTCCATGGTGTTATCACTCTCCCCAACTTCGCAAGGCTGACAATAGGATTGGAGAAAGGTAACCACAGACCAAACTTTAGGTCAAGTAGCTAGCCCTACCCGGACGAGAGAAGGCTCTCTCGTTGTCACTTTTTAGCAGTCAAATGAATGGCTGAGAGTCCAATGATCTTAGGCTAGGTATGTAAGCTCAGTAAATAGGTTTTGTTTGATGTTTTTAGTGCTGGATAGAAAAGTCAGTGAGTGGACTGTGAACCTGCAAAGAATATGTGAGGCGAGATAGGTAGTTTAAAATCATATTAATAATTCATTGAGTATAGGATGAAATGGGAGAAAGTTTGAATGAGCACTTAGGTGAATTCATTCAGTTTAGAAACAAATAAACATAGTATGGTAAATCTGATCTAAAACAGAGCATGCATAAACATGATTTCTTCTCATAAACTTACAAGATAATCATATATGAAGAAGAAGGAATGGTATTAAGCATTAAATGATAAACATACATGAGAAAAACAGAGGCTCCAAAGCATACCACGAGTCTCTCAACACAATTCTTGTAAATCTATCTCTGATTTAATTCCAAAAGCTGATTACAAGAGCTCCACTAAAAGACTAAAGACTAAATAAAAGACTAAAGAGAGTCTACTTATAGAAAATATGGACTATGACACCTCATCAGGTCAAAATACCATCCAAAATGGATCATAAATACACAAGATGAGTCATTTCCTAGATTCTAGGGAGGTTATAAACCATCCCCTGAATTTCAACTATCAACTAGGAGTGTTTATCCCTTACATTAAATTACATATTTTCTCATGATAGGAGGAAAAAACCAACTCAATAACTCTAATTCCAACGCATAAGATAGTAAAACCTTGAATCTGTGACATTTTCTAAGCCTTACAAGTGTCCTAAGGAATCCAATATTGATTTGTAACATTTCTGACAGAAGGCTAGCAGAAATTTGCAGAAACGTAACAGAATTTTGTAGGAACTTTTGAGGCACTTTAAAAGTCCAAATCCACTTCCGAAATAATGGTCAACTAGCCTTGTGTGTCTATTTTCCAAAACATATTTAATTTTGCAAAATTCCCCATGGGAAGGCCTCCAAAAATACATTCTCCCAAGGTTACTCCGAAAGCGTAACAGAGGCTCCAAAAAGATGGCAGAAACATGAAAAATAAGTATTTTTGGGGCTTTTTCTCCAAAATTAAATCTTTTAATTCCAAAGGGGTTCTGCATCTGTAATGTAATCATCAAAATGCATCCATCCATGTAAATAAATCATCATTTGGATGCCTACAAAATAAGTGTAACAAAATTTTGTTACTCTTCTGTGAGGAGGAATTTCCATAATTGTGCAAAAATCACAAAAAATATCAAAATTCTTTAAACTTCTAAAAATTGGTTCTGTAGTACCTGTGAGTGATGGGATAAACAACCAAGGAAGCTTCAACTAACAATTCCAACCTATCCTTCTCTTCAAGCTTCATTTGGGCTTCTTTTAGTCTTTTCTTCAATTGTTTCAGCCTTATTTGAGAATTTGTGTTCCTAGTGCGATAATGATTTGCCATGTGTCTTTGCAGTTTATTGTCCCTCTTAGCCCTCTTCAAGAGCTTCTCCAAATGATAATTTACCCTTGATAACCAAATATCTCTGTATTGATTAATCTCCATGGTTATATGCTCATCAAAGGTCAACTCCTCAAGTGGATAAGTTTACTGTATTTCTAGCTCTAGCGCCCTTTTGAGGCCTCTTGTTCTTGGCCTTCTTGATTATGTTTCAGCCTCCATGTCCTGAATTTGATCTTTCCCGTGCTGAATCTTGTGGCAAATAAGATTTTCAGATAAAGATGATATCCTTCCTCCATGAGATTTTCACAGAACCTCAAACATCCAGCCCTCTCAAAACATCTGTTGGCCAAGTGTGAAGCATTGATTTCATGCATAGTGAAAGGTTCTAACCTAAGGTGGTGACCTCCCTTGAAGCTCTTCTTCTCACTCTCCATCTTGTTTATCCCTTAAATGATGAAAACCCTAGTGTTTTTGTGGAATGAGTATATGTAGTGAAATCTAGAAAAACGCAGTGTAGGAATAGTGTAGGTTTAGAGGGTGAGATGAAGGATCATGGAGCTAAGGAAAATTCTAGAAAAAATTTGGTAGATTGGGTTGTATGTTAGCTCCAAGTTTTGAGTGGAATGAAGTGAAATGGATGTGAGGAAGGTGGCGAAATGATGAAAACACAGGAAATTTCCATTTTCAACACTATGAAAATAGCTAGTGTAGAGGTGGAGTAAGTTTAGAAGGTGAAATGGAAGGTTATGGAGCTAGAGGAAATTCTAAAAAAAATTAGTGAATAGGGTGGCATTTTAGCTCCATATTTTGGGTGGAATGAAGGGAAATGGATGTGAGGAGGGTGATGAAATCAAGCAAACACAGGAAATTTCCAATTTTTAACTGTGAAAATTTGCTAGAATTTAGGGTTTGATGAAAATGACAAGTTAGGGATGATATGGATGGTGGGGGATGTGAGTGTGAGGTATATGAGAGGTGTAGAGTAGTGTTATATAGCCAGGGTTAAGGTTTATTTATCTGGAGTAGGTTATGCTTTTTCAAATGAAGTCTTTCTATGTCATGGACAAATGATGATATGGAGAAATATAGAGTAAGCATGAAAATGAATTTAAAACTCAATAACTTGACCAAGGGAGGGTATGAGAGTAGTGACTTACTGTTTGTGGGAGGTTCAAGGAGTAGTGGTCATTGTATGAAGATATTTGAAGCCAAAAACCTAATTTTGTACCCTTTTTCAGGTGTAATACCAAATTACAAAAGCGTAACAACACTTCCTAGAAGCGTAACAACAGATTCCATAAACGTAACAAAGGAATTCCTAAAAGTCTGCAAACATGGGGCTTAAAGATGGATCAATATCTCTCTAACCATAATGTTTTTTTCAAAACAGAGAGAGGTTTGTATTCTTTGGCATGTTATGAACAAAAACCTCCTCCAATCTTCCAAAATACCTTCCCATTTTCTCATAATCCAAGTTTGAAGTTGATCACTCAAATTTTACATAAGCGTAATGCACTCTGAGCAAAAGCGTAGCACCTACTTTGAGAGGCATTTTGGAGGCATTTCCAGAGGAATTTTGGGCTGTAAGTGGTATGGTTGGAAATATTAGGATGTCAACTACAGAATGGAGTCATCAAGCACTACAAACCCCTGCTCCAAACCCCTGAAAAATTGATTTGAAGACAACCTGTCCAAAAGTGCAAAAAATGACCTAGAGCAACTGTATTCTGAGTATTTATCTCAAATAATAACACCTGTGCATAAACTGAAGGATTTTTTTATTATTTTTCCTATGATTGACAAAAACCTCTTTCACTTTTGTAAAATTCATCTCCATTATTTCAGAAACTGAATGTGAAGCCAAATTGTCCCTGTGTGCAATGTAAACCCTCGCTTGATCACGAAGCTCTAAAAATGATGCCATGGGTCTGAGTTGGCTCAAACCTGGAATGGTGACCTCCCTCATGGACCTTCCTCTCACCCTCCATGATTTTTTCTAACAAGGAAATCCCTAGCTTGATGTAGTGGATAGGGAAGGTGGAAAATTAGGAAAACAGGGGATAGTGGTAGAGTGGTTTTAGGGCCAGAAATGAAGTGGAAGGAAGTTAGGGAAAAATCCCTAAAAATTTGGGGAGATAGGGTGATGATTTGGCTACTGGATTCAAGTGGAATTTTTTGGAATGGGCATGTGAAAGGTACCCAAAAGGTCAAAACACGGGGTTTCACTAGCTTTTCTGTCAAAATGTAGTGAAAAATAGGGTTTTAATCAAATTGATGGAAAAGATGGTTGTGAGTGATAGGAGATGTTAAGGTATGGTGTATGAAGGTTATATGAATGTTTTAGATGGTTATATTAGGGTTTTATCAGCTGAAACAAACAAAATATGAAAAACACCAAAAACGTAGTTGAGGTAACCGAATGAAGGAAGCCACTCATTTGCTGATGAATTTTGTCTTGAGAGAGGTATGGAGGGTGTCCACTTAATGTTTAGGAAGTGTATGAACCTTTTTGCAGTGGTTTTTAGCCTTGGAGAACTAATTTGGATCTCAAACACCAAAAGTGCAGCACACCCAAAAGGGTGAATGACCTCAGACCCTAGATGATTGATGGATGAAATGACCTCTGAAATAATGATAACCATAAATGGAGTGAAGGATGTATAATTTCAGACCTAGAAATATTCAGTGAAAAAAAATTATTTGAAAACTGACTTGAAACATGAAACTTTGACCTAGGACCACTATTAAGTAAACCTAAAAGAGTACATTTGATCACTGAACATTTGGACACTAACACATGGCACAAAGGTCCTATGTTAAGTTGGATATCGAGTGATGTTGATCTTATTCTCTTAGTTGAAACATGGGAGCATGATGAATCTAGGGTCCCCCACATTGATGGATTCATTCTTTGGTCTACTTGGAACAGGAAATCCTCTCGTAGAGGCGTTGGTGGTATAGCCTGTTATATAAAAAATAACACTGCTTCCCACATTCGGCTTTATAAGATTAACTCCCTCAATCAATAATTTGGATCGAAATATCTAACTCTAATACCAATAGGATTTTTCTTGCAATCTGTTACTTTTCTCCCATCAACTCTACCTCCTATAAGAAGAAAAACCTGGATAATGTTAGTTTTTGTAGCATCGGATGTGTTCTAACCACGAAATTTGGTGGAAATACTAAAATACATGAGATCTCCAAGACCAATAAATCGTTTCTATAAATTTCACATTGAGATGAATTAATTAGATTATTAACCTATTTTTTAATGTTTCCTAAGTCTAAACTTAGGAAAATTGGTTAATTAATCATAATTAATTAATTCAATGTGAGAATAGTCTAGAAACTCACATTGATCAACCTCAAGACGATCCTAGCCCTTCATTAAGATTTAATCTTGGTCTTTAGAGTCTCAACAAAGGATTATAAGAATAAGTCGATGGGCACTTGGAGAAGACACACCAGTAATACAAGTTCCTTGGCAGATCGAGCTATCCAGCTGTAGAGGTCCAGCAGGGAAGAAGAGTTTGAGCTAGAAGTGTCATAGGAGTCAGAGGAGCAGGGACAATAATCTGGAGGAAGATTTCTAGATCCGGAGAGGCAACAGAAAGAGGCCGAGTTATTCCTAGTGCAGGCAGAAGCTCGAGTACGGGCGATAGCTCAAGTGCGGGCAACGCGAGTGCAGGTAGAAGCACGAGTACAAGAAGTCGCATGAGTACAGGTAGAAGCCCTAGTACAACCAACAACACCAGTACGTGCAAAAGCGTGAGCACATGCAGTCGCGCGAGTTTCCAGTGTTGCTTGTGGAGGAAGGGAAATTCCATTAGATCATTTCGGCCATATTTTATTACTATGGGTTGCCAGTTTTAGGCATCCAGATTGTACTTAGAAATTTCACAGTTGCTTAATAATAACAACCCTCAGTTGTTGCATCGGTTTTCCCAAGTTGGGTTTTTCCGGGGACATTTGTCCAAAAATAACTATGTTACTTTTATGTGTGTGTGATGTATTTTCTCAGTTCCAACATTATTTTCTTTCAC
Source organism: Pinus albicaulis (assembly GCA_034641835.2). Lineage (NCBI taxonomy): Eukaryota > Viridiplantae > Streptophyta > Pinopsida > Pinales > Pinaceae > Pinus > Pinus albicaulis. The sequence continues at coordinate 821,901,329 of CM076575.1, forward strand.
AATTTTATTTGTGAAAATCACAGTGTGAGTTATTTGATATTTGTCATCACAAACAACAAATAAATTATTAAATAAATTAACAAATAGAAAAATAATTTACAGTTGTTGTGATAGATGGAATTTTCACATGGTATGAGAGAATAAGTGATCAGTCGGGAAGCTCAGAAGCGAAGAAGGGAATTTCGTTTTTCAAAGGGAGTAGCAGGCCAAAATTATCAGAGGTTGTACAGTGCCTAGCGAGGCAATTCGAATTGTTGGTCAAGGGTTCGATATTCGGTATCAAGTTGAAGAAAATTCGATTTTCCCATAATAGTGATTATGGTAGGAAGAGGGAGCAGCAACAACTCAGATTTTTGCTGAGAAAATTCCTTGGTTGGACGTAGGGGTTTTACAACAATTTGTACTAGCAGAACCAACGTCGGGTGGAAAGAGAAAATAACACACAATAGAGGGAAAATTTCTCTCAGGGGACTTAAAGTTTCAGAGGTCTGATTTTCCAGTTTAAGATTGGCATTAGCGATGAGCAGATTTTCTCACTCCAACAAGGGGTGAAAATAGTGGTTCTAGTAGCCGAGCAGGTAAAAGAGCGAGATTTCTAGCAGCAATGTCCAGATTATTTTACTTTCGAAGATTTTGCACCTTTCTAGAGATCATCGCACGTGATTTCCATAGGAGGTCATGTGAGTTAGCCAGAATGTAGATCTGCGTAGCAAATCGACTTCCAATTGTCGAAGAGAGGTGTCAGAGGTAGTATGAGTTATCCAATGCGAGTTGCAAATCAAAGAAGAGTCCTAGCCATGGACTAGGCTTGAAAGGAGATAGTTGGGCACTAGATCCAGAAGGTGGAGGAGTATGAGACTGCATTGTGCCAGATGGGTAGGGTCCAGTGCAGTTGCAACAAGGAGATCAGAAAAATCAATTCTGGATTGTTGTAGCAAGACCATCACCTTTGCTACGGGATCCCACAGTATCATAGTAGCAGATTTAGTGTCAATAGGCATTGTCAATCATTTAGATGGAAGTTACAGATCTAGTTGCAGTCAATACACGTGATATAGTTGAAGAGATAGATGTAGTGACACAAGCAGTAAAAATTCTCTGGTTGCAGTATGCAGGTGTAGTTCCAGCCAGAAGATTCCCAGCGTAAAAATTCACATTGCAGTTTCTAGTGCAGGAGGATAGTGCAAGTTTCCAAGAGGGAGCAAAGAGATTTCCATAGGGAAATCGAGACTTAGAGGGAGAAACCCTATGGAAGATAATGCTTCAGGATTTGGGGAGGTAAAACTCATTATTGTAGTTTTGCAGCAACATTGTGGAAGCACCAATAGATTAGTAGCAACAACAATATGAATAGATCATATTTCATGATGTTTAAAACTATACCTCTAGGAGTGAGGTGGGGTGATTTGGTGTTGTAGCCCTAGAGAGCTACAAATATTAGGCAGGGTCCTTGAGGATTTTACCCCATGGATCATTACCTGGCTACATGGGCCCACAGTATTTAGTAGCGGGATGGATCAATGGCAGTTGATGCAGTTAGCACCAAAGTGACAGTTGCAGACTAGTAGTAGTTAGATGTCGGGGAGTGGAGTGCAGTGTTGAAAACAGAGCAAGTTACTTAATGCAAAGTCGACAACAACGCAAATTCTTCAGTGATAGTGCGGGGCTAGTAGCAATCAGGACGGGGCTAGTAGCAATCAGGACTCATAAGACATATGCATCATACTAAATACAGTTGATTCAATATTTCAGATGCTTCTCAATTGCTAGAGTTGCAGTAGCAGCGACAACCTATAAGAGGGAGTTGTAATGCAGATGCAGAGTTGGAAGCAATACAGCAGTGTCAGCAGCAACACAGATGCAACATCAAAGTTGTGTAGTGGTTGGTGGGCAGCAGTAGCCAGACATCAGCATCATGACAAGAGATGATACCGAGACCGAATGTTAGAACATAATCCTCGCTAAGAGGGAGTGTTAGTTTTTGTAGCATCAGATGTCTTCTAGCCACAAAATGTGGTGGAAAGGCTAGAATACATGAGAAATCCAAGATCCATATATCGTTTCTAGAAATTCTACATTGAGATGAATTAATTAGATAATTAACCTATTTTTTAATGTTTCCTCAGTCTAAACTTATGAAAATTGGTTAATTAATCATAATCAATTAATTCAATGTGAGAATAGTCTAGAAACTCACACTGATCAACCTTAAGACGATCCTAGTCCTTCATTAAGATTTAATCTTGATCATCAAAGTCTCAACAGAGGATTATAACAAGAAGTCGATGGGCACTTGGAGAAGACACACCAGTAGTGTGAGTTCCTTGGTAGATTGAGTTATCCAGCTATAGAGGTCGAGCAGGGAAGAAGAGTTCAAGCCAGAAGGGTCGCAGGTGTCAGAGTGGCATGGATAGTGATCCAGAGGAAGATTTCCAGATCTGGCGAGGCAATAGCAAGAGGTTGATTTATTCCCATTGCAAGTAGAAGCCCAAGTATGGAAGATAGCTCAAGTGTGGGCAACGCGAGTGTAGGAAGAAGCCTAAGTACGAGCAACCGCACGAGTACAATCAGAGGCTCGAGTATAGGCAATAGCGCAAGTATAGGAAAAATTCCTAGTACGAGCAGCAACATGAGTATGGGCAGAAGCGTGAGTACTCGTAGTCGTGCGAGTGCAGGAAACAAGAGTTTCCAGGGTTGCTTGTGGAGGAAGGGGAATTCCCTTAGATAATTTCAACCAGATTTTCTTGCTATGGATTTCCAGTTTTAGGCATCCACGTTGTATTTAGAATTTCACTGCCACTTAATAATAAAAACCCTCGATTGTTGCACCGGTTTTCTCAAGTTGGGTTTTTCCAGGGACATTTGTCCAAAAATAACTGTTAATTTTATGTGTGTGTGCTAGATTTACCTAGTTCCACTGCTATTTTCTTCTGTAGTTTTATTTGTGAAAATCACTGTGTGAGTTATTTGATATTTGTCGTAGCAGACAACAAATAAATTGTTAAATAAATTAACAATTAGAAAAATAATTTCCATTTGTTGTGATATATGGAATTTTCACAGATAAGAATTGTCCCATCGTTACGTTGGGAACAAGATATCCAAAATCTCAAGAATGAAGGCAACATGCTTTTGCTTGGGGACTTCAATGCTCAAATTATTACTAACCAAGCCACTCTATTAAGTAATAACTCTAACCCTAACCCCCTATGGTTTGATGATGATTGTGACTTAGCTAGTAAATTCAAATGAAATTCTGAAGATACTACCGAAAACCTATTTGGTACTTAGCTAATCAAGCGTCGCAGTTCCCAAGACCTGATTATTTATAATGGGATTAATAAGTGGCCTACCTTTGGCCACATGACTTGTATTCATGGGTGTAGTAGCAGTGTTGTGGACTATGTGATATTTGATACTCAGATTCTCAACTGTATTGTTAATTTTGGCCTCCTAAATGACCATGATCCTGAATCTCACCACAGGCCTCTATCCTTAACCCTTAACCTTGATATGTTCACCAACCACATGCAAAAAAATGGTGAGAGCCAAAGACACATTCGCTTTAACAAAAGCAAAAAGGATATATTTTTAAAATATTTAACAAGGGAATTAGGTTTCTTAACGTATAATGATAACATTAATCACGTCTACCAAAATTTTACTATTATCATTTCCACTACCATTAACAAATTCTCTACCGAGTTATCATATAAAAAGAACAATAGAAATTCCAATATGTGGTATGATAATGATTGTAAGTATGACATGAAAGTGATTAGAGATGCTCCTAACGAAACTATAATGTGTGAAAAAAACAGTTTGTACAAAGCTCTTATCAAAAGGAAGAAAAGGTACTATATAAATAAGAGGCAATATTGACTTCTTAACCTCTCCAAAGTCGAGCCTAGAAATTTTTGGAGGAATATTCTTGTCCATAAATCGAAATAAAAATATTCAATCCCCTTAAAGGAATGGGATATTTATCTTAAGAAACGTTATGACTCCCTGAACACCATGGGCAACATCAAAAACACTCCTATAGAGGAAGATACCTTTTCTTTGGAAGACGTGGAGTTCAATATTAAGAAGCTCACTAATGGGAAAGCTAGGAATATTGAAGGTTACCAAGCTGAAATTATCAAAATGGGAAGGTCCATCTTCATCCCACACCTACACAATCTCCTAAATTTGGTAGTAAAGCACGACTTCCCTAAGCTATGGACACAAATCCTTATTGTGCCTATTTTTAAAATTTGGGATAAAAACATTTCCTCTAACTATAGGACTATCATGATTAGCCACATTTTAGTAAAATTGCATGGGCTCATTTTGGTGTTTTGTAATACAGTCCAGGTACCACTCCATTAAAGCCGATGCCAGGTGTTTTGAAATACAGTCCAGGTACCACTCCAGCAACTTGGCCATCGTACCTCTTGATAGGCGTGCTTTTCCCTTGGTCAGGGCATCCATGTGTGGTAGAGCTACGTCGAGCGTCCTTGTTCCATCTGCCACCTTAATTGTTCACAGAAACTCAGCCCGCAAATTTTCCTAATTGCGCGTATACTGGTGCAGCTCTGCATCTAAATACCACGTAGTCGGACGCAAGCCTAGGTCATGGATAACCTGGGGAACTTGTTCGTTTGGGGTCCTATCGCACCATTGTGTTTCCCATGCCAGCAAATATCTGTGTGGGTCCTCTGACCCAAGGAACCTCTGGATCCTTCTTCCAGCTGGGGCTCTAAATCGCAAGATCATCTTATCCCGACACTCCTCCCAAGTGCGGAATTCTGGCCCATGCGCATCCCACCAACGCGCAGGCGCTCTGCGCAGGGCTAGCGGAAGTGCCCCTAGCCTGCGTTCCTTGGGAACTTCAGCTTCGAATGCACGTAAAAACTCCTTAATGTCACCTATGTCCTCAAGGTAGGGCAGGTCTCTTACCTCGGCAGAGATGCAGTGGAAGTTCCTTGTAACCCGAAGACATCGTAGCGCTGAAACTTCATGCAACCGGCCTTGCCAATTCTCCAATTCCCCATCAGAGTTGGAAAAGCATTCACTGTCCTTTTCCCAGCAGAGTACTCCTTCTGCTGTGGGGTTAATCTAGTCTTCATCCTGCGTAGTCAATTTTTAAATGTGATCTATTTCTTCCTCGTCACGTGCTGGTTCTGTATACCGCGCACCTTCTGCAGGATCCAGTGGTACTATTACGCACGTACCGTTATTTTCAAACACCATGTCGCGCTTTTTGAGATTTATGACACCCCCCACCCCCCCAATCTATAGCCCAGTCTAGTCTTAGGAGTGCAGGGTAGGGATCTGCATCTTCCACAATTTCTATTACTTCAAAGTCAACTAGGACTTTTACTCTTGCGATATCTACCATGAATTTTGGCAGCTTTCCCATAGGGATGATCTTTTGTTGATTTTCCATGCGCAGCTGGATGGTGGACCATTCCAATTTAGGCTCTCCCATTCGTTGCCATGTTTTCTTTGGTAATACGTTCACATCTGATCCAAGATCCAAAATAACTTGATCCATTTCGTAGTCACCAATCTACGCAGTCAACCGCATTTCTCTTCCGGTGCGATTTTATATCTATATAGCTTGTGTACATCCTTGGTCCTGGGAATTGGATCGGGCCGAGCTGCGCAGCTATGCATTAATGCTTGAATGTTCTCTACAGCCTGTGGGTTACGTAACAGCTTCAGACATGCCTGCAGAAAGGGCTCAACCCCCTCCTCTATCTTGAGGTGTGTCGGCATCTGCGCAGTAGCTGCTATTGTTGCTTGTCCCTTGCTGATGTTTGATCCTTCCTGAGAGGTCGTAGGATCCTTGGCAGGTGCTTCCTTTGCTCCCTGGGTGACCATCCCGCTGCGAGTTATGACTTTCACACTCGGTTCTATGTTTCTTAGCTCGGCTTTGACTCTTTTCACATTCTGCGTTGGGGTGGGTTGTTTTTCCTGCATCTTGGCTATTAAAATTGGGCAATCTTCAACCACATGGTCCAGCTGTCTACAATATTTGCACGATGGCCTGGTGGGATTTGGGCAGTCCCTAGCGAAGTGTCCTACCTCCCCGTAGTTATAACAGATTAGTTGTCGACGTCCTCGTCCTGCGCTTCCTCCCCGACCTCCTCTGCCTCTTGTTGGAGAGCCTTCGAAGCTCGCGGAAGTTATTGGTGATGCAGGGTCTGATTGTACCCTATAAAAGTTCCCATAATATATCATCAAGTCATAAGTGCAAAATTTCTACTCATCGTGTCCCACCGACCGGCAGAACCTGCACCACTGTTGCTTCAGTTCTGGGACATACGCACGTAGTCGAGGGCAATGGTTCGTATCATGCATCCCTGCTACATGAGAGTCGTCACACCACAGTGCAGGTCTACTCGAGCCTGTTCATGATAGGATGGGTTCCCCACTTGCTCCTGGGCGTATCGGACTAGGTCCTCCCACCTGCATATAATTCTCCAATAGAGGGCATTGATCCTTCGTATGGCCAGATACCCGACATCGTATGCACCATAGATCTGCGTGAGCTTCTTTTCCTCACTCCTTTCATAGGTTCTGAATTTCCATGTGCATAGCCCCAAGCTGCTCCTAAATTTGTTGTACTCCTACCGACGTATCTTCTCTGGGTGCAGATTCTAGTTTCATAGCAACTTCCACTGCTTTTTCCTGCAACTAAAAGGTTTGGTGACCAAAATCGGTCCATATCCTCATCCCCTACCCCCTTGAAGGTAGGTAGTATCAGGTGCGTAGCCATATCACTGTTCGGCGGGGGTGGTGGTATGGGTGAATTCTTACCTTTGTGCGGCTTGGGTGGCGGTGTAGCTGGGGGGTCTTGCGCAGCCGGTTCTCGCAAAAGGTTATAGGCGGATCTCCCCCCGTCGAGGTTGGTCCGATAGTCTTTACCACTGTGCGTCGCGCTCTCGTCTAGATCCGAGGTCATTTAGTCGGTATGACTACACAGAATGCTCTTTTCACACAGTAATATCTTAATCAGCAAGGGTAATGTCTTCAAAAATTTGCCCTGGAACCCTTTAAAGAGTCGTCGTTCGGCCTCAGAGTAGGAGACAAACTAATCAATGACGAATTCTGTCACAAACCCTCCTAGCACACTATTCACCCAGTGATCTACTGTGCGTGTGATAGTATTATCAGTCCTCTCCTGCTGCTGGATCAGCTCTGGGGTCCACTGAGTCACTCGCTTGTCCTTCCAACACTTCTAGAATTCTACGAGCCTAGCCAGCCACTCCTGAAGCTCAATTGAAAATGTTACAAAGAATATTTTGCATATTTCTATAAGAATGTACCTATTTTTCCACCTTTCCGCCGTTAACTTCTCGCTACGATTTTCTTTTACCACAAATTCATGGATCTGGTTTTCGAACCACTCCTCAATTTCCTTCCTTTCAGGCTTCCAATACTCTCTTGTCATTACCCAATCCCTTTCTCAAAATGCTCCAGGTCCTGGCAACGGAACCATTTGTTGGCTCGAAGGGTCCTGACCCAGGTTCGGTGTTCAAGGTTTGCCAACAAACCCCTATACTACTCGCCCTTTCGGCAGCGACCTGCTTGCGCGGGTCAAAGTCTCACCCGAAGTAGTATGGGTGGGTGCTGGAACCAGCTTTCTGCACCCCGAGAAAGGATAGGGAAGGCAAGCAGAGCTGCGTCCAGTCCATATCACCTCTTTCTGTGCAGGGTCAATAGGTTTCTTTTTGCATCCACGTGCGCTAGATCTATAATTATATACTCCTATGACAGTAGCACAATAATGCAAAAAACAGAACATAACAGATCCAGATACAGCAAATACACTTACACAGATCTTTCGTAGCTTGAATACAGAATAAGCATAATGCAGTAATTACCAATGATTTGCACAAACAGTACACGTATATTCAGTTCTCAAGCAATCTTTCTTATTCATCAATTCCTTCTTACAATACCCATCCCAGCCTGCGCACACAGCAGCAGGGTCTGCACATAGCTGGACTCTGGATCTCCGCGCACACAGGCAGCAGGAGTCTTTTCTCCAAAAACCCAAACAGATATCTTAAACCACAGTTCGTATCAATAACTCTTCATTTCCTACCTTACAATACAAAATGTTCCTTTATTTATAATAATATAGCCTAAACTTTCCTATGGTCCGCAAACCATGGTTTTCAAACCCCTAGTTTACCCTTTTTCCCATTAGAATGCTTTCGGAGCTTTGACCCACCCCAAAACCCCTGCGCTAGACTAAATATAATCAAAAGTATTCAAAATTGGACCAGTTTCGCAGTTCGTAGGAGACCCTGTTCCAACACTCAAGATTAAAGGTAATACTCACTACCCTATTCTCTTGATTGAAGCTATCTTTTCCCCCAATGAAAGCATGGCTATGTTTAGGTATCTAATGCATAAGAATAATTTGTACAACATGGAAGCCAAGAGGCTCTCCAAAATTTCTTCTAACTCTAGTCAAAATAAACTTCGGCTCAAGCGAGGTTAGCATAAGGATGCCAAGTCCTAGCTCAACCATTGGTGGATAAAGGAGCAGATCATGTTGGAGAAAAAGGATAATATCAAAAACACCATTACTTCCAAATTTAAGGATAAGTTGTGGAGTTGTAACAACCCTTGTGAAAAATCCATGTAATAAAAGTAAATAAATGCAAATAATAACCACGGTTATCATACGCGTATTCCAAGTTGAATGTTGGGGAAAACATCCTATTGTGGGTGGTCATTTGGTTTATTATGGCTAAGGAAATTGGAAAAGGCAATGGCTAAGGCTTTGGAAAGGAAAAGTGGCATTAATTAGCATTTTCTTTATGAAAATAATGGAAAAATAGGAGAAAAGGAAGGTGAAAGGTCACAAGTTTCATGTGAGGAGGAAAATGAAGTAAAATAATGGAAAATTGAATAAAATAGAGGCCTCCTTAATAAAAATTCTTTTGAGGATCATTTGGTACCTATTTTGTCAGTGTAACCTTTTGTCAATTTAGTTTTGGAGCTCTCTCTCTATTCTCTCTCTCTCTCTCAATTTAGTTTTGGACATTTGGATTTTTCTTGGAGCATTTCATCTTTGGATCAAGAAAGGCAAAGAAGGCAAAGAGGAAGCAGATATCAAGCAAGGAAGAGTAGGATCAAGAAGCTACAACGAGATTCTTTGCAGGTATCGATTTGCATGTGTGGTTTCCTTGCTATATTTGGCTTGCATGGTGTTGCATGTGTGTTCTTGGTTCTATTTTTGTCATTGGCATGGGTTTTTCCAGGTGTGACAGTGTTTTCCAAACTAGCCTTTCCATTTCTGGATAGCCATCATGTGATGGGGTTATCGTGCTTTGGTTGAGCTTAATCGTTGGATGGATTCGAAGCTGAGTGAGGCGGATCTATGAATGATAGACCACATGGCCTCGTAACCCCTGAACCAAATTGTGGGTTGTGGTAAAGACGAATTTTTTGTTGCCTTGATGGGCCTAGGAATCCTCGACTAGTTGAATGGCAGGTTATACGGTAAATCCTAGAGGTGGGTGCTCTCCATCAAGCCTAGGAATCCCGGGATTGGATATATGGTAAAGCCTAAAAAGTGGAGTTTTGGTTAGGGCCTAGTGATTCAGTGTGGATTGCGATAAATCCTAGAGACTAGGAGACATGAAAATTCCTCATGTTGTAGGTGGAAAAATTTGGTGGCATCCATGCTTGTTTTGGCCTAGTGATCTGGTGGTGATCATGGCAAAACCTATTATTACATGTTTATTGTTTTGGCCTAGTGATCTAGTATGGATTGCGGTAAATCCTTGGTTCTATTGATGAGGGTGAGGTGGTTTAGCCTCGAGATGCCCTGGTTGGTTATTTGGTTTGAGTCCCACATTCATGCCTGGAATATAGCACGGGGGTGATTGGCTGAAGAGAGATTTGGCTCAGCCAATCTATGGTCGGGTGGAACATGGTAGTCCCATACCGGGTTGGCTTTTGCATCCATGAATAAGAGTTCCTTCCTTGGTATCTTATGTATAAATGTATTGGTTTATATGTGGATTATATGGCTGATGTATCCTTGATATTTCTGTTGTTGTTATGTTGGTTATAAGCATGTATTATGACAGTGATGATGTGTGGCTCTCTTCATATTTTGATTTGTAAGTGAATGAATAATGTATCTATGACCTAATAGATGATAATGCAGCTAATGATATAAGGGAACAATGCTTCTTAACAATTCTCAGATAGTATGAGACCCCTATGCTCAAATCTATTGTTCAAACCTATAGATTACATATTTGTCACATGTTTGACGAAATGCATGTCATGGCTAGTAGGGGTCTAGTCAAGTCCTTGTTCAAGTAAATGCATTTGTATCATTATTGTGTCGTTATCTTTTAGTTTTGAAGGTTTCATGGAGTTATAGGAAGTGACTTGGGCTCTGGGCCTTAAAAAGTGGCACAAAAATCGGGGCCGCTTGCTCAGAATGGCTGGGAAAAGTCCCCAATCACATGCATACCCATGTTGTGCTTGCAACTAGAGATTTACAGTTGCACTCTTTCCCATGTGAAGGGAGAGACTGGGGAATTAATGCATGAAAATGTCAGTTCCATTCAGGGGCTAGCCTCTTGGGAGTTTGGGATGGCTCTTGAGTGTCCTGTAGTAGGCACATAAGGTTTGTGTAGTTGTGTGGTGTCAGTTCCACTTCCTTAAGGTAACCTGGGAGGTTGAATCGGATCATAGTAGCCTCTCATAACATGTTTACCCTAGTTGGCCAATTACTTGGGAAGATATGGGAGGAGGGTGTTAAAGAGTGGTATCAGAGAATGGGACACCCTTGGACTGGATGGGTGGAGTGTGTTGGTCATGCATTCGTGTCGGTTGCACATGTGTTACTCATCCTTATGGTTTATATGCTTGTTGCATATGTATGATGTTAGTCATGGTTGCAGTGAAATTTCCATGTGAAAGTGAGGGTGTTGTCGTGGAATTTCTCGTCATGAGTGTGTGATTGGTTACATGATGTTTATGCTTGCATGTTGTGAGTATACATTGACATGGTTTTTGTTGTCATGCATGAGGTCATGGTATGTGTAGTTGATATGGTCATGCATTAATGAATGGACTCTAGCTAGAAGGATGTTTGTGTGTTGATACACATATTTGTTATCTGTCTATATGTTGTTATGATTATGTCTATACATGTATTACGTTAATTGGTTGATCTTGTAGATGAGGTATCTTCCCTAAATTATGCTAAGGTACGTTGGTTTATTGTGATTTGGTTTAGCTGACATAGTATGCCTTGCAGGAAAGAGAACAAAGATGACTAGAAATATGGTAGAATATAAATATTCTCCCTGTGAATCAAATGAGCAGCGTGGTGTTGGGAAATATTTTGATTTAGTAGGTGCATTGAGAAGCTTAAAGGAAAAAATAAGAAGTTGTAAATTGGACAATGAAAAACTCATGTAGGCACAAGAAAAACAAGCAGAAGTCAATGCAGTAATCCTTCTGAGTTTGTAAGAGTTGCAGTGACATGGGCCACTTAGGATCAGCCATGGGTAGGAGGACAAAACTAATGGGGCATATGGCAGTAGGTCTCATGGTGGTCACAGGTCAAATAGAGATGACACAGTGAGAGATGGAAAGTTGTTGGATACTCCGGATAGGATAGGAGAGGTGATGGGCACCAAAACTACTCTAATTTTGGTTCTGGCAGGCATTATGATCGTCATCATTATCATCCTTATAGGAGGAGTGATAGGGGATACCTTCCATAGGAGTTTAAGAAAGCGAATCCACCTACTTTTTTATGGTTATTTGAAGAAGCCGAAAGATGCAGAAGGATACTTGGGATGAAGAAGTTCTTGAGTTGCATAATTACACATATAATATGAAGGCCAAAGTAGTTATCTTCAGCTTGAGAGGTAAAGAAAATATTTGGTGGGAATATGTGAAGCGGGTCAGAGACATCAGGATAGAGCAATTGAGTTGGCATGAGTTCAAGAGGATTTTCAAGAAGAAGTACTTCTTAGAAAGGTATTACAACGGTAAGGCCAAATAATTCTATGAGCTAAATATGGGATCAATGATAGATGAAGAGTACATGACTAAGTTCCTGGATATATTGAGGTATGTATTGTATCTTAAAGATGAGAAGGCTTAAATTTCAGCGATCTGTCAATGGTTTTCCATTAACATTTAGAGATTGTATTTATTATGATGAGCCTCGGTCAATTGAGGCAGATATCGGGAAACTGAAGCATTTCTATGAACAGTCAAAGCGTAAGAAAATAAAGGTAAAGGTAAATGGAAGTAGAAAATAACAAGGCCTTAAAATGCAGAAGATAAAGAAAATATGGCCTCCTTTTGACTAGGTGAATTCAGAGTTTCAATATGAGCTTGAAAATTTGGAGGAGTTATGTCATGAAACGGTAGAGACGTGCAGGTAAACAAGTGAACGAGAGGTTTTAGGAGCATGAGTAGGTTTCAGCATGGGTGAGGTTTTGGCATGGGACATGACCGTGTAAATTATTAATGGATGAGATCAGATTTGATCGTTGAGGAGATCATGATGCGGGTTTGGTGGCGAATCGTGAGATTTAGATTTCGATTTGGCATAATCAGTTTTAATGGTGACATTTTGAGCTTGCAGTATACGATCATCTAATTTATATATATCAATGTTTTGAACCTTATTATTTAAACAAATTTTGTATCATACCTTGGATATAGCTAACCTCTATTGTTTCTTATTTGTCTTGATTCCTCAGGTGTTCTTTAGTTCATTCTTCGGTATGATCTTCAATCTTGTCTTCAGCTGCTTCTGTCAAAAAGAATTGTTCATCTGTGTTGCAGAGGTGTATAAGAGCTGCAGAATGTTATGAGAGTTGCAGAAATGCAACAATTCCGTAGCTAATCTTTATTTTTCTGAAAAAAGATAGGGAAATGCAAATAAATTGCGATTTTTAGAATTGGAATGAAGAAAATATAAGATGTCAGAAATAAATTCTGATTTTCACCTTATATTTTCAGTATAAAGATGCCAATCAATGATTGGTTTTCATACTTATAAAATTTTATTCTTGTTTTTTTAGATATGAAAAAACAAAAAGAAGACTAAGTTGGGGAAGACGAAATATTCTTCTTCACCAACTTCATATAAGCATTATCTTGAAAAAAAATTACAAACTCCTCTTTTGTCAGTGGCTTATGATAGACCTTTAGTCGATGTCCATTTACAACAAGAGGAACCTTTTCTTCATCGATAGTCCTAATCTTGACTGCTCCATTATCAAATACTCTTTCAATCTCACAAGGCCCAAGCCAATGGGTTTGAAATTTCCCCTGGAAGTCTTTGAACTTTGAGTCAAATAGAAGTGCCCAATCTCCTGCATGGAATTTTCTTTCTTTTATGTATTTATCATTCCATCTCGATATTTTTTGCTGAACTAGGCTGGTCTTTTGAACTGCATCTTGTCTTATCTCATCAAACTCATTGAGTTTTTCCATTCTATGTTTTTGTGCTTCTGACAAGTCAAGTCCCAATTTGATTGTTGTTTTGAAGGTTCTGATTTGGAACTCTATTGGAGACAAGACTTGATTCCCATAAACAAGTTCACAGGGAGTATGTCATGTTGTATATCTCCATGTAGTCCGATACGCCCATAAAGCTTCAGGAAGTCTTTCTGCCCAATCCTTTCTATGTAAATGTACAATCTTTGGGAGGATTTCTTCAATCACTTTATTAGTAGACTCCACTTGTCCATTTTCCTGTGGATGGTATGGAGTAGACTTCCTGTGCTTGATTTTATATTCTTCCACAATCTTTTGCACCATTTTGGATGTAAATTGAGTTCCATGATCTGTCACAATTTTCCTTGGGACACAAAAACGAGTAAAAATATCCTCAAAAAGAAATGAGACAACAACATTTTCAGTAGAAAAAGAAAGTGCTTTAGCTTCTACCCATTTAGTGACATAATCACTGCATACAAGAATATACCTCTTTTGTCTCGATGGTGTATTGATTGGTCCAACAAAATCCAGAGCCCATTTTTCAAAGGGTTCGATGAGTACCTATGGTTGTAAAGGCATTTCATCTATATGAACAAGTTTCCCCATTCTCTGACAACTGTCACATATTTAACATACTCATTGGCATCTTTGAAAACGGAAGGCCAATATTATCCTAAAATAAGGATTTTGTAAATAGTCCTTTTATCAGCAAAGTGTCCTCCACATGGCTCATCATGGCATGCTTTCAGTATTTCAGGTATTTCATCTTCTCGTACACATCTTCTAATGATGAGATATTGTTGATCAGCGGTTGTCATTAACGTCAACCCAAGCAGCACTAGGGGCTACCCCAATATTGCATGGGAATTTTGACCTACTAAATTACTATATTGTGGGTCAAGAATTATTTTGATGGTTTCTACTTGTCGAGATGTTTCCGTTGATATATGGCACGCCATGTAATTCTTCACGGTTTTAGAGATATCCATGTTTGAAGTTTGTAACCTGAGTTAGTGGGCTAAAACCCCATAGGGTTGTAGCATGGGTCATTGAAAAGTCAATAATTGATAATTTTTAAGGTCATAAAATCCCTCCCACGTTCACTTGTTGAATCCCCGCTCAACCTAAGCATTTATATAAATTGTGATCCTCATATCCTCCTTATGAAGGGACTTCGCTATCTAAGACAGGTCATCATGGCATTTTCGCTCTAACTTTTTTTCTATGAAGGTTCAGAAGCTGACTTTTTATGAGGCGAAGCCGAAATATTGAGGAAGCTCATGTAAAAATTCTAGATGAAGATGCGCAATATTTTTGGCGATATGATCTATGGAAATCAGTGTTTTTGCAGGCTCTTGAAATTCATCTCAAAGAAGTGACCTTGGGAAAATATTCATAAATCTCTCTCTGAGTATCGGATTGGAATTCTGTAAAAAGTGGCAGAGAGTGCATGGAATTTCGTTTTTGATGTATCAATTTCAGAGCCGAATGAAGAAACAGTGACATGTGGCATGTCGTACAAGTTCACTCTACTGAGACAGTCCATAATTAGGGCATTGAAGAATCCAAATTGGGTCAAACTTGTGGCATTGGAAAGAGGACTCAAAGGACTACTACAGGGCAAAAAATTACATATTGGGGATTTGAAATAATAGAGATACACCAGATTCAATATTGAGCTCCTAGAAGGCAAGAAAAAGCTAGATCATGTGTTGTCAAGGGCTGCAAAGGACCAGAATTTGTAGGGCTGCAAAGCAAAGCAAGGTGCAGCAGAGGGTAGCATGACAAGAGCAGCAATCAAGGTGCAGAACAACAACAAGAAGTTCATCACATGAATTCTTCAAGTGGGAAGCACTGCATATAGTCACTGTAAAGGTATCATTGTACTAATTCATTGTAAATACATTATTGAAAAATTGTACTAGTGTCTATCTGCCAAGAGTTGAAGAGGCAGTGTCGGGAGGTCTAGGATCATCATTAGGTGGTTGTGTTATAGTTGGGGGTGTTGTGGTGGTCTAGTATGTCTCTTCTCTTCTACATCATTCTATATCATTGTAAAGTGGACCATTTTCCCCGGTATGGGGAGTCTTTCTTCTAGATTCTTCAAGGTGGTAGGGTGGTGCTAGAGTGAGTTGTGGCTCATTGGGTGTTGGGGCATCCGTTCAGCCGTTTGACTACTCAACTTCGGCGTTGGAGCACCCGCGTTCGCCGATCACCAACGCGTTGGAGCGTCCATCCGTTGGGAGCTTCGAGAAGAATGCTTTTCTAGATTCTAGAATTTGTTTAATTTACCCTGAGTTTAATATTAAAGAATTGTTATAAAAACATTAGGTGGTTTTGTCCCGAGTGGGTTTGACTTTAAAAAACTATGTGCATTTGTTCTTGGCTCGTTTACTCGCTATCATTGTAAATTGTACAAACACTGATAACAATTGAAGATTAACTAATGCTCTAATTGAAAGGAGTACTGATTCACCCCCCCTCTTGTCATTTCAACACAGAATCTTATCATTAAGGGAAGAGTCTCAAACAATGACGCAACAAACAGTAATATTGCAAACGAAACTTTTTCCTAACTAGGTGACTTTCACTATCCCAAAGTAATCTAAAACATTCAAAGATGTGAATTATGCAATGTAATCTATGAAAAATTCTATTTTTGAAAGCTATGCAATTGTAATCTATGCACAATTTCCTTTTTTTTTAATGAATAAGAATGCACTCAATGAGAATCTACTTAATGCATGCTTTTAATTAAATAAAATGCACTCAAAGCGACTTTTAGTTTTCAATCATTAAACAATGTAATCTAAGTTTAATGATAAATTTCGAACATGAATTTTCAATGTAACTTGAGCTAATGCATTTTAACGAAAAGCAAACTTTGAGACAAAAACTAAATGAACACAATTTTCCTTAATGCAAAAAGGATGCAACAAACATTAAGAATACAATCCTATTTTGAACACTTTGTAACAAAATTCATCAAAATGCTACAAGACATATGAGTTCAAGCACAAAGAGGACTTCCAAAGTGTGAGCTCAAAACAAGGCATTCATTCCCTTTTACATCAAGCAATCATAGAAAGAAGACTTTTCAATTGAACAATGAGCAATGTAATCTATGCTCACAAGCAACCAAGCGAACTAAATGAACTCGGACAAACACTTGAGACTTGATCACTCAATCAACCAAAAATCAAAAGGCAATCAACTAGAGATGGTTCACCAAGCAAGGAGACTGACTCAATCACCAAGGTGATGTCCCGCGAAGCATGCAACCAGGAAATTGATGCACAATCCTATAAAAACCTAGGATGTTAGGATGCACGTCCCAATAGAAAGGACAAAAAAATAGCCAAAAACCAAGCCAATGAGCCAATCGAACCAAATTGAGTGAAGGGGAGAAAATGTAAATCATACAGAGAAAAAGACCGGAAAGACAAGACACACTGGTGAAAGACTTAGGGAAAAAACCTTATTTTTTCACACACACAGGAATGGGCGCGAATTTTGAGGCTGAAACTAGCGCCAAAAGCCCAATTGGCATGATTGTATAATTGAAAACTAGCGCCAATTGGCTTGATCGGCAGGAATGTCAGACAAATAAAAGTGCCAATTTATGAAAAAAAGAAAAGAAAAAAGGAATTTCCCCTGACCAGGACCAGACTCACCACTTCAATAAAAAACTAAAAGATTGTAATTGATGAAAAACATAGGAACAAATAGGGAAAAGGTTGTTCGACTAAACTCTTCGAATGACTAAGACCTCAAAGAGTAAAAAACTCAAAGGAAACTCCCCAATGGAGTTGTCAATTTGTTGTCCAGGACCTCTGCGGACAGAGGCGATCCCTCTAGCCCTAGGGTGGGTCTAGAAACTACGGAAACATACTAACATCTACCTTCCTAGATTGTAAATGAAATTCAGAGCAAGAAAGATGACCTACCTTGTCCTGATGCTATGTTGTCGCCTTCCATCAAAGCTTCTTGATCTTTCGTTCTTCTCGAGCTCTATATACGATGCTACCAACGTTTGATTACCTGTACAGACAGTCAAGACACCATGACAAGCGTAAAATCAAGAAAAACATAAAACAATTACAACCTATCTCACTAGTCGAGGAATGCTAGAAATCTCATTATGAATGTAAACAAGAGTGGAAGATAAACATTAGTTGCATTTTATTATGATAAATATAAGGGGAGTTTACAACCAAGCCTTAATGTTGAGGCTCTCCTTTGGCAAGTCCGTATCCAATCACGTTTGTGACACCCTCATACACAAAGGTCTACGATCTCACTATGCTCCTGACATACAAAAACAATCACACTCTGCTCTATTCTCCCGAAGCTATAATTGCTTCTTCTCTCTATGATTGTTGCTTCTAACTAGCTGACTAAGGCAACAGAGGTGAAGGAGGTCTCCTTATATAACAATGGAGGAGGAGGATATGGGCCCTCAAATAATGGGATGGAAGCTTATCCTTTGGATTAGTTCCTATTTTATGGGAACAAGAAGCCCAAAGGGGAATTCCTCGGCCATATCCTCAAAACAAACTTCCAGCTCTCTGCTTCGTGAAGCTTCTAGTTATGGAAAATTCGTTTTTATTTTTAAAAAAATTCCAAAAGAGGATTGGCGTGGGTCAAACATTAAGACAGAGCCTCGATTGGAGCGGGTGTTAGTGCAAATCTCTTCTATCGACGCGGGTCAAACACTGAGACAAAACACCGACCTTGAAAACCAGGTTTTTATAGGGATTTTCCAAAAAAGTTGTAAAGGGAGATGAATTGGCAGACAAAGTGTGGCTCAGGGGTATGTATTCCACGCTTGGAAAGTACACAAGGGTCATTGTATGGGTCCTCCAAGAGCAAGGAACGGAGAGTACAGGGACGGTGACAAATTGATGTGTAACAATTAGTCATAAAAAAAAAGACACAATACATCATAATAATCGATGAAACGACAAAATAATGAAAATAAGGTAAAACAACATTGTTTAAGATAGAAAAGCAGGAAAAGAGGCAAAGATATTCCCAATGGTTATAATCACAATGTAACAATGGGGGAAACAGATGTAGGAAATAAGTACAAAACTAGCACCCAACACCATGTTCAACTTCAAAACAATCAATAGCATGGTTAGATTCGTACTAGATTAAGAAACAGAGATCAAGACTTTGGATCTAGTTTCAACCATCCAGGCTACAAGGAGTTATGTATTCATGTTTCAGTAGAATAATTCATAACAGAAGGCTGCGCCCATACTGTGTCTACTATTGATGTAATTATAGGTTACTTCTGTTTCAGGACATATAGTTAGTTTTTCTCTGAGTATGTGAAAGCATCCCTAGGTGATGATTATATATTTGCATTGAATGTTTCTTACAGGTTTTCAACAAATGTCTCTGATCCAATCCTTAGGATGATAAAGTTCTTCACTCTCTTGAAATATTTTCTCAGACTTCGACTTTAGGGGGAAATTTGTTACACATCATTTTGTCACCATGACATTTGACTGTAAATATGGATTTATCACCATCCATACTCATGCTTCCTTGGAATTCAAACACTTATATACCTTAAACAAGTTTTGGAAGGGAAAAAAGCTCTTAAATACTCTTAAAGATTTCCTGCGCGCTTTTTGCGGTCACTTCCCGTGCATGCGCGGATATTCCTAACCTTACCTGTGAACATCTGCACTTTGTTTTCCATTAAAACCTACGCACACCATTTAAAATAAAGTGAAAGTGAAAAATAATTTCTAGAAGCATGGTTGGGTGCATATTCTTCCAACTAAAATCCTCTTGAGTCGCTCCAGTTCTAGCTATATCCCTCCAATCATGGAACTTGTCCTCTTGGATCAAAGAACCCTAATCCCTTCATTAGAGGATCACATCCCTTTATTGGTGGATTTGAAACCTCCTTAATTTCTCCTATAAACTGAGTTGAAACTTCAGGGTTAGGGGGTTGATAAGGGTTCACTAAAGATAATATTATGTTGTTCATTCTAGAGTAGAAAGCTTGTTAAACCAAGGAGTAAGGTTGTAAAGGCATACAGGATAAACCTGTACGACATCAAGGCTCGGTTGTAAGATTGCTTTTTATATTCTTGACAATACAATTGGATACTTTTTCTCATTGTGTTGTTTTTAGATTCATTAAACAATGACAATTATTAATCTCCTTGATCATTAATTTAAGCTGGTATTCAGATTATCATATGCTGCAGGTGCTTTTTATTCTTTGCATGTTTGTGATTATAGGTTCTTCTCAGCATTGAAGGACTTTTTCGGGACAAAAGGCAAGGTCTTCATCAAACATCTCGTTGAAAGGTAAGAAAATTATCCTCTATTTTCTAGTTTTGATAATTGGAATGCTAATAGCTTAGGGAAAGAGATATTTACATGGTTGTTTGTTTCTAGTTATCTGTTGGGATACTAGGGAGATCGCTCTTGTGCGCAAGAGGGATTTATCCAAAAAACAACATGCAGTTGAACAAAGTGACCATCAAGAACATGTATCAATTGCCAAGGATTGATGAATTATTTGATCAGCTAAAGGGAGCGGCAATGTTCTTAAAGGTTGATATGAGATTCAGATATCATCAGGTATGCATTAAGGAAGAGGACATTTACAAGACAAATTTTTGGACCAAGTATGGGCATTATGAGTTTCTGGTAGTTCCATTTGGTGTGACCAATGCTCCAACTTAGTACCTTTATGTGCTTCATGAATAGTGTGTTACGTCCTTATCTAGACAAGTTTCTTATTGTATTCATTAATGATATACTGGTATATTCTAAAAATGAATAAGAGCAGGTCGAACATTTAGCAGCAGTGTTGAGATTTCTAAGAGATCATCATTTGTATGCTAAGCTTAACAAGTGCAGTTTCTTTCAGACATAGGTACATTACTTGGGACACATTGTTTCCAAGGAAGGCATAACAATGGACCCAGAAAAAATAAGAGATATCATGGAATGGGAAGCTCCTAGAAACATGGATGAGGTGAGGTCCTTCATGGGGTTAGCAGGTTATTACAGGATGTTCATCGAGAAATTCTCACATATTTCTTATCCTATTACATCATTTCAAAGCTAAGAAGTTTGAATGGACAAATGAATGTTCAGCCAGTTTTGAGTAGTTGAAATAGTTTTTGACACATGCTCCAATGTTGAAGATCGCAAATCCAGACAAAGAGTTTGTGGCATGTATAAATGCTTGTGGGAGAGGACTTGGTGGAGTCCTTTTGCAAGAAGGACATGTGGTATGTTATAAGTCATGGAAGCTAAATGATCACGAGAAGAACTACCCGACATATGATCTTAGTTGGCAACAATCATTCACGCAATAAAGCTGTGGAGGCATTATCTTCTTCGAAGGAGGTTTGTACTAATGAGTGATCACAATGGGTTGATATACTCATTTAACCAACTGAATCTGAATTCCATACAAGCTAGATGGTTGGCTAGGATCAGTGAGTTTGAATTCGAGATCAAGTACATCAAGAGAAAAGAGAACACGGTTGCAGATGCTCTTAGCAGGAAAATACAGGTGAATCATATAGCAACTATGATCTCCTATGGGACGGACTTATGGGATCGAATATTACAGGCAGGTTAGTAGGATAATAGGTATAAATAGCTTATGCATAGGTTACAACAAGGTACAAGTACAAGTAAATTTAGTGGTACAGGTGCAGTTATAGGTGCACAACATGTGGACAATTGTCTTACAACATCTGGATTGGTCAGGTTGAGAGACAAGATACATGTGCCAGACAGTAGTGAGCTCAAGAAGGTGATATTGAGGGAGTTTCATGTGAAACCATATTCAGGTTACCCAGGCTATTAGAAGACATTGACTGCAGTAAAGAAGTTTTATTATTGGCTTAATTTGAAGAAGAATGTGGTAGAATATGTAGCTACATGCTTGGATAGTCAACAGATAAAAGTAAAGAGTAAGAATCCAGGTGGAATGCTACAATTGATAGCGATTCCAGAGTGGAAATGGGAGGTCATTTCCATGGATTTCATCACAGTTTTGCCCAGGATATCCAAACAACATGATTCCATCATGGTTGCTGTGGACAGGCTTACAAAGGTTGTACACTTCATCAAGTGAATACTATGTATTCAACTAGTGATGTGGCACAAGTGTTCATCAAAGATGTGGTCGGACTGCATGGTGTTCCAAATAATATTGTGTCAAACATGCATTAGAATTTCACTTCCAAGTTTTGGAAGGAGTTGTTTGCAGGTTTGGGCACAGAGTTGGCCTTCAAAACATCTTATATTCCGTAGAAAGATGGACAAACTGAGAGGGTCAACAAGATATTGGAAGACATGTTGAGGATGTACATGATGCATCAACAACGAAAGTGGGAAAAGTATCTTCAAATGGTAGAGTTCACTTACAACAATGGGTATCATGAATCTTTGAGAATGAGTCTATTTGAGGCATTGTATGGGCAGAGTTGCAATACTCCCATCAGTTGGAGTGATCCAGTTAACAAGGTGTTGATTGGACTGGACATGTTGGCAGAAATGGAACAGGAAATGCAAGTAATCAAGAAGAATCCAAATGTAGCATAGGATAGGAAGAAGAGCTATGCAGACTAGAATAGGTTGTTTAAAGAGTTTCAAGGTGGGGAACGTGTGTACTTGCACATCAAGCCTAAGAAGAGCTCCTTGCGGATAGGATCATGTGCCAAATTTGCACCTCGGTTTTGTGGACATTTCAATATTCTTGAGAGGATTGGACCATTATCCTATCGACTTGCATAGCCTCTGATAGTGAAAGTTCATGATGTTTTCCATGTGTCATTTCTTAAGAAGTATGTTAAAGATGTTGATCATGCGATTGATTGGTTTGTATTGCAGGTGGAGCCAGATGGAGAATTCTAGCCAAAACCTTAGTGTCTATTGTAGAGAAAGGTGCTCATGCTCCGGAATCAAGCAATCGAGTAGGTCAAAGTATAGTGGAAGCACTTTTGGCCTAATGAAGCTACATGGGGGATGGTGGATTAGATGCGGGCTATGTATCCTTCATTGTTTTACGGTTGAGGCAAAGCAATTTTGATATATGTTTGGCATATGTTTGGTCTGATTTTTTAGTATATTTACATATGTGTATGGTTGTAAATATTTCCATGAGTTATGTTAGAAAGCTCCAATAAGTGGTATGGGTGTCATGTTATTATAGATGTCATGTGGTTATGTTGTCATGACGTTGGTTTGCTTCTCAGCGGAGTGATCATTGTAAATACTGCATCGAGTTGTGTTATAAAGCTCCATGGGTAGTATGTTTGCTTTTCAATGGTTTTGCCGAGGTATAGGTGTGGTTGGACACTGAAGACGATGTCCCCCAAGGGGGAGGGTTCTGTAACAACCCTGGTGAAAATTCCATGTAATAAAAGTTAATAAAGGAAAAATAATAACCACGGTTATGGGACACGTATTCCAAGCTGAATGTTGGGAAAATAATCCTCGTGTGGGTGTTAACTTGGTTTATTACGACTAAGGAAATTGGAAAAAGCAACGATTACGGATTTGGAAAGGTAAAGTGGCATTAATTTGACATTTTATTTATGAAAATAATGGAAAATTAAGAGAAAAGGAAGGTGAAAGGTCACATGTTGCATGTGAGGAGGAAAATGAAGGAAAATAATGGAAAATTGAAGAAAATAGAGGCCTCAGTTGGTGTCATTTTTTTCAATGTAACCTTTTTTTAGTTCAATTTTGGAGCTCTCTCTCTATTCTCTCTATCTCTCACACTCTTAGACACTTAGATTTTTCTTGGAGCATTTCAACTTTGGATAAAGAAAGGTAAAGAAGGCGAAGAGGAAGCAAAGATCAAGCAAATACAATGGGATTCTTTGTAGGTATCAATTTGCATGTGTGGTTTCCTTGCTATATTTGGCATGCATGGTGTGGCATGTGTGTTCTTGGTTCTCTTTTTGTCATTGGCATGGGTTTTGCCAAGTGTGAGTATTTTTAAACCTAGCCTTGTCATCTATGGATAGCCATGGTGTGATGGGGTTCTCATGTTTTGGTTAAGCTGGATTTCCAAATGGATTCGAAGCTGAGTGAGGTGGATCTCTCAATGATAGAACACATGGCCTACTAACCCCTGAACTGGATTGTGGGTTGCGGTAAAGCCAGATTTTTTGTTTCCTTGATTGACCTAAGAATCCTCAATCGGTGAATGGTGGGATAGACGATAAATCCTAGAAGTGGGTGCTCTCCATCAAGCACAGGAATCCCTTGATGGGATATACGATAAAGCTTGGAGAGTGGAGTCTCGGTTAGGGCCTAGTGATCCAGTGTGGATTGCGTTAAAGCCTAGAGAATAGGAGACAAGAAAATTCCTCATAGTGTAGGTGGAGAAATCCAACGTCATCCATGCTTGTTTTGGCCTAGTGATCTGGTGGAGATCACGATAAAGCATGTTATTACATGTTTATTATTTTGGCCTAGTGATTCAGTGTGGATTACGGTAAATCCTAGTTTCTATTGATGAGGGTGAGGTGATTTAGCCTCGGGATGCCCTGGTTGGTTATTTGGTTTGAGTCCCACATTCATGCTTGGGATGTGGAATAGGGGTGATTGTATGAAGAGAGATTTGGGTTAGCCAATCTATGGTCGGGTGGAACGTGGTAGTCCCATACCAAGTTGGCTTTTGCATTCATGAATAAGAGTTCCTTCCTTAATATCATGTGTATAAATGTACTGGTTTATATGTGGATTTTATGGCTGATGTATCCTTGATATTTCTATTGTTATTATGCTGGCTATAAGCATGTATTATGATGGTGATGATGTATGGCTCTCCTCATATTTTTATTTGTAAATAAATGAACAATGTATCTATGACCTAATATATTATAATGCATCTAATGATATAAGAGAACAATGCTTCTCAGCGATTCTCAGATAAGTATGAGACCCCTATGCTCAGATATGTCATTTAAACCTGTAGATTACTTATTTGTGACACATTTTACGAAATTCCTGTCATGGTCCAATCAAGTCCTTGTTCAAGTAAATGATTTCGTATCATAATTATGTCGTTATCTTTCAGTTCTGAAGGTGTCATGGAGTTATGGGAAGTGATTTGAGCTCTCGGCCTTAAAAATTAGCACATAAATCGGGGTCGTAGGTTCAAAATGATTGGGAAAAGTCCCCAGACGCATGCATACCCATGTTTTGTGTGAAACTGGAGGTTTCCAGTCACACTCTTACCCATGCCAAGGGAGCGACTGGGGGATTGATGCATGAAAAGGTCATTTCCATTTAGCGGCTAGCCTCCTAGAAGGTTGGGATGGCTCTTGAGTGTCCTATAGCAAGTGCAAAAGCTCTGTGTAGTTGTGTTGTGTCGGTTCCACTTCATTAAGATGACATGGGAGGTTGAATCAAATCATAGTAGCCTCTCGTCACATGTTTACCTCGGTTTCCCTGTTACTTGGGTAGATATGGGAGGAGGGTGTTACATGAGTGATAAGGAGCCATAAGGGAAAAGGAATCTAAGGTATTATAAGGAGGTGATCAACCCCACCCTTGCTAACAAGAATTACCTTTTTATCTTGACCAGTGCTCAAAATAAAATGAACATTGCAAATATTATAACTAATTCCCACAAGCTTCAAAGTGAAATCGAGTAATGGTCTATTCCCAAAACACCTTGGGATGAAAGAATCTGCCTTCTCTCCGATACTAAGAGAATCAAATATGAAAAACACTTTCTCTTGGATTGCCCTGCCATTACTCACTTTCGCTCTCCTTTTCAAAAGATTGGCCCCACTACCAACGTTTTTGACTTGTTAAGTCAACAAAACTACAGTGACCTCAGAACACTTCTCTCCATTCTTTTTTATCGCATAAATAAAATTTTAAATAATCTCAATTAATTTCTTCTTTCGTAAGGTCTGAAAGGCCATATTGGTCTTAGTGACATCATCATCATCATCATCATTATTATTTGTAATTTAAAAAAAAAAAAAAAACATTAATCTTATAATTTTATAATTAAATTTGAAATATAGGTTTGATAATAGTATTTCACTTAAAATATATATTTTAATAAAAAAACTCTTATAAAATTTAATATTAGTTAATTTAATATTAAAATTAATATGTGATAACATAGAATATAAATAGTGAATTTTATGCAAAATGATAATAAGAAGAATTTAAAATTATTTTAAAGTAATTTGATATAATTGACTAATACTTCTATTTTTATTAATATTTCCATTTTTATATCCATTTGTAATAATCTGTGTTTTTCAAATTATTATTACTTTTACTATAAATTTTTTTATAAAATTTATTTTAATATTTTTGTATACCATGTAGCTATTAGTAAACCTCTGGGGATTACAAGTTGTCCTCCTCTCATAAACCAGGTAGCCAACATGGAGATTTAAATCTTAGATATCTAAAATTTCACAGATTTCACATTACTTCGATGACCAATTAAATTGCAAAACTTATCTTAATTTAGATACATATATTAATCATATTAATCTAACAACTTTTCACAATATCTAAAACCATACCCTCTCTACTAAATAAAAAGAAACATATTAATACTATTATTTTTATTCTTCCATATATAAATGATCTCTTAATTTCTTAGCTCTAGTTCTTGCCATTATTCTGAAAGAGGGCTCTTAACCAATAAATTGTCGTAGTTGGGCAGAGAGGAGAAGTGAATCGTTGGGAACCATTCAATTTTTCATAAACATTTCATAATCGAATTTACCTGGCTCACCTTTGTGTGAGTTTCATTGTTTCCATTCATGGAAGAACTTACAGAGGGCTTACTTCGTAGCAATCAACAAAACTATACTCGAAAACCTTAGATTGTCGATCAAGGAATTCTCTCACGCGTAGTGGTTAGTTGAGTGGTGGAAAGCAAAGCAAGGTGCACGTTGCAGCCAACCATAGTTGTGAATAAAATAAGGTGGGTTTGAGACAAGCACGGTTCAAATCTGGGAAGAGGAAGTAGGATTTCGACACTGCAACAGTGAAAGGGTTGGAGCTTAACATATACAGTTGCTAAAAACATTCAAACATGATAACTGGTAAATAAAATCAAAACCTACGGAGACAAATAATCTAGACAAGTGAAAATTGCCTCATCAACCAAAGTTGGGAAGTGGGTTTGGGTCAATGCCAAACAATATCGGGGCATTTTAAAACGAAGACTAGCTCGTCTAAAATGAGAGCAGACAAGGAAAAAACGGTCTCATAGGGAAATTACTCGTGCCCTTCACAATAAACGATATTCAAACAAGTCCCCTGTGCAAGCATATGGCAATAACACGCCCAGAGGAAAACTCATTGATGGTTCTTCCTTGTATAGTCGCACATCCACACCTCTCACCTAGTCATTTGATCTCTATGTGAAAGAATTGTTAAGTGCAAAAAATATTTTGGAGGTTTTAGAAGCTTAAGATAAGGAAAGGATCATACAATTCATGTAATAACAACTGAAAACCAGTCTTTAGCAAAAAAGCAATAAAATTTTGAAGGAGGAAGTAGAATTGCTACAGGAATCTCTCCTTATAGGAAAGACATAATGGCAATGCATGAAGGCAGATGTGAAAAACATGAAGAAATTTGTAGTGGAGAGTACAGAGGTGGTGAATGTGGAACCATCCTAGGATAAAGGGAAAATGGTTTCCCAAATAGACAACCATGAAGAGACAACAAGAGAAGAAAGGATAGGAGGCTCCACAAAAGTTTCCAAAACTTGCGCTGAAGTTTTTAGTAATTACGTTAATAGGGAAGGAGAAGAAAACATTCGGGTCGACAAATTGCAAGATAGAGAAAGCAAGGAAAGCCAAGATATAGCAACAAACATAATTATTAAAGGGGTGAAAGACTATGGGAAAAATGAATCTACTTTTGACCTTGCAAGGGACTTATGGAAAGACAAGCTGTTATGGAAAGGACAAATATGCCAAGCATGGAGGGTAGGAAAATTTAACGGTGAGAGAGCCAAGCCCATAAGAGTAATCATACCTAGTTTGTATGATAAAGATATCATTCTAAGCAAGAAGCAACTGTTGAGGGGTTCTCAATTTTTTCTAAAAGAATATTTAACTGTAAGACAACAAGAGAAAAGGAGGGAGGAAATGTCAAAGGTTAGGGACTCAAGAGATGCAGGAAAGAGAGCATGGATTTATAAAGGTAGAGCTGTGATAATGTGATTTAGACCTCCTTCTAAAACAAGGCAACAAGATGATAATAAACAAGAGACAAGAAACTCTTTAGCATGAAATCGGGAAGCAAGGTCAATATGGGAAAGCAGGGACAAAGACTCCACTGTGAGTCTTGCATGTCAAAACAAATAGCAATCAATTCATACCTAGGTTTCCTTAAGTTTAGTTTATTGGAACTACAGAGGTTACCCATGGAGACGAGGACCTGGGTTAGGGCCTATTGTGGAAGGTAGAGACATAGACTTCCTCATAGAAATACATGGGCATGAAGTGTGGAAGACAGCCTTGTTTGAAGGGTACTGGAATATGGCAATGTGGAACATGGTATTAGGGAATGGAAAAGGACACGGGGGTATCATGGTATTAGTGAGAGAAAAATAAGGTCGTTTCATTCAGGTAGAAAAAGAAGACTCAAATAAACAATTGGTTTGGTTTAAAATATTAGAAAATGGGAATCACGTTAGAATTGCAACATGCTATTTTGCGTTGCAAGTTTCAAAAATCTACAAAAGTATAGGGCTTGGCCACAAATATCGCTTTGTAGCCTTAAAGGTATATATTGCAACATATTCTCAGTTAGGTGAAGTCATTATGGAGGGTGATTTCAATGTTAGGACTGCAAGTGAGAAAACTAGCATTCTTTGTTTTAAAGAAGACTACGACCCTGTTTGGCTTACAGAAGGGAGAAATCATCAATGGGAAATAATTTTAGAGGACAAGGGCTGCAATCTCTTTGGTGAAAAATTGCTTACTCTATGTCTGGATTTCGATTTAGTCATTTGTAATGGTTTGACTAGATGAAAGTTAGGTAATTTCACTTGCAATACTTACAATGGAGCAAGTGTAGTAGACTATGTAATTTGTTCACATAGTTAGTGTGAGAAAATGGAGGAAGTTCTGATTGGAGATCAACTTTGGCACTTAAAATTATATCACAAGCCATTTTATTTAAGTTTCTCTTGGATCAGAAAGAAGCAGTTAGGGTCAAAAACTTAGTGTGTTCAACAAAATATTCTAAAGGGAATGATTATTTTGACTCCAAAAAATTGTAATACCTTCAAAATAGCGCTATAGAGGCTCTTCGAGAAGGAGAAAATCCCATTTCATGACCTGCATAGTCATGAATTAACACATTTAATTCAAAGTGCACTTGTAGAGTGCAAAAGAGACAAAATTAAGAAGTCTTAAACAAATTGCTTTCCGGTTAATGCTTGGTTTGAGGAGGAATGAAAAAAGGCAAGGAGAGTGTGGAAAGAGTCAAACAAGGATAACATAAAGCTCAAAGCTTACAAGCAGATATTAAGAAAGAAAAAGGTTGATTTCATGGTTTCAAGGAGAGGAGAACTAATCTTCCTTGGGAAAAATAAACCCAAATTATTTTGGAAGGAGCTCCAACCGAGAAAGATGTAAATTTAAGACAATATTATAGCTTCTAAATGGTTTGACTATGCAAGACAACTTTATGAGCAAGATCCCAAGGTTGACCCTCCTCCCTTGGTCAACACTAATACAAAACTCTTCATGTTGCAAGAGGTAAAGATGGGTATCAAGAAGTTAGGTGTTGGAAAAGAAAAAGACTTAGCTGAACTCCAAGCATAGTATCTAAAGTGGAGCTTAAAATTTATTGCACCTCACATTAAAAAAAATTCAACAACATCATACAACAGGGGTTCCCCACAGATTGGACAACTAGTTTGGCAATACATCTTTTCAAGAGTGGTGACGTCAATAGTCTCTCTAATTATAGGACCATAATGATAAACACCTTGTTTGTGAAGTTATTTGGAAGCATGTTATAAAATAAAATTAACAAGTGGGCAGAAGAAAGAGATAAACGTGATAAAGGGAAAGCAGTTTTTAGACCTAAGCATTCCACAGTTGATCATGGTATAAATTTAAGGCACATCATTGAAAATTTTTGGGAGAAAAAAAAAAAGTCTTTTGTTGCTTTATTGATTTCAGAAAGCCTTTCACATGGTTCCTACGGTTAAGCTTTTGATCTAGGTGCATATTGGTGGCCACTCGCCTATTCCACTTGGGGCCCCACCATTGTCTCTAAGTTTTTCAGCTTCCTTAATTATAGCACAGTTTACTATTTTTAGCAGTTTTTCGAGTCCTAAACTTCCAGAGTCATTTTGAGGCCCTAAACGATGTTTTTTGGAAAAACTGGGAGCAACATGTGTCCATGCATTAATGTTTCTCCCTTATAAGTTGTAGACCTCAGATAGATCTTTCTAACGAGGTATGTTGTGTGTCAAGCGGAGATCGTATGCCAAAGTTACGTCCCCGGGAAGTTGATGTACCAATTTACCGAAACAGGGCCCATAGTTTTGGCACTTCATCTCCTAAGGTTAGGTTTTTGGATGTTTGGTTTTCCATTGTTTCTCAATCATAAATAGGCTCTCGAGCCTCATTGTAACATAGTTCAGAGGCCTATAGCCACCACATCTCTTCTTAGAGATAATCTACCAATGCCCTAGCTAGTTTATTTTCACTCTGTCTGTAAGCAAATTTCAGTTCTTTGATATTAATGAAATGAAGTGTCATTTCCGTTGCATCTTTGTATTTATCGTTATATGTGTATTTTTTTGCATTCCTGCATAAATCTGGATCAGTGGTATCAGAGCAGTCTATTTTTTCTCGATCCTTCTTTACATGTCCCCAATGAGGTTGGGGTATAAGGAGTTAGGGCTCGATCTGGTTGAACCTTTGCAAGATCAGCCTCGCAAACCCCGACAACCGCCCATGGGGGATGAAAAGAAAGATGAGGGAGATGCCATATATAGATGGTTGAATCTATTAGAAGGATATTTCTCGGTTCATGAGTTTTCGACCATGAGAAGATTATTTTTGCACTCCTCAAAGCTACCCCCCATGTCAAGGACTGGTGGGAAACCCACTGTGAGAAAAAGGACGAGACATAACCCTCTATGTTCTTGGCCGTACCCAGTTGGAATTCTTTCCAAGACGCCATCAAGGAACAATATTATCCTGTGGGGAGCTATGAGGACAAGTACATACAATGGACCATGTTGCGGCAACAAAGGGATCAATATGTGCATGAACTGACGAATTTGTTCCATACCCTGCACACAAAGTTGGGTATCAAAGATTCAGAGAAACATTTGGTGCTTAAGTATCACAATTGTCTGCACAGATACATTCAGGAGGAAATGGAGTTCCTCGACATTTGCTCGCTTGGTACGACATACCGGTATGCCGCCAATATTGATAAGAAATTTAAACAGAATAAACGAGACTTTGGATATGCAAATCAAAAGCAAGGGAAAGGTGCCCCCAAATCATAGAACAAGGTACAAAGCCAAGGCATGGAGGCCTAAGACAACATGCTAAAGTCGCAAGCAAAGAACAACACCATGAAGCCAAAGAAGGAGACGAGAAAGTGGTGTGAGTTCCATAAGAGCTCCACTCACAAAAAAGTGAGTGTCGGGCCAAGTAGTCACTGGTGGTTGAGATCAGGGCTTTTGAATAAGATGCATGCTCCAATTTTGAATCAGAACCCAACAAAGGGAATGACAAAGGGAAGTAGATTATTGATGCGGAGCCCAACGCCACCGTTGCCACTATGAAGATCCAGAAGGAGGAACCTGAAGATCCAAAGGAGGAGGAGCGTCTCTTCCACTCCCAAATGTGGGTAAAGGGTTCCCCGTTACAGTTCATTGTCGAAAGTGGGAGCCAAAAGAACCTCATTTCAGTAGAGGCCATAAAGAAGCCGGGCTTTCCAACGCCACAGCACACTCACATCCGTACACCATCGGGTGGCTTCACCAAGGACCGTATCTTCGCGTCATCCAACAGTGTCACCTTCCCTACAGCATCAAGCCCTTCATGCATGAGGTATTACGTGACATTGCTCCTCCTGATGTTTGTGATGTATTATTAGGCCAACCATACTTGTGGAAGTGACATGTAGTGTATGAGTCCCGACCTCGCGTTTTTATTGTTACTTTGGGCAATAAGTTGTACAAAATACTAGAGGTACCACTGCCTTTTGCTATCTCTTTAGTTACTGCAAAAAAATGCAGTAAGCTCATTTCCAAAACCAAGAAATTTGTTTTCCTGAAGATCTGCCCCCGGGGTAAGAAGGCTATAGCCACAACCTCCAGACAAGGCTCCTCCGCACGACAAAAACAAATGGACAAGGTCATGGAGGAGTACGGGGACGTCTTGACCTCACCCACAAGGGTGTCGCTGCACTATCAGATCAAGCACCCCATTGATTTGACCCTAGGTGCACTGCTACCCAATGGATTGACCTATCGGCGCTATGTTCTGGAGAATGATGAAATCAAGAAACAGTTTCAGGAGCTGCTGCAAAAAGGTCACATCCGGCCAAGTTCATCACCCTGTGGGAGCCCAATCACATTGGTACGAAAGAAGGATGGGACTTGGAGACTCTATATTGACTATCGGGCGTTGAACAAGATCACTGTCTGGAATAGGTACCCGATCCCACATATTGATGACCTTTTGGACCAACTCAAAGGGGAGAAATATTTCAGCAAGATTGACTTGAAGTCTGGGTATCACTAGGTACTAATCGAACCCTTCAATGTGTGGAATACTGCCTTCAAAGCCAAGGAGGGCCTTTTCGAATGGCTAGTCATGCCTTTCGGGTTGACGAATTCTCCCGCAAACTTCATGAGGTTGATGGATGACATCTTGCAGCCATTCACCAACTCATTTGTAGTGGTGTACTTGGATGACATTCCGATCTTCAGCCAAACTTGGGAAGAGCACCTCCACCACATCTGACAGGTCCTCCAAACACTGCAACAACACAAGTTGTGTGCCAATTTGGAGAAGTGCACTTTTGGCATGACCCGGGTTCAATATCTGGGATACATTATTGATGAAAGGGGGGTGCATGTGGATCCAACTAAGATCCAAGTCATTCAGGATTGGCCAGCCGCAATCACTCTAATTGAGCTTCGCAACTTTCTGGATCTTGCAAATTTCTACCGCAGGTTCGTGGGATTCTCTCATATCACTTGGCCCTTGAGTCAAGTCACCAAGGGAGGAGCGAAAGAAAAATTATTTTTGTCGGAATCTCAATAGAAGACATTCTTAGAATTGAAACATCGCCTCTATTCTGCTCTAGTGCTCACATTACCAAACTTGCAACAGACATTTGAGATCGAGACAAATACCTTTAACTATGCTATTGGGGCAGTTCTTACTCAACAGGGGCATCCAGTGGCATCAGGGAAAATTTTAAGAACCCCCCTAAATTTATATATATAATAAATGGGCGAATCCTCATGATACATAGGAAAAATGGAAGGCGATTTTATTAATAATATAATATGTATATATAATTTTTTGGCGAATTTCTCATGAGATTATATTATCTTGTAAAATCATGGCGAATCACCAATACAAATGGCGAATCACTACTACAAAATGGTGAATCGTTGTCTAGTGGAGTTTGGGGTGTTGGTTCCAATGAAGATATGGTAGTTGAACCAAGAGTAGAAGGAAGAGAACCAACAAGACCAAGCATGGCACATGGTGACTCGTGAGGGAAGTAGTTCTCGTGCAGTTTGGAAAATGCGTTCTTCTAGTTACGCTAAGCGTAGTGTTGTTGCTCATGCTACTACTAGCACGAGATATTGAGGTTGGAGAGGAGTTTGAGGAGAAATGAACAACAATGGGAAGAAAAGAAAACATGCTATTAAAAAAAGTGTTGATAAACATTGGATCTGATCCGAGTGCCATGGTACAATAACAATATCGCAAAATACTTGAGATGTTCAACTATGGAAACATAATTTACATTACAACACCATCACGACTCTTACACAACCATATTTATGGAAATGATTTGATCTTTGGGAATATCTTAAAGGAAAACCTAGCATGGTAACTATAATAAGGTGAATTGCTTCTCACTTCTTCAAAATATTATTCCTTCTCGTGCCTTCAAAATATGGATATTGAAAGGAATATGTGCTAGTTGCAGCCACCCTGTTGAATCTGTTAAAATTATAAACATCAACATGAAGAGAACCATTAGAAAAACTCCATTCGGAATTCCCCATGTCATGCCCATGCCATGCCATGAATCTGTTTGTAGCAGAATCCCACAAGTAGTAGCAGTGGCACTTTGTATTTAGCTCCATTGATTGGAGAGGAGGTCCACTCTAGAACTTGCCAATGCTCTCCTAGTATTGTTGTACAAATGATGTCTTGTTTTGAATTTGTACAAGGAGAGATACATTTTCTGTATATGCATCTTTTCAAATCTGGTAGTTATAACTTCTAAGTCCAAATAAAATATAACCCAAAGAACCATCTTGTTCTATAGGCATGACAAATCGGGCGGATATCAATTGCGGCAAGTTGTTCGTGGATGTGATGAATTCAATTATGAGTGAAAGCGAGTTTTCACCCTCGTTAATGCGTGCAGTCGAAGACCTTGCTCACTACATTTTCAACAATCGAGTTATTCATATAAGTATTTGCGAGTTTTCATGGAAATTTAACATGGTATCAAAGTAGAGATCAGTATAAAGACCAGCACCAAGTTGATCAATTAGGCTAGAGCACAGATCAATCAAGAAGGCTAACACTAGAGTTTCAGTCACGTTTTTTCATGTATTTTTCATTTTCCGTGTAGCAGGGTCCATTGAAAGTATGGAACATGAGTACTCCTTGGATGAGGAATTAAATTTTGCATCCAAAGAATACTCCCGCTCGAAATTTGAGTAAAAACTTGGGAGATAAGTTGAAAATGTAGTTTTATTATTTTATTACTTTTTTAATCTTTTTATTTTTTTAGCCCCCCATGGTTGACATCATCATCTTGAATCCTATTGGTTATTATAAAGTTTATTTTGGTTGTAAATTTTTTCTTAGGAGGCCCATTTTAGACCTCAAAGGTTCTCTAATGATTAGTTGAGATTTGTGTGAGAAGCATAATGCTTTCTCAAGAGAGATATATTGCTTTGTAATAGATTCAATTGCTCCAAGTACAATCGATAAAATAGCCACATCAAGCAAGCGAGTTTTCCCTATTGGGTTTCCGAGAGAAAAGCGTGTCAATTGTGTGATGTGTTTTTATCTCTGTGTCTTTTATTCCACTTGCTTATAAGTTGCTAAAAGGCATTGTATCTTGGTCAAAGTTAACTAGTTTCAATTATCGAGAGATTCATCTAAGTAGTTGTAAATTTTTCATGGAAATTTAACAAGGTAACGTTGAATGTTGTGGCTAAAAGGCAAGCTACCTCGCAAGAAGAAACCCAAAACCAAAAAATTCAATAACCTAGCCTAGTATTTATTTGAGTACAAAAAAGCGACTTAGAACCTTCTAATACATCGAACATTGAGCGGCGACCATAGTTTAGAACCTTTTAATACGGCCGAGAAGTTCCTTGGGCAATTTGATGCGATTCAAACAATTCTAAAAAAAAATCGGAGAACTTGGCCAAACAAAATTGAGACTTCAAATAAAGAATGTAAAATGAAATGTATTAAGAGTTAAAACAGAGAGGAGGAAGCTACAAAAGGAGCCCAAGTTAGATCTCTATTCACTTTGAGTTTTGGATAAGGTCGGTTGTTCTTGCAAAAGCCTCTACGAGTGAAAGGCAACGGCAAACATTTCAACAATGGAAAAAATTTGAAAATAATAGATACACGGGGGCATGGGATAGGGGTGAAGTGTATTTATTGATTATCTTTTACTTATACGGCAATCACCATAATACACCCATGCAACGAAAACAAATTCAATTTTCTCATGGGCAATAGTCCAATTAGTAGTGGCACCTACTGATGACAAAAAAAGATGCCTTTCTTGTGCACCCCGGGAAGAAATTAAATGATATGGTTATTGACTTTCTAGTAACGACTCTAGGAACGTGTTTAGCCATATTTTCTTACCATTAAGACAAGAAAGATAATTCGAGTGCATTGAAGATAGCTTCTTCCTTGATGGGGGTATGCGGACTATTCAAGGTCTTCACCAACCTTTTATGAATTGCTGCAAAGTGGACTAATGTGTATGCCTTGGGCAAGATGATGTCACATTTCGTGAGGGCGATTGTTGCAATTGTTTCTCAAGTAATTAACTTGTAGGTGGGTTACGATTGCGGGTAATTAACTTGTAGGTGGGTTACGATTGCAAGAATTTAAAATGGACCTTTGACTGCTAAATAGAGAAGTAGTGCTAGCAAGTAGCCTTTAGACCTTTTGTCTCTTATATTCAAGGGATCGTTTTGGTTATATATGTATTTGATAAGTTTGCCACTATTTTGCAATCTTGTTTTAAATTGAACAATATTTATATCTATAATAATAGTAGAGCCATATAAAACAGGCAATGAAAGAGAACAAATACATTTTTGCAAAAGAAACCAAACAAGTGGAGTGAACTAGAACAGACTTCCAAGAGAAGCCATTATAAGATGGAAATGTGAATGAGCGGAGGCAGAGAAGCATTTATTGAAGGGCAGAGTCTACTAAAAGCAAAAGCACTGAACACAAAGCCAGACAATAACACATGCACAGAATGCAAGAGCGCTAAGTGTTAGAGCTTGAATCTGCCTTAGGTTGAAGGAGGGAAAAACTCAAGATAACACCAAACCAAGCTCAGCCTCGTAGCTAGCCCTACGAGGACAGGAGAGGGCTCTCTCTGGGTCTATCTTGTCAAAAGATGTCCAATAGGGGCTGAGATGACTCAAATGAAAAACGGATACGATTTTAGGCTAGTAAATAAATATGAAAGAGGTAGTTTAATGAATGTCCGAATTTTATGGGTTGTATGGGACAAAGGACGACATGAGCGGAGAAATTAAATCAAAGACACATATTATCTCATGAGGCAAGATAGGCAAGAGGTTTAGCATCAAATTTGAAATACTTGTGGAGTGGGTAGACTGTTAAGAGGTTGACAAGGGCATAATAGATGAATCCTTACCAAACGAGAAGAAAACCACAGAACATGAACACTTTCCCAAGGCAGAGCAATAAACTGGATTCTACCTTTCTTACTTAAAAGCATTCAACTAGCAATGATTATGAATGAACGGTAAAACATAACGGGGTACATATGAAACGAGAAAGAAAGACATATGCTAAAGTCATTACCACATGAATCTCATGAAAGCAGATTTGTATCATTTCATTAATTCTCTGTCAAAAGCTGTACGACCAAACGGTGAGTTATTCTTCCACACCTTTCCCGAGAACTCTCTCCCTTTACAAATGATTTACAATACAATAAATAGGACCAATTTTTTTAGAATATGGATCGACAGAACGGAGAGTCATTACAACGACTCAAGAGCTGAAAAACTAAAGATAGAGAACAAAAGCCAAATAATCTTCAAAAAGTTTGCATTACACTTGAAATACTGTTTGATAACCCACGAGGAGGCAACACACGTAGCGTAGATCTTATAGCGAAGACAAACATAGGCAATCCAACCTATCTTCTTGCTTGTTGTAGATATCTACGTTTTATATCTAGTTTTTTTTGGTCTTTGACTTTCCACTTTTTCCTTTGCAGTTTGAATAAAAATTACCTTTTAATAAAAATAGTTTTGAATTTTGCCTTTAATTAAGGGAAACGGAATTCCGCAATCGACCCATGATAAAAAGCGACACTCCTTGGACCTCTTGGGCCATGCCCTCGAGATAAGCTGTAGTTTTCCCCATCAACCCCTCCGACATTTGTCCGATAGCTTAAACGATGCAAGATCGATCCGATACTAGGGGAATTTAAGTTTTCATTTTGCGATTTGAGCATGAGGAATAGCCCAATTAAAGCTCGATAAATTTGCAATTGACATTACGTTATCCCCTTATCTCACTTGTCCACGCAAGAGAATTGATGTACTTTATTTTCCTATATTTCCAAGTGGCTCTGTATTCGCTCGACTTCCCATGATCTACGAGTATAGTGATTCATACTTGATGGCTCTTGAACTCGCGGATTCCTCATACAACGACTAAAATTATTGGTGACATATACAAGATCTGCGGCTTTCGAGAGAGAACGCTTCAACATTGGTTATGCATTTAATTGTTCTCTTGGAAAGCGCCCTTTTGTCTAACGACATTTTTCCTTGAGCTTGAGCGCACCTGCAGCATTTTTCAATGCACCAAGTCAACGAGCTCATTTCCATAGAACTCGCCCTCATTAACAATAACCCTAGACCCATCATCACCAATGCTCTCCGGCTTTCCACGTATAATGAACAACATTCGATCGACGAGGGGTATTTCATCCGCTAAAATGATCTTGTCCTTAATATAAGACCTTTGACACAATCTTTCGAGATATTGCATCAACTATAATATCTTCTATAATAGTGAACGACCACACCTTCGACAAAATAATTGCATTCATTTTAATGTTTTGAGGTAATAGTGGCACAATCCTGCTTGGGAGGCTATGTGCGTCGCGCGCGCACCCGATGCGCCGCGCGCAAGCTGGGCTGCACGTGCCCTTAGAAAACACACGGTGTAAAACTTCCCAACGCACCGCGTCGCGCCTATGCGCCGCACCTATGACCAATGCGCGCGCGCAAATTAACACACACGGTCGGTCTCTCTCAAACACGGTTTGCTCTTACACTTTCAAAACACGATTTCTCCCTTGGATTTTTACGAATGACACTTATTGCAAAGGAATAAATAGCTTTGAGAAATATCTTGATAAGAGATGGTTTTAATTTTTTTCTTCTCAAAACCCATTTTGTAATGTTTTTTTGATTTTGGCAATTTTCATTTAATAAAAGCTGTGTCTTTTCTTTCATTGACTTTTCGGACTTGAAATGATGAAATTGGTTGATTTTTTGCGGGGATGTTGGCGTTGAACTTTGGCAAAGGAGGACCGAGAATCTGCGAGTGAAGAACTTCATGGTGGAAAGATACATCTTATTACAAAAATGAATTCGACAATTTCTTATTCAAAACGAGTTTTGAACAAGAAATGTCCTTGAATATGTTTGATGATAAAATTTTGAGCGAGAACTTGTTGGAAACAATCCTCATGGCACTGCGAGGCATGATTTGACATTTCGAGAAGACCGAAACCTAGACTCGGAAACTAAAATGACTCTTTTTGACCAAAATAGCATCTATGATTGCAAATGACTTGAAATGAACTTTGATGATTTTGGAGAAATTTTGACCAACCCAGCAAGTACAAACATGAGGGAAACAGGGAAAACCAAACCCTTCCGTCGATCAATGGCATGCCCCTAATGGAATGCGGATGAATGAGTGGAATGAGACACCTAAACAATGAAATGCAATAAGAGAAATGATCTCGACGGAGGGCTGTAAAGACCAACTCTAACATTGGCTCCAATGGGGATGGTAGCTCCTTGGAGATGCCAAGAACGACGAATCTTTGGGAGAAGCGGACCAGTGCCTTATCCATTGGGCTATGGAGTGCATTATTTGACAAAAAAAACTCAAGGCTGTTGACTAAATTTATTTGACTAAAACTTTAACTTAAAAGCTGACTCAACTCTTAAAACAGAAATGAGTCGAAACAAACCGAATAAATGACTCATGACTGACTTAACTAAAACAAGTATTTACAAAGCTTTTGAAAAAAAGGCGGCGGTTCATCAAGATTTGAAAGCATGATGACAACCACCCGCATGCGATGAAATATGTACAATCATGTGTAATGAGCTTTCCAATGTAACCAATCAAGCGAGATGCCTTCTGATCGATTCTCCGATCGGATCTCCTGGTCAACAATAAATACTAGTAGCTCGGGCATCCAAAAAACATAATTGACCATGATCTCCTTCATCACCGAACACGGCAATAATCACCTTCACTGCTTGTGCAACAAATTTTCCATTGGATCTGAAAAAACATGAAGATTTACCTCCCTGCTAAAAGAATAAGGTGTCTTTTTCGTCTTGCTTCGATTTTCCTTCATAATGTACTTCGGTAAAAAATATGTTCCTGGTCCTCAAAAAATTCTGAACAAACAGATGAAGCGATTTCCTCTTCAAAGAACATTTCAAAACATGAAACATATGAAGAAGAATCTGAATGGCGAGTCTGAATGTTACGATCTTCCGTAACTTTGAATATATTGTAGGTCATCTTCATATGATATGACGACCAGATTCTCATTGCATTCATCAATCATGAGAAAAGAAACTTGAGATGATTCTTGAAACCCAACACTATCATTTCTATCGTCTACCATGAATTCATCACGAGAAACTTTTTTCACTTACTTGAACAAAGATCTCATCTTGTTGTTCATGAACTGCCTGGATTACCTTTTTATGAAGGCTTTGCTCTAATGAAATGAGAACATTTGGATTCACAACTACGTCTTTCGCATTCCAGATGATTTCAATAGTAGAGTTCTCCCTCATGAGATTCGAGTACAAGGTATTCTTGGTCATCACAATCTGAATCTAGATATGAAACAGTGACTTGACATTATCACATTACGAAATTGAAACTTGACTTCCCCGCATCTTTGTCTTCTTCTATGGACAGATTTGAAACAAAACTTTCTCTTTCATCATTTTCGACCATATGGCAATCTTCGACTTGCTTGATCTAGATAAATATCCTTCAAGATTTACGTGTCTATCTTTGTAGCGGATTTTCATACAATGCTTCCATGATTTCTCCAGTCCATCAATTCATTATCTCCGTAAAAATTCTCAAGATCTTCAATGAAACTATCAACGTGTTCACAACAATTCTGCACTAACATTAAAGGCTGGACAAGACTCTATGTACCTTTCAAAGAACATGGTATGAAAATCCTTTAAACGAGTAAATAGAAGCAGGTGGAGACTTTCATACCAAGATCGGGCTTCATCTTCCGGAGTAGCCATAAACATTTTCTTCAAACAGTATTCAGGAAAATCAATCTTTAATCTATGCACATGAATGTGAAATTTCACCAGATGAAGAGAAGCGTCATTACCTTCCACATTTCTGAACATAGGCAAATTCTGAAGCCAATCCACCTTGGGCATCTTATCTGGAAAACTTGGGATGTGATCTCGGCTCATGGGAGCGTATCTTCTTGCAACTCGATCCATCTTGAAAATCTTAAATCTACTGATCTCTTTGCAGTGAAGTCACCATGAAGCATTGATCTATGGATTTTTCAGTGAATGAAGTCGCCAGGTGAATGATTTCAGCCTTTCTGAGGTCTGATCGTTGTCCACCATCAACAATCAAATCTAAACTTGATACATGTACTGGGGCAAGACAATCTACAAGTCGAGTGTCACGTTTCACAAGCTAGACCATCTCGTCCCCAGTATGGTCGCCACTATGTTAGAGCTCGAATCTGCCTTAGGCTGAAGGAAGGAAAAACTCAAGATAACACCAAACCAAGCTCAGCCTCGTAGCCATGAAGGCAGAGAGCCTCTCTCTTATATCATCGCAGAAGCTTAACTACGAAGACTGAAACTAAGTTGTGTTATCTTGAGTTTTTCCTTCCTTCGACACAAGAGCGAATTCAGCTCTAACATAGTGGCGACCATATAGGGGCGGATAGTCTGAAGCTATTGAAGCGACACACTCGACTTGTAGTGCTTGCCCCGTGCTATCGAAATTTAGGTATTGTTGATGGTGGACAACGATCGGACCACCGAAAAGGAGGCGTCGATTCACTTGTGACATTCAGCGAAAAATCCATAGATCAATGCTTCATGAGTGACTTCAACAGCGAAAAGAAGATTTCGATAATTTAAGATTTTCAAGATGGTGGTACAAAATCTCGTCCCGTGGATCACAATCCCAAGATTTTTCGAATAAAATGCCCGAATTAGTTGGCCGGGAAATTTTGCATGTTGAAATGTGGAAGGTAATGGCGCTTCTCTTCATGCGGTGAGTTTCGCATTCATGAGCAAATAGATTAAGATTGATTTTCGAATATTATTTGAAAAATGTTAATATCTCTGAAGATGAAAACCGATCTTGGTAAATTCACCACTGCTCTATTTCTTTATTTAATACCATCTTCTTCGAGGATACGAGTCACGTAGACTTTTAAATATCATTAAATGAAATTATTGGCGATACAGATGAATCAGAAGTCTGAAATTTTTAGGAATAATCGTTGATAATCATAGAACATTGTATGAAAATCCGTTACGAC
Source organism: Pinus albicaulis (assembly GCA_034641835.2). Lineage (NCBI taxonomy): Eukaryota > Viridiplantae > Streptophyta > Pinopsida > Pinales > Pinaceae > Pinus > Pinus albicaulis. The sequence goes on from CM076575.1 coordinate 821,943,185, forward strand.
ACGAAAATCTTTGAAGGAATATTTATCTAGATCGGCAATTTGAAAGATGCCATATGGCTGAAATGATGAGAAGAAAGTTTTGATCATCATTCGTCCCTGCATAAGAAAGCGTATATCTGCGAGGAGTAATTGAAATGTGATAATATAAAGTCGGTTTGACCATAATCTAGATTGGTTGTAAATGACCAAAAATACGCTAATGCTGAATCTCATGAGAGAACTACTATTGATCATGCAGATCTTGTGTGAATCCCAAGTGTTCTCATTTCATTAGAGCAAGCCTTCATAAAAGGCTGTCGAGAAGCGTTCGGCAAGATAGATCTTTGTTCAAGTAAGTGAAAAACCGTGATAATTCATGGTAAGCATTGAAAACAGTGTTAGTTTCAAGAGTGTCGAGACTCTTTTCTCATGATTGATAGTCGATAATGCGGCGTCATATCATATGAAGATGACCTCTGATATATTGATTCTGAAAGATCGAACATTTCATATGTTTCATGTTTTGAAATGTTCTTTGAAAATCTGCTCATGTTGAGTACGAGGTGACTATCTTGCGAAATATGAAGGAAAATCGAAGCAAACGAAAAGACACACTATTCTTTAGTGAGAGGTAAATCTTCATCATTTTCGAGGATCTGATAATTTAACGTCGTGATGTGATGTCGTGTGATGAAAGGATCATGGTCGAATATGTTTTGGATGCCCACGATGCCAGTATTATTGTTGACGAGAAGATACGTCAGGCGTCGAGAAGTATACGCTGATTGTTACATTGGAAAATGCATTACACATGATTATGCATATTTCATCGATATGCGAGTGGTTAATCATCATGCTTTCAAATCTTATTGAGCTCTTTGCCTTTCAAAGCTGTAAATACTTGTTTTGGGTAAATTGATCATGTCATTTATTGTTTGTTTGATCATTTGTTTTAGAGTTGAGTCGGATTTAGGGTCAAAGTTTTAGTCAAATAAATTTAGTCAACGATCTGGTTTTTGTCAAATAATGCATACTTCTTAATAAATGAAGGCAACTGTGCCTTTCTCCCGAATCTGCCGTTCGAAGGAGCTACCATCCCAGATTGGTGGTCTTCTGGAAACCCTCGCGTCGAAGAATCATTTCTCTTATTTACTTTTCATTGTTTAGAATATCTCATTCGATTCATCGCATTCCATTAGGGCATACCGTGGCTAACGGGAGGACTGAGTTTCTGTTTCCTCATGTTTAATTAGCTGGCAGGTTAGTGAGGCATCCCATCAAAGTTCTCAAGATCATTCGCGATCATAGATATTTTTGGTCAAAAAAGAGTCTGGATTTCACGAGTCACAGGTTTCGATCTTGAAATGTCAAATCGCTACTGCGGACCATGAGGATTGTTAGCATGAGTTCTCGGTTCAAAAAACATCATCAAAACATATTCGAAATAAGGAATTCATTTTGTAAATAGATGTATCTTTCCACCGTGAAATTCTCTTTCGCGCAGATTCTACAGTCACTAGCGCCAGCATCCACTACCGAAAATCAACCAATTCATCATTTCAAATAAGGAAAATCGATGAATAAAAGACACGGGATTTTATTAGTAATAAAATAAAAACGTACAAAAATGGAGTTTTGAAGAAAATTGAAACCATCGCCAAGATATTTCTCAAATGACTATTCCTTTGCAATAAGTGTTAAATTGAAAAATCAAGGAGTGTTTTGAGAAGTGTAGAAACAAAACATTGTTTGAGAAAATTTGGCTGTGTAATGTTAATTTGTGACTCATTGTCATAGATGCGCATAAGCAGCGTCGTTAGAGATTTTACGCGTGTGTTTCTCTAAAGAACGCGATGCACCCAGTCACGGCAGCGACACGAATATCTTGGCAGCGACATATATGCCATATTACCTCAAAACATTAAAATGAATGCAATTATTTTCTTTGAAAATATGGTCGTTATATTATAAATGGTGATGCAATATCTGAAAGATTGTGTCAAAGATCTTATATTAGAGACCTGACATCATTTTCGCGATGCTCCCCGTCGTCGAGATGTTGTTCATTATGCGTGGAAGGCTGGGTACATGGTGATGATGGGTCTAGGAATTATTGTTAGTGAGGGCCGAGTTCCTATGGAAATGGCCTGTTGACTGGTGCATTGAAAATGTCTTTGCCGGTCAAAACTCAAGGAAAAATATTAAAAGTTAGACAAAAGGCGCTTTCGATAGATAATTAAATGCATAATACTCTCTCGAAAGTGCGGGTATATGTCACCAATGAATTTTGAGTCGTTGTAATTTAGAAACCATCAAAGTATGAATCATATATAGATCATGGGAAAACTGAAGGCAGTCTGGCCGCTGGAAATATAAGTAAAGTACATCAATTCTCTTAGCGTGAACGATGAATAAGGAGATAGCGAATGCCGATTGCAGAATTTATCGAGCTTTGGTGAGCTGTTCCTCGTGCTCAAATCGCAAAATGAAAAGCTTAAATTCCCGATGTGATCGATCTTGCGCTCGTTTAAGTATCGGAGACAAATCTTGGAGAATTTGATGAGAAACTCGACTATCTCGAGGCATGGCCCAAGAGGTCTCAGAGTGTCGGTTACAGGTGGCGGAATTCCGTTTCTAATTAAAAGGCAAAATTCAAGGCTATTTTATTAAAAGGTAATTTTTATTCAAACGACGAGAAAAGAAGTGGAAAGGCAAAAAAAACTAGAGTGAAAATTGGATATCTACAGCGGCGAGAAGAGTAGGTTGGGCAAAAATGATGTTTGTCTTACCGATTAGATAAATACGTGTTTTTCGATAATTTATCAAGCAATTTCAAGTGTGTGCGGCTTGAAAGATTATTTTGGCTTTTGTTCTCAATATTTAGTTTTTCGATTCTTGGTATTATTGCGACTCCTCTGTCTGTCGATCCACTATTCTAAAAAAATTGATCTATTTATTATATTGTAAATGTTTTAGTAAAGAGAGAGTTACGGGAAAATTGTGGAAGAAATAACTCGGCGTTTGAAACGCTCTTATTTTAAACGAGGAGTAATAATTGATCACGGCTGTTTCATAGTTCATGTGGTAACCGACTTTTAGCATATGTCTTTATTTCATATGTACCTTGTTATGTTTTGCGAAGTTCATTCATAATAAATTTATATATTTGAATGCTGCTTCAAGAAGTCGGTTTATTGCTGCATAGCGCTTTGGGAAAATTGATTCATGATTACGTGTTTTCTTGCGTTTGTGGGATTCATCTATTATGCCCTTATTATTTCTTAGCGTCTACCCCACTCCGCGATATTTCAAATTTGTGCTAAACCTCTTGCTATCTTTGCCTCATGCTCGTTTCATCTTTGTCCATAAAATTCGGGGCATTCATTAAACCTCTTTCAAAATATTTATTTAACTAAAATCGATAATAAGATTTTTCATTTTAGTCATCCTCGGCCCACATTGAATATCTTTGACAAGGATAGACCCGGGAAAATACTGTCTCGTAAGGGCTAACTCTGAAAGAATTTGAAGCACTGTTTGACTCCCTCCTTTGTTATAAAATGAATTCAAGCTCTAACACTTAGGCATCTTGCGTGCAATCATATTGATATCACGGCTTTATGTTGATTACTTTTACTTTTAGTAGACTTCTGCCACTTCGATAAATAATACTTACTCACTTCATTCATTTCATCATTATTAATTCTGGGTGTTTCTTTTATAAATATTGTTCTTTCGTACTTGTTTTATATAATATATTATTATAGATATATAAATATTGTTCAATTTAAAACAGAGATTGCAAGGTAGTGGCAAACATCAAAATATATAACCAAAGCGATCCGCTGATATGAGACAAAAGGTCTAAAAGGCTTTACTTGTAGCATACTTCATTTGCGATCAGGTCCATTTTAAATTCTTTACTTGTCGAACCCGCACAATTTTTACTGTCAGCCACACAAGTTGGCGCCCGGAAGCAATTGCAACAATAAACCATAATGACATCATGCTGCTAAGGCATACACATTGATCCCGACTCGCGACAATTCATAAGAGGTTGGTGAGGCCTTGAATAATGCATACAGAAATATAATGTAATGCACTCGAATGTATATTTGTGTAATGGCAGAAAGTATTGGCTAAACTTTTAAGAATTAAAGTTCTTGAAAGTCGAAAATAATATATCATTTAATTTCTTACGGAATTACTGCAAGCATCTTTTTGTCATCGATAGGTGCCACTACTGAGTGGACTATTACCCATGAGAAAAAATTGGAACATTTTCGTGCATGGGTATATTATGGTGATTTGTATAATGATAAATACACTTCACCTACTATTAATATGAATTTTTCCATTGTTGGAAATGTTTGCGGTGCTATACCGTATAAGGAACTGCAAGAACTAGGCCTTATCAAAAACTCAAAGTGAATAAGTCTAACGGAAATACCTTCTTCCTCCTACTGTTTTTAACTCTTGTACATTTCATTTTACATTCTTTATTTGAAGTCTCAATTTTTGTTTATTGCTCGTTTTTAGAATTTGTTTAGATCAGCATCAAATTGAAAACTTTGGCGTATTAAAGTTCTAAACTATGAACAACATCTCAATGTTAGAGGTTCACAAAAACCTTTTTTATGCTCAAATAAACAGATTTAGGTTATTGAATTTTTGGTTTTGGAATTTCTTCTTCTTGAGGCCTTTGCGCTTTTTTAGCCACGAGCGTTCAGCGTTACGTGACCCAAATTTCCATGAAAGACTACGGCTGCTAGATGAATCTCTGATAATTGAAACAGTTAACGACCAAGATACAATGCCTTTAGCAACTTATAAGCGTGGAATAAAAGACGCGGAGATAAAAACCTCTTTGACGCTTTACTACAGATTGTGAAAACTTTTGCTGCTGATGTGTGACGCTCGTTTGTACCCCAAACCGATTAATACAAAAGTAATATATCTCTCTTGAGAAAGCATTATACTCTCACACAAATCTCGGCTTAATCATTAGAGAAACGCTGAGTCTAAATGGGCCTCCTAAGAAAATTTACAACAAACAAACATAATAACGATGTCAACCCCGTGGGACAAAAAAAATAAAAGATTAAAAGTAATAAATAATAAAACTTACATTTCAACTTATCTCCCAAGTGTTTTACTCAAATTTGCCCCCCCGGCAGAATTCGGTGTTTAGTGCAAAATTTAATTCCTCATCCAAGAATATACATGTTTCCATATAGTTTGTATTTATGAGAAAATGAAAATGCATGAAAAAGCGTGGCTGAAAAAACTAGTGTTAGCCTTCTTGACCGATGCATTAACTCTAATAGTGTCAACTTGAGTATTTGTCTTCTCTTGTCTCTGCTGATGCCATGTTAAATTTCGAAAACTACGCAGGCTAAATATATGAATGAAAGCGATTGAAAATGTAGTGGCAAGATCGATTTGCGCGCGTGCGAGGGTGAAAAAGATCCTTGAGGTTCGTAAATCCACGAACAACTTGCGATGAATTGATGTCTGGCAGATTTGTCATGCCTATAGAACTAAGCTAGTACTCTTTATTTGGACTTAGAAAGTTACTTCTGGTGTTGAATGCATATCGAAAATGTAATCTCTCCTTATTGCAAATTCAAAACAAGACATCATTTATTACAGCAATACTAGGAGAGCATTGGCAAGTTCGGTGGACCCTCTCCAATCGATAGACTAAATCTGAGTGCTTAACATTACTACTTGTGGGATTCTGCTATAAGCGAATTCATGGCATGGCATGGGTATGACATGGGGGAATTCGAATGGGATTTTCTAATGAGTTTATAGCTCATGTTGATGTTATAATTTTTAGCGTTCAACGAGAGGTAGTAGCACGTATTCCTTTCAGTATCCCGCTATTTTGAGGCGCGAGAAGAATAATATGCGAAGAAGTGAGAAGCGATTCACACCTTATTATAGTTACCATGCTAGATTTCCTTTAAGCGACATCAAATCATTTCCATAAATATGGTTGTGTAGAGCGTGATGTGTTGTAATGTAAATAATATTTCCATAATTCGAACATCGATCATTATTGTTGTACCATGGCTTTTGAATCGGAATCAATGTTTATCAACATAATGGCATGTTTTCTTTCTTCCCATTGTTCATTTCTCCTCCAGAAGCTCCTCTCAACCTCAATATGTGCTAGTGTGGCATGAGCAACAACACTAAACGAGACTAAGAAGAGCATTTTCCAAAACCTTGCGAGGAGAACTACGCTATACTTGTCACCATGTCCCATGTGAACTATGTTGGTTCTTTCTTCTATATTTGGTTCAATACCATGCTCTTCATTGGAACCAACACCCCAAACTCGCTAGACAGCGATTCACCATTTTGTAGTGGTCGCCATTTGTATTGGTGATTATGCTGTTTACGAATAATATGTCTAATAATGCAATATATATACATATTATTAATAAAATCAAGCGCTATACTCCTATGTATCATGGTCATAATATATATATATATAAATTTAGGGGATTCTTAAGAACCGCGTCTCTTGGATTAGCCTGGTGTGGAAATATGTGGGCAAGATGTTTGTCTCGATCTCAAATATGTATTTACAGAATTTGGCCAATGTGAGCATGAGTGTTTCGATAATCTTCTATTAGACAAAAAAAATAATTTTCTTTAAATTCCTCCCTTGTGACAGAACCAAGTGATATGAAGGAGTCCCCGCGAGCTTTGGAATAAGGAAGTTTGCCAAGAGATCGAAAGTTGCGGCTCAATTAGGTGATTTGGAAAACTATCTTGAATGACTAGTTAGTCACATGCCCACTCATGTCAATGTATCAGGATATTGAACAGATCGCTGCAAAGTTGCGCTTCTCAAGTGTGCACACAACTATGTATTGCGACTGTCAGTGGTGGTAGGGTTTTGAGGCGAAGATCGGAATGTCATCAAAATGCACCACTACAAAATGAGTTGGTGAATGGAGCGCAGATGTTATCAACCTGCATGAAGCTTCTTGAAGAAATCCCGAAAATATGACTAACCATTGCGAAAAAAACCCTCCTTGGCTTTGAAAGCGTGTACATTGAAAAGGGTTCGATTAATTTATAATTGAATACCGGAACTCAAGTCAATCTTCATTGCGAAAATGTCTCCCGGGATTGGTGCGTTCATCAATATGTGGGATCGGGTACCTATTCCAGACAGTGATCTTGTTCAACGCCCGATAGTCAATATAGAGTCTCCAAGTCCCATCCTTCTTTCGTACCAATGTGATTGGGCTCCCACAGGGTGATGAACTTGGCCGGATGTGACCTTTTTGCAGCAGCTCCTGAAACTGTTTCTTGATTTCATCATTCTCCAGAACATAGCGCCGATAGGTCAATCCATTGGGTAGCAGTGCACCTAGGGTCAAATCAATGGGGTGCTTGATCTGATAGTGCAGCGACACCCTTGTGGGTGAGGTCAAGACGTCCCCGTACTCCTCCATGACCTTGTCCATTTGTTTTTGTCGTGCGGAGGAGCCTTGTCTGGAGGTTGTGGCTATAGCCTTCTTACCCCGGGGGCAGATCTTCAGGAAAACAAATTTCTTGGTTTTGGAAATGAGCTTACTGCATTTTTTTGCAGTAACTAAAGAGATAGCAAAAGGCAGTGGTACCTCTAGTATTTTGTACAACTTATTGCCCAAAGTAACAATAAAAACGCGAGGTCGGGACTCATACACTACATGTCACTTCCACAAGTATGGTTGGCCTAATAATACATCACAAACATCAGGAGGAGCAATGTCACGTAATACCTCATGCATGAAGGGCTTGATGCTGTAGGGAAGGTGACACTGTTGGATGACGCGAAGATACGGTCCTTGGTGAAGCCACCCGATGGTGTACGGATGTGAGTGTGCTGTGGCGTTGGAAAGCCCGGCTTCTTTATGGCCTCTACTGAAATGAGGTTCTTTTGGCTCCCACTTTCGACAATGAACTGTAACGGGGAACCCTTTACCCACATTTGGGAGTGGAAGAGACGCTCCTCCTCCTTTGGATCTTCAGGTTCCTCCTTCTGGATCTTCATAGTGGCAACGGTGGCGTTGGGCTCCGCATCAATAATCTACTTCCCTTTGTCATTCCCTTTGTTGGGTTCTGATTCAAAATTGGAGCATGCATCTTATTCAAAAGCCCTGATCTCAACCACCAGTGACTACTTGGCCCGACACTCACTTTTTTGTGAGTGGAGCTCTTATGGAACTCACACCACTTTCTCGTCTCCTTCTTTGGCTTCATGGTGTTGTTCTTTGCTTGCGACTTTAGCATGTTGTCTTAGGCCTCCATGCCTTGGCTTTGTACCTTGTTCTATGATTTGGGGGCACCTTTCCCTTGCTTTTGATTTGCATATCCAAAGTCTCGTTTATTCTGTTTAAATTTCTTATCAATATTGGCGGCATACCGGTATGTCGTACCAAGCGAGCAAATGTCGAGGAACTCCATTTCCTCCTGAATGTATCTGTGCAGACAATTGTGATACTTAAGCACCAAATGTTTCTCTGAATCTTTGATACCCAACTTTGTGTGCAGGGTATGGAACAAATTCGTCAGTTCATGCACATATTGATCCCTTTGTTGCCGCAACATGGTCCATTGTATGTACTTGTCCTCATAGCTCCCCACAGGATAATATTGTTCCTTGATGGCGTCTTGGAAAGAATTCCAACTGGGTACGGCCAAGAACATAGAGGGTTATGTCTCGTCCTTTTTCTCACAGTGGGTTTCCCACCAGTCCTTGACATGGGGGGTAGCTTTGAGGAGTGCAAAAATAATCTTCTCATGGTCGAAAACTCATGAACCGAGAAATATCCTTCTAATAGATTCAACCATCTATATATGGCATCTCCCTCATCTTTCTTTTCATCCCCCATGGGCGGTTGTCGGGGTTTGCGAGGCTGATCTTGCAAAGGTTCAACCAGATCGAGCCCTAACTCCTTATACCCCAACCTCATTGGGGACATGTAAAGAAGGATCGAGAAAAAATAGACTGCTCTGATACCACTGATCCAGATTTATGCAGGAATGCAAAAAAATACACATATAACGATAAATACAAAGATGCAACGGAAATGACACTTCATTTCATTAATATCAAAGAACTGAAATTTGCTTACAGACAGAGTGAAAATAAACTAGCTAGGGCATTGGTAGATTATCTCTAAGAAGAGATGTGGTGGCTATAGGCCTCTGAACTATGTTACAATGAGGCTCGAGAGCCTATTTATGATTGAGAAACAATGGAAAACCAAACATCCAAAAACCTAACCTTAGGAGATGAAGTGCCAAAACTATGGGCCCTGTTTCGGTAAATTGGTACATCAACTTCCCGGGGACGTAACTTTGGCATACGATCTCCGCTTGACACACAACATACCTCGTTAGAAAGATCTATCTGAGGTCTACAACTTATAAGGGAGAAACATTAATGCATGGACACATGTTGCTCCCAGTTTTTCCAAAAAACATCGTTTAGGGCCTCAAAATGACTCTGGAAGTTTAGGACTCGAAAAACTGCTAAAAATAGTAAACTGTGCTATAATTAAGGAAGCTGAAAAACTTAGAGACAATGGTGGGGCCCCAAGTGGAATAGGCGAGTGGCCACCAATATGCACCTAGATCAAAAGCTTAACCGTAGGAACCATGTGAAAGGCTTTCTGAAATCAATAAAGCAACAAAAGACTTTTTTTTTTTCTCCCAAAAATTTTCAATGATGTGCCTTAAATTTATACCATGATCAACTGTGGAATGCTTAGGTCTAAAAACTGCTTTCCCTTTATCACGTTTATCTCTTTCTTCTGCCCACTTGTTAATTTTATTTTATAACATGCTTCCAAATAACTTCACAAACAAGGTGTTTATCATTATGGTCCTATAATTAGAGAGACTATTGACGTCACCACTCTTGAAAAGATGTATTGCCAAACTAGTTGTCCAATCTGTGGGGAACCCCTGTTGTATGATGTTGTTGAATTTTTTTTAATGTGAGGTGCAATAAATTTTAAGCTCCACTTTAGATACTATGCTTGGAGTTCAGCTAAGTCTTTTTCTTTTCCAACACCTAACTTCTTGATACCCATCTTTACCTCTTGCAACATGAAGAGTTTTGTATTAGTGTTGACCAAGGGAGGAGGGTCAACCTTGGGATCTTGCTCATAAAGTTGTCTTGCATAGTCAAACCATTTAGAAGCTATAATATTGTCTTAAATTTACATCTTTCTCGGTTGGAGCTCCTTCCAAAATAATTTGGGTTTATTTTTCCCAAGGAAGATTAGTTCTCCTCTCCTTGAAACCATGAAATCAACCTTTTTCTTTCTTAATATCTGCTTGTAAGCTTTGAGCTTTATGTTATCCTTGTTTGACTCTTTCCACACTCTCCTTGCCTTTTTTCATTCCTCCTCAAACCAAGCATTAACCGGAAAGCAATTTGTTTAAGACTTCTTAATTTTGTCTCTTTTGCACTCTACAAGTGCACTTTGAATTAAATGTGTTAATTCATGACTATGCAGGTCATGAAATGGGATTTTCTCCTTCTCGAAGAGCCTCTATAGCGCTATTTTGAAGGTATTACAATTTTTTGGAGTCAAAATAATCATTCCCTTTAGAATATTTTGTTGAACACACTAAGTTTTTGACCCTAACTGCTTCTTTCTGATCCAAGAGAAACTTAAATAAAATGGCTTGTGATATAATTTTAAGTGCCAAAGTTGATCTCCAATCAGAACTTCCTCCATTTTCTCACACTAACTATGTGAACAAATTACATAGTCTACTACACTTGCTCCATTGTAAGTATTGCAAGTGAAATTACCTAACTTTCATCTAGTCAAACCATTACAAATGACTAAATCGAAATCCAGACATAGAGTAAGCAATTTTTCACCAAAGAGATTGCAGCCCTTGTCCTCTAAAATTATTTCCCATTGATGATTTCTCCCTTCTGTAAGCCAAACAGGGTCGTAGTCTTCTTTAAAACAAAGAATGCTAGTTTTCTCACTTGCAGTCCTAACATTGAAATCACCCTCCATAATGACTTCACCTAACTGAGAATATGTTGCAATATATACCTTTAAGGCTACAAAGCGATATTTGTGGCCAAGCCCTATACTTTTGTAGATTTTTGAAACTTGCAACGCAAAATAGCATGTTGCAATTCTAACGTGATTCCCATTTTCTAATATTTTAAACCAAACCAATTGTTTATTTGAGTCTTCTTTTTCTACCTGAATGAAACGACCTTATTTTTCTCTCACTAATACCATGATACCCCCGTGTCCTTTTCCATTCCCTAATACCATGTTCCACATTGCCATATTCCAGTACCCTTCAAACAAGGCTGTCTTCCACACTTCATGCCCATGTATTTCTATGAGGAAGTCTATGTCTCTACCTTCCACAATAGGCCCTAACCCAGGTCCTCGTCTCCATGGGTAACCTCTGTAGTTCCAATAAACTAAACTTAAGGAAACCTAGGTATGAATTGATTGCTATTTGTTTTGACATGCAAGACTCACAGTGGAGTCTTTGTCCCTGCTTTCCCATATTGACCTTGCTTCCCGATTTCATGCTAAAGAGTTTCTTGTCTCTTGTTTATTATCATCTTGTTGCCTTGTTTTAGAAGGAGGTCTAAATCACATTATCACAGCTCTACCTTTATAAATCCATGCTCTCTTTCCTGCATCTCTTGAGTCCCTAACCTTTGACATTTCCTCCCTCCTTTTCTCTTGTTGTCTTACAGTTAAATATTCTTTTAGAAAAAATTGAGAACCCCTCAACAGTTGCTTCTTGCTTAGAATGATATCTTTATCATACAAACTAGGTATGATTACTCTTATGGGCTTGGCTCTCTCACCGTTAAATTTTCCTACCCTCCATGCTTGGCATATTTGTCCTTTCCATAACAGCTTGTCTTTCCATAAGTCCCTTGCAAGGTCAAAAGTAGATTCATTTTTCCCATAGTCTTTCACCCCTTTAATAATTATGTTTGTTGCTATATCTTGGCTTTCCTTGCTTTCTCTATCTTGCAATTTGTCGACCCGAATGTTTTCTTCTCCTTCCCTATTAACGTAATTACTAAAAACTTCAGCGCAAGTTTTGGAAACTTTTGTGGAGCCTCCTATCCTTTCTTCTCTTGTTGTCTCTTCATGGTTGTCTATTTGGGAAACCATTTTCCCTTTATCCTAGGATGGTTCCACATTCACCACCTCTGTACTCTCCACTACAAATTTCTTCATGTTTTTCACATCTGCCTTCATGCATTGCCATTATGTCTTTCCTATAAGGAGAGATTCCTGTAGCAATTCTACTTCCTCCTTCAAAATTTTATTGCTTTTTTGCTAAAGACTGGTTTTCAGTTGTTATTACATGAATTGTATGATCCTTTCCTTATCTTAAGCTTCTAAAACCTCCAAAATATTTTTTGCACTTAACAATTCTTTCACATAGAGATCAAATGACTAGGTGAGAGGTGTGGATGTGCGACTATACAAGGAAGAACCATCAATGAGTTTTCCTCTGGGCGTGTTATTGCCATATGCTTGCACAGGGGACTTGTTTGAATATCGTTTATTGTGAAGGGCACGAGTAATTTCCCTATGAGACCGTTTTTTCCTTGTCTGCTCTCATTTTAGACGAGCTAGTCTTCGTTTTAAAATGCCCCGATATTGTTTGGCATTGACCCAAACCCACTTCCCAACTTTGGTTGATGAGGCAATTTTCACTTGTCTAGATTATTTGTCTCCGTAGGTTTTGATTTTATTTACCAGTTATCATGTTTGAATGTTTTTAGCAACTGTATATGTTAAGCTCCAACCCTTTCACTGTTGCAGTGTCGAAATCCTACTTCCTCTTCCCAGATTTGAACCGTGCTTGTCTCAAACCCACCTTATTTTATTCACAACTATGGTTGGCTGCAACGTGCACCTTGCTTTGCTTTCCACCACTCAACTAACCACTACGCGTGAGAGAATTCCTTGATCGACAATCTAAGGTTTTCGAGTATAGTTTTGTTGATTGCTACGAAGTAAGCCCTCTGTAAGTTCTTCCATGAATGGAAACAATGAAACTCACACAAAGGTGAGCCAGGTAAATTCGATTATGAAATGTTTATGAAAAATTGAATGGTTCCCAACGATTCACTTCTCCTCTCTGCCCAACTACGACAATTTATTGGTTAAGAGCCCTCTTTCAGAATAATGGCAAGAACTAGAGCTAAGAAATTAAGAGATCATTTATATATGGAAGAATAAAAATAATAGTATTAATATGTTTCTTTTTATTTAGTAGAGAGGGTATGGTTTTAGATATTGTGAAAAGTTGTTAGATTAATATGATTAATATATGTATCTAAATTAAGATAAGTTTTGCAATTTAATTGGTCATCGAAGTAATGTGAAATCTGTGAAATTTTAGATATCTAAGATTTAAATCTCCATGTTGGCTACCTGGTTTATGAGAGGAGGACAACTTGTAATCCCCAGAGGTTTACTAATAGCTACATGGTATACAAAAATATTAAAATAAATTTTATAAAAAAATTTATAGTAAAAGTAATAATAATTTGAAAAACACAGATTATTACAAATGGATATAAAAATGGAAATATTAATAAAAATAGAAGTATTAGTCAATTATATCAAATTACTTTAAAATAATTTTAAATTCTTCTTATTATCATTTTGCATAAAATTCACTATTTATATTCTATGTTATCACATATTAATTTTAATATTAAATTAACTAATATTAAATTTTATAAGAGTTTTTTTATTAAAATATATATTTTAAGTGAAATACTATTATCAAACCTATATTTCAAATTTAATTATAAAATTATAAGATTAATGTTTTTTTTTTTTTTTTAAATTACAAATAATAATGATGATGATGATGATGATGTCACTAAGACCAATATGGCCTTTCAGACCTTACGAAAGAAGAAATTAATTGAGATTATTTAAAATTTTATTTATGCGATAAAAAAGAATGGAGAGAAGTGTTCTGAGGTCACTGTAGTTTTGTTGACTTAACAAGTCAAAAACGTTGGTAGTGGGGCCAATCTTTTGAAAAGGAGAGCGAAAGTGAGTAATGGCAGGGCAATCCAAGAGAAAGTGTTTTTCATATTTGATTCTCTTAGTATCGGAGAGAAGGCAGATTCTTTCATCCCAAGGTGTTTTGGGAATAGACCATTACTCGATTTCACTTTGAAGCTTGTGGGAATTAGTTATAATATTTGCAATGTTCATTTTATTTTGAGCACTGGTCAAGATAAAAAGGTAATTCTTGTTAGCAAGGGTGGGGTTGATCACCTCCTTATAATACCTTAGATTCCTTTTCCCTTATGGCTCCTTATCACTCATGTAACACCCTCCTCCCATATCTACCCAAGTAACAGGGAAACCGAGGTAAACATGTGACGAGAGGCTACTATGATTTGATTCAACCTCCCATGTCATCTTAATGAAGTGGAACCGACACAACACAACTACACAGAGCTTTTGCACTTGCTATAGGACACTCAAGAGCCATCCCAACCTTCTAGGAGGCTAGCCGCTAAATGGAAATGACCTTTTCATGCATCAATCCCCCAGTCGCTCCCTTGGCATGGGTAAGAGTGTGACTGGAAACCTCCAGTTTCACACAAAACATGGGTATGCATGCGTCTGGGGACTTTTCCCAATCATTTTGAACCTACGACCCCGATTTATGTGCTAATTTTTAAGGCCGAGAGCTCAAATCACTTCCCATAACTCCATGACACCTTCAGAACTGAAAGATAACGACATAATTATGATACGAAATCATTTACTTGAACAAGGACTTGATTGGACCATGACAGGAATTTCGTAAAATGTGTCACAAATAAGTAATCTACAGGTTTAAATGACATATCTGAGCATAGGGGTCTCATACTTATCTGAGAATCGCTGAGAAGCATTGTTCTCTTATATCATTAGATGCATTATAATATATTAGGTCATAGATACATTGTTCATTTATTTACAAATAAAAATATGAGGAGAGCCATACATCATCACCATCATAATACATGCTTATAGCCAGCATAATAACAATAGAAATATCAAGGATACATCAGCCATAAAATCCACATATAAACCAGTACATTTATACACATGATATTAAGGAAGGAACTCTTATTCATGAATGCAAAAGCCAACTTGGTATGGGACTACCACGTTCCACCCGACCATAGATTGGCTAACCCAAATCTCTCTTCATACAATCACCCCTATTCCACATCCCAAGCATGAATGTGGGACTCAAACCAAATAACCAACCAGGGCATCCCGAGGCTAAATCACCTCACCCTCATCAATAGAAACTAGGATTTACCGTAATCCACACTGAATCACTAGGCCAAAATAATAAACATGTAATAACATGCTTTATCGTGATCTCCACCAGATCACTAGGCCAAAACAAGCATGGATGACGTTGGATTTCTCCACCTACACTATGAGGAATTTTCTTGTCTCCTATTCTCTAGGCTTTAACGCAATCCACACTGGATCACTAGGCCCTAACCGAGACTCCACTCTCCAAGCTTTATCGTATATCCCATCAAGGGATTCCTGTGCTTGATGGAGAGCACCCACTTCTAGGATTTATCGTCTATCCCACCATTCACCGATTGAGGATTCTTAGGTCAATCAAGGAAACAAAAAATCTGGCTTTACCGCAACCCACAATCCAGTTCAGGGGTTAGTAGGCCATGTGTTCTATCATTGAGAGATCCACCTCACTCAGCTTCGAATCCATTTGGAAATCCAGCTTAACCAAAACATGAGAACCCCATCACACCATGGCTATCCATAGATGACAAGGCTAGGTTTAAAAATACTCACACTTGGCAAAACCCATGCCAATGACAAAAAGAGAACCAAGAACACACATGCCACACCATGCATGCCAAATATAGCAAGGAAACCACACATGCAAATTGATACCTACAAAGAATCCCATTGTATTTGCTTGATCTTTGCTTCCTCTTCGCCTTCTTTACCTTTCTTTATCCAAAGTTGAAATGCTCCAAGAAAAATCTAAGTGTCTAAGAGTGTGAGAGATAGAGAGAATAGAGAGAGAGCTCCAAAATTGAACTAAAAAAAGGTTACATTGAAAAAAATGACACCAACTGAGGCCTCTATTTTCTTCAATTTTCCATTATTTTCCTTCATTTTCCTCCTCACATGCAACATGTGACCTTTCACCTTCCTTTTCTCTTAATTTTCCATTATTTTCATAAATAAAATGTCAAATTAATGCCACTTTACCTTTCCAAATCCGTAATCGTTGCTTTTTCCAATTTCCTTAGTCGTAATAAACCAAGTTAACACCCACACGAGGATTATTTTCCCAACATTCAGCTTGGAATACGTGTCCCATAACCGTGGTTATTATTTTTCCTTTATTAACTTTTATTACATGGAATTTTCACCAGGGTTGTTACAGAACCCTCCCCCTTGGGGGACATCGTCTTCAGTGTCCAACCACACCTATACCTCGGCAAAACCATTGAAAAGCAAACATACTACCCATGGAGCTTTATAACACAACTCGATGCAGTATTTACAATGATCACTCCGCTGAGAAGCAAACCAACGTCATGACAACATAACCACATGACATCTATAATAACATGACACCCATACCACTTATTGGAGCTTTCTAACATAACTCATGGAAATATTTACAACCATACACATATGTAAATATACTAAAAAATCAGACCAAACATATGCCAAACATATATCAAAATTGCTTTGCCTCAACCGTAAAACAATGAAGGATACATAGCCCGCATCTAATCCACCATCCCCCATGTAGCTTCATTAGGCCAAAAGTGCTTCCACTATACTTTGACCTACTCGATTGCTTGATTCCGGAGCATGAGCACCTTTCTCTACAATAGACACTAAGGTTTTGGCTAGAATTCTCCATCTGGCTCCACCTGCAATACAAACCAATCAATCGCATGATCAACATCTTTAACATACTTCTTAAGAAATGACACATGGAAAACATCATGAACTTTCACTATCAGAGGCTATGCAAGTCGATAGGATAATGGTCCAATCCTCTCAAGAATATTGAAATGTCCACAAAACCGAGGTGCAAATTTGGCACATGATCCTATCCGCAAGGAGCTCTTCTTAGGCTTGATGTGCAAGTACACACGTTCCCCACCTTGAAACTCTTTAAACAACCTATTCTAGTCTGCATAGCTCTTCTTCCTATCCTATGCTACATTTGGATTCTTCTTGATTACTTGCATTTCCTGTTCCATTTCTGCCAACATGTCCAGTCCAATCAACACCTTGTTAACTGGATCACTCCAACTGATGGGAGTATTGCAACTCTGCCCATACAATGCCTCAAATAGACTCATTCTCAAAGATTCATGATACCCATTGTTGTAAGTGAACTCTACCATTTGAAGATACTTTTCCCACTTTCGTTGTTGATGCATCATGTACATCCTCAACATGTCTTCCAATATCTTGTTGACCCTCTCAGTTTGTCCATCTTTCTACGGAATATAAGATGTTTTGAAGGCCAACTCTGTGCCCAAACCTGCAAACAACTCCTTCCAAAACTTGGAAGTGAAATTCTAATGCATGTTTGACACAATATTATTTGGAACACCATGCAGTCCGACCACATCTTTGATGAACACTTGTGCCACATCACTAGTTGAATACATAGTATTCACTTGATGAAGTGTACAACCTTTGTAAGCCTGTCCACAGCAACCATGATGGAATCATGTTGTTTGGATATCCTGGGCAAAACTGTGATGAAATCCATGGAAATGACCTCCCATTTCCACTCTGGAATCGCTATCAATTGTAGCATTCCACCTGGATTCTTACTCTTTACTTTTATCTGTTGACTATCCAAGCATGTAGCTACATATTCTACCACATTCTTCTTCAAATTAAGCCAATAATAAAACTTCTTTACTGCAGTCAATGTCTTCTAATAGCCTGGGTAACCTGAATATGGTTTCACATGAAACTCCCTCAATATCACCTTCTTGAGCTCACTACTGTCTGGCACATGTATCTTGTCTCTCAACCTGACCAATCCAGATGTTGTAAGACAATTGTCCACATGTTGTGCACCTATAACTGCACCTGTACCACTAAATTTACTTGTACTTGTACCTTGTTGTAACCTATGCATAAGCTATTTATACCTATTATCCTACTAACCTGCCTGTAATATTCGATCCCATAAGTCCGTCCCATAGGAGATCATAGTTGCTATATGATTCACCTGTATTTTCCTGCTAAGAGCATCTGCAACCGTGTTCTCTTTTCTCTTGATGTACTTGATCTCGAATTCAAACTCACTGATCCTAGCCAACCATCTAGCTTGTATGGAATTCAGATTCAGTTGGTTAAATGAGTATATCAACCCATTGTGATCACTCATTAGTACAAACCTCCTTCGAAGAAGATAATGCCTCCACAGCTTTATTGCGTGAATGATTGTTGCCAACTAAGATCATATGTCGGGTAGTTCTTCTCGTGATCATTTAGCTTCCATGACTTATAACATACCACATGTCCTTCTTGCAAAAGGACTCCACCAAGTCCTCTCCCACAAGCATTTATACATGCCACAAACTCTTTGTCTGGATTTGCGATCTTCAACATTGGAGCATGTGTCAAAAACTATTTCAACTACTCAAAACTGGCTGAACATTCATTTGTCCATTCAAACTTCTTAGCTTTGAAATGATGTAATAGGATAAGAAATATGTGAGAATTTCTCGATGAACATCCTGTAATAACCTGCTAACCCCATGAAGGACCTCACCTCATCCATGTTTCTAGGAGCTTCCCATTCCATGATATCTCTTATTTTTTCTGGGTCCATTGTTATGCCTTCCTTGGAAACAATGTGTCCCAAGTAATGTACCTATGTCTGAAAGAAACTGCACTTGTTAAGCTTAGCATACAAATGATGATCTCTTAGAAATCTCAACACTGCTGCTAAATGTTCGACCTGCTCTTATTCATTTTTAGAATATACCAGTATATCATTAATGAATACAATAAGAAACTTGTCTAGATAAGGACGTAACACACTATTCATGAAGCACATAAAGGTACTAAGTTGGAGCATTGGTCACACCAAATGGAACTACCAGAAACTCATAATGCCCATACTTGGTCCAAAAATTTGTCTTGTAAATGTCCTCTTCCTTAATGCATACCTGATGATATCTGAATCTCATATCAACCTTTAAGAACATTGCCGCTCCCTTTAGCTGATCAAATAATTCATCAATCCTTGGCAATTGATACATGTTCTTGATGGTCACTTTGTTCAACTGCATGTTGTTTTTTGGATAAATCCCTCTTGCGCACAAGAGCGATCTCCCTAGTATCCCAACAGATAACTAGAAACAAACAACCATGTAAATATCTCTTTCCCTAAGCTATTAGCATTCCAATTATCAAAACTAGAAAATAGAGGATAATTTTCTTACCTTTCAACGAGATGTTTGATGAAGACCTTGCCTTTTGTCCCGAAAAAGTCCTTCAATGCTGAGAAGAACCTATAATCACAAACATGCAAAGAATAAAAAGCACCTGCAGCATATGATAATCTGAATACCAGCTTAAATTAATGATCAAGGAGATTAATAATTGTCATTGTTTAATGAATCTAAAAACAACACAATGAGAAAAAGTATCCAATTGTATTGTCAAGAATATAAAAAGCAATCTTACAACCGAGCCTTGATGTCGTACAGGTTTATCCTGTATGCCTTTACAACCTTACTCCTTGGTTTAACAAGCTTTCTACTCTAGAATGAACAACATAATATTATCTTTAGTGAACCCTTATCAACCCCCTAACCCTGAAGTTTCAACTCAGTTTATAGGAGAAATTAAGGAGGTTTCAAATCCACCAATAAAGGGATGTGATCCTCTAATGAAGGGATTAGGGTTCTTTGATCCAAGAGGACAAGTTCCATGATTGGAGGGATATAGCTAGAACTGGAGCGACTCAAGAGGATTTTAGTTGGAAGAATATGCACCCAACCATGCTTCTAGAAATTATTTTTCACTTTCACTTTATTTTAAATGGTGTGCGTAGGTTTTAATGGAAAACAAAGTGCAGATGTTCACAGGTAAGGTTAGGAATATCCGCGCATGCACGGGAAGTGACCGCAAAAAGCGCGCAGGAAATCTTTAAGAGTATTTAAGAGCTTTTTTCCCTTCCAAAACTTGTTTAAGGTATATAAGTGTTTGAATTCCAAGGAAGCATGAGTATGGATGGTGATAAATCCATATTTACAGTCAAATGTCATGGTGACAAAATGATGTGTAACAAATTTCCCCCTAAAGTCGAAGTCTGAGAAAATATTTCAAGAGAGTGAAGAACTTTATCATCCTAAGGATTGGATCAGAGACATTTGTTGAAAACCTGTAAGAAACATTCAATGCAAATATATAATCATCACCTAGGGATGCTTTCACATACTCAGAGAAAAACTAACTATATGTCCTGAAACAGAAGTAACCTATAATTACATCAATAGTAGACACAGTATGGGCGCAGCCTTCTGTTATGAATTATTCTACTGAAACATGAATACATAACTCCTTGTAGCCTGGATGGTTGAAACTAGATCCAAAGTCTTGATCTCTGTTTCTTAATCTAGTACGAATCTAACCATGCTATTGATTGTTTTGAAGTTGAACATGGTGTTGGGTGCTAGTTTTGTACTTATTTCCTACATCTGTTTCCCCCATTGTTACATTGTGATTATAACCATTGGGAATATCTTTGCCTCTTTTCCTGCTTTTCTATCTTAAACAATGTTGTTTTACCTTATTTTCATTATTTTGTCGTTTCATCGATTATTATGATGTATTGTGTCTTTTTTTTTATGACTAATTGTTACACATCAATTTGTCACCGTCCCTGTACTCTCCGTTCCTTGCTCTTGGAGGACCCATACAATGACCCTTGTGTACTTTCCAAGCGTGGAATACATACCCCTGAGCCACACTTTGTCTGCCAATTCATCTCCCTTTACAACTTTTTTGGAAAATCCCTATAAAAACCTGGTTTTCAAGGTCGGTGTTTTGTCTCAGTGTTTGACCCGCGTCGATAGAAGAGATTTGCACTAACACCCGCTCCAATCGAGGCTCTGTCTTAATGTTTGACCCACGCCAATCCTCTTTTGGAATTTTTTTAAAAATAAAAACGAATTTTCCATAACTAGAAGCTTCACGAAGCAGAGAGCTGGAAGTTTGTTTTGAGGATATGGCCGAGGAATTCCCCTTTGGGCTTCTTGTTCCCATAAAATAGGAACTAATCCAAAGGATAAGCTTCCATCCCATTATTTGAGGGCCCATATCCTCCTCCTCCATTGTTATATAAGGAGACCTCCTTCACCTCTGTTGCCTTAGTCAGCTAGTTAGAAGCAACAATCATAGAGAGAAGAAGCAATTATAGCTTCGGGAGAATAGAGCAGAGTGTGATTGTTTTTGTATGTCAGGAGCATAGTGAGATCGTAGACCTTTGTGTATGAGGGTGTCACAAACGTGATTGGATACGGACTTGCCAAAGGAGAGCCTCAACATTAAGGCTTGGTTGTAAACTCCCCTTATATTTATCATAATAAAATGCAACTAATGTTTATCTTCCACTCTTGTTTACATTCATAATGAGATTTCTAGCATTCCTCGACTAGTGAGATAGGTTGTAATTGTTTTATGTTTTTCTTGATTTTACGCTTGTCATGGTGTCTTGACTGTCTGTACAGGTAATCAAACGTTGGTAGCATCGTATATAGAGCTCGAGAAGAACGAAAGATCAAGAAGCTTTGATGGAAGGCGACAACATAGCATCAGGACAAGGTAGGTCATCTTTCTTGCTCTGAATTTCATTTACAATCTAGGAAGGTAGATGTTAGTATGTTTCCGTAGTTTCTAGACCCACCCTAGGGCTAGAGGGATCGCCTCTGTCCGCAGAGGTCCTGGACAACAAATTGACAACTCCATTGGGGAGTTTCCTTTGAGTTTTTTACTCTTTGAGGTCTTAG
Organism: Pinus albicaulis; assembly: GCA_034641835.2. Taxonomy (NCBI): domain Eukaryota; kingdom Viridiplantae; phylum Streptophyta; class Pinopsida; order Pinales; family Pinaceae; genus Pinus; species Pinus albicaulis. The sequence goes on from CM076575.1 coordinate 821,965,278, forward strand.
TCATTCGAAGAGTTTAGTCGAACAACCTTTTCCCTATTTGTTCCTATGTTTTTCATCAATTACAATCTTTTAGTTTTTTATTGAAGTGGTGAGTCTGGTCCTGGTCAGGGGAAATTCCTTTTTTCTTTTCTTTTTTTCATAAATTGGCACTTTTATTTGTCTGACATTCCTGCCGATCAAGCCAATTGGCGCTAGTTTTCAATTATACAATCATGCCAATTGGGCTTTTGGCGCTAGTTTCAGCCTCAAAATTCGCGCCCATTCCTGTGTGTGTGAAAAAATAAGGTTTTTTCCCTAAGTCTTTCACCAGTGTGTCTTGTCTTTCCGGTCTTTTTCTCTGTATGATTTACATTTTCTCCCCTTCACTCAATTTGGTTCGATTGGCTCATTGGCTTGGTTTTTGGCTATTTTTTTGTCCTTTCTATTGGGACGTGCATCCTAACATCCTAGGTTTTTATAGGATTGTGCATCAATTTCCTGGTTGCATGCTTCGCGGGACATCACCTTGGTGATTGAGTCAGTCTCCTTGCTTGGTGAACCATCTCTAGTTGATTGCCTTTTGATTTTTGGTTGATTGAGTGATCAAGTCTCAAGTGTTTGTCCGAGTTCATTTAGTTCGCTTGGTTGCTTGTGAGCATAGATTACATTGCTCATTGTTCAATTGAAAAGTCTTCTTTCTATGATTGCTTGATGTAAAAGGGAATGAATGCCTTGTTTTGAGCTCACACTTTGGAAGTCCTCTTTGTGCTTGAACTCATATGTCTTGTAGCATTTTGATGAATTTTGTTACAAAGTGTTCAAAATAGGATTGTATTCTTAATGTTTGTTGCATCCTTTTTGCATTAAGGAAAATTGTGTTCATTTAGTTTTTGTCTCAAAGTTTGCTTTTCGTTAAAATGCATTAGCTCAAGTTACATTGAAAATTCATGTTCGAAATTTATCATTAAACTTAGATTACATTGTTTAATGATTGAAAACTAAAAGTCGCTTTGAGTGCATTTTATTTAATTAAAAGCATGCATTAAGTAGATTCTCATTGAGTGCATTCTTATTCATTAAAAAAAAAGGAAATTGTGCATAGATTACAATTGCATAGCTTTCAAAAATAGAATTTTTCATAGATTACATTGCATAATTCACATCTTTGAATGTTTTAGATTACTTTGGGATAGTGAAAGTCACCTAGTTAGGAAAAAGTTTCGTTTGCAATATTATTGTTTGTTGCATCATTGTTTGAGACTCTTCCCTTAATGATAAGATTCTGTGTTGAAATGACAAGAGGGGGGGTGAATCAGTACTCCTTTCAATTAGAGCATTAGTTAATCTTCAATTGTTATCAGTGTTTGTACAATTTACAATGATAGCGAGTAAACGAGCCAAGAACAAATGCACATAGTTTTTTAAAGTCAAACCCACTCGGGACAAAACCACCTAATGTTTTTATAACAATTCTTTAATATTAAACTCAGGGTAAATTAAACAAATTCTAGAATCTAGAAAAGCATTCTTCTCGAAGCTCCCAACGGATGGACGCTCCAACGCGTTGGTGATCGGCGAACGCGGGTGCTCCAACGCCGAAGTTGAGTAGTCAAACGGCTGAACGGATGCCCCAACACCCAATGAGCCACAACTCACTCTAGCACCACCCTACCACCTTGAAGAATCTAGAAGAAAGACTCCCCATACCGGGGAAAATGGTCCACTTTACAATGATATAGAATGATGTAGAAGAGAAGAGACATACTAGACCACCACAACACCCCCAACTATAACACAACCACCTAATGATGATCCTAGACCTCCCGACACTGCCTCTTCAACTCTTGGCAGATAGACACTAGTACAATTTTTCAATAATGTATTTACAATGAATTAGTACAATGATACCTTTACAGTGACTATATGCAGTGCTTCCCACTTGAAGAATTCATGTGATGAACTTCTTGTTGTTGTTCTGCACCTTGATTGCTGCTCTTGTCATGCTACCCTCTGCTGCACCTTGCTTTGCTTTGCAGCCCTACAAATTCTGGTCCTTTGCAGCCCTTGACAACACATGATCTAGCTTTTTCTTGCCTTCTAGGAGCTCAATATTGAATCTGGTGTATCTCTATTATTTCAAATCCCCAATATGTAATTTTTTGCCCTGTAGTAGTCCTTTGAGTCCTCTTTCCAATGCCACAAGTTTGACCCAATTTGGATTCTTCAATGCCCTAATTATGGACTGTCTCAGTAGAGTGAACTTGTACGACATGCCACATGTCACTGTTTCTTCATTCGGCTCTGAAATTGATACATCAAAAACGAAATTCCATGCACTCTCTGCCACTTTTTACAGAATTCCAATCCGATACTCAGAGAGAGATTTATGAATATTTTCCCAAGGTCACTTCTTTGAGATGAATTTCAAGAGCCTGCAAAAACACTGATTTCCATAGATCATATCGCCAAAAATATTGCGCATCTTCATCTAGAATTTTTACATGAGCTTCCTCAATATTTCGGCTTCGCCTCATAAAAAGTCAGCTTCTGAACCTTCATAGAAAAAAAGTTAGAGCGAAAATGCCATGATGACCTGTCTTAGATAGCGAAGTCCCTTCATAAGGAGGATATGAGGATCACAATTTATATAAATGCTTAGGTTGAGCGGGGATTCAACAAGTGAACGTGGGAGGGATTTTATGACCTTAAAAATTATCAATTATTGACTTTTCAATGACCCATGCTACAACCCTATGGGGTTTTAGCCCACTAACTCAGGTTACAAACTTCAAACATGGATATCTCTAAAACCGTGAAGAATTACATGGCGTGCCATATATCAACGGAAACATCTCGACAAGTAGAAACCATCAAAATAATTCTTGACCCACAATATAGTAATTTAGTAGGTCAAAATTCCCATGCAATATTGGGGTAGCCCCTAGTGCTGCTTGGGTTGACGTTAATGACAACCGCTGATCAACAATATCTCATCATTAGAAGATGTGTACGAGAAGATGAAATACCTGAAATACTGAAAGCATGCCATGATGAGCCATGTGGAGGACACTTTGCTGATAAAAGGACTATTTACAAAATCCTTATTTTAGGATAATATTGGCCTTCCGTTTTCAAAGATGCCAATGAGTATGTTAAATATGTGACAGTTGTCAGAGAATGGGGAAACTTGTTCATATAGATGAAATGCCTTTACAACCATAGGTACTCATCGAACCCTTTGAAAAATGGGCTCTGGATTTTGTTGGACCAATCAATACACCATCGAGACAAAAGAGGTATATTCTTGTATGCAGTGATTATGTCACTAAATGGGTAGAAGCTAAAGCACTTTCTTTTTCTACTGAAAATGTTGTTGTCTCATTTCTTTTTGAGGATATTTTTACTCGTTTTTGTGTCCCAAGGAAAATTGTGACAGATCATGGAACTCAATTTACATCCAAAATGGTGCAAAAGATTGTGGAAGAATATAAAATCAAGCACAGGAAGTCTACTCCATACCATCCACAGGAAAATGGACAAGTGGAGTCTACTAATAAAGTGATTGAAGAAATCCTCCCAAAGATTGTACATTTACATAGAAAGGATTGGGCAGAAAGACTTCCTGAAGCTTTATGGGCGTATCGGACTACATGGAGATATACAACATGACATACTCCCTGTGAACTTGTTTATGGGAATCAAGTCTTGTCTCCAATAGAGTTCCAAATCAGAACCTTCAAAACAACAATCAAATTGGGACTTGACTTGTCAGAAGCACAAAAACATAGAATGGAAAAACTCAATGAGTTTGATGAGATAAGACAAGATGCAGTTCAAAAGACCAGCCTAGTTCAGCAAAAAATATCGAGATGGAATGATAAATACATAAAAGAAAGAAAATTCCATGCAGGAGATTGGGCACTTCTATTTGACTCAAAGTTCAAAGACTTCCAGGGGAAATTTCAAACCCATTGGCTTGGGCCTTGTGAGATTGAAAGAGTATTTGATAATGGAGCAGTCAAGATTAGGACTATCGATGAAGAAAAGGTTCCTCTTGTTGTAAATGGACATCGACTAAAGGTCTATCATAAGCCACTGACAAAAGAGGAGTTTGTAATTTTTTTTCAAGATAATGCTTATATGAAGTTGGTGAAGAAGAATATTTCGTCTTCCCCAACTTAGTCTTCTTTTTGTTTTTTCATATCTAAAAAAACAAGAATAAAATTTTATAAGTATGAAAACCAATCATTGATTGGCATCTTTATACTGAAAATATAAGGTGAAAATCAGAATTTATTTCTGACATCTTATATTTTCTTCATTCCAATTCTAAAAATCGCAATTTATTTGCATTTCCCTATCTTTTTTCAGAAAAATAAAGATTAGCTACGGAATTGTTGCATTTCTGCAACTCTCATAACATTCTGCAGCTCTTATACACCTCTGCAACACAGATGAACAATTCTTTTTGACAGAAGCAGCTGAAGACAAGATTGAAGATCATACCGAAGAATGAACTAAAGAACACCTGAGGAATCAAGACAAATAAGAAACAATAGAGGTTAGCTATATCCAAGGTATGATACAAAATTTGTTTAAATAATAAGGTTCAAAACATTGATATATATAAATTAGATGATCGTATACTGCAAGCTCAAAATGTCACCATTAAAACTGATTATGCCAAATCGAAATCTAAATCTCACGATTCGCCACCAAACCCGCATCATGATCTCCTCAACGATCAAATCTGATCTCATCCATTAATAATTTACACGGTCATGTCCCATGCCAAAACCTCACCCATGCTGAAACCTACTCATGCTCCTAAAACCTCTCGTTCACTTGTTTACCTGCACGTCTCTACCGTTTCATGACATAACTCCTCCAAATTTTCAAGCTCATATTGAAACTCTGAATTCACCTAGTCAAAAGGAGGCCATATTTTCTTTATCTTCTGCATTTTAAGGCCTTGTTATTTTCTACTTCCATTTACCTTTACCTTTATTTTCTTACGCTTTGACTGTTCATAGAAATGCTTCAGTTTCCCGATATCTGCCTCAATTGACCGAGGCTCATCATAATAAATACAATCTCTAAATGTTAATGGAAAACCATTGACAGATCGCTGAAATTTAAGCCTTCTCATCTTTAAGATACAATACATACCTCAATATATCCAGGAACTTAGTCATGTACTCTTCATCTATCATTGATCCCATATTTAGCTCATAGAATTATTTGGCCTTACCGTTGTAATACCTTTCTAAGAAGTACTTCTTCTTGAAAATCCTCTTGAACTCATGCCAACTCAATTGCTCTATCCTGATGTCTCTGACCCGCTTCACATATTCCCACCAAATATTTTCTTTACCTCTCAAGCTGAAGATAACTACTTTGGCCTTCATATTATATGTGTAATTATGCAACTCAAGAACTTCTTCATCCCAAGTATCCTTCTGCATCTTTCGGCTTCTTCAAATAACCATAAAAAAGTAGGTGGATTCGCTTTCTTAAACTCCTATGGAAGGTATCCCCTATCACTCCTCCTATAAGGATGATAATGATGACGATCATAATGCCTGCCAGAACCAAAATTAGAGTAGTTTTGGTGCCCATCACCTCTCCTATCCTATCCGGAGTATCCAACAACTTTCCATCTCTCACTGTGTCATCTCTATTTGACCTGTGACCACCATGAGACCTACTGCCATATGCCCCATTAGTTTTGTCCTCCTACCCATGGCTGATCCTAAGTGGCCCATGTCACTGCAACTCTTACAAACTCAGAAGGATTACTGCATTGACTTCTGCTTGTTTTTCTTGTGCCTACATGAGTTTTTCATTGTCCAATTTACAACTTCTTATTTTTTCCTTTAAGCTTCTCAATGCACCTACTAAATCAAAATATTTCCCAACACCACGCTGCTCATTTGATTCACAGGGAGAATATTTATATTCTACCATATTTCTAGTCATCTTTGTTCTCTTTCCTGCAAGGCATACTATGTCAGCTAAACCAAATCACAATAAACCAACGTACCTTAGCATAATTTAGGGAAGATACCTCATCTACAAGATCAACCAATTAACGTAATACATGTATAGACATAATCATAACAACATATAGACAGATAACAAATATGTGTATCAACACACAAACATCCTTCTAGCTAGAGTCCATTCATTAATGCATGACCATATCAACTACACATACCATGACCTCATGCATGACAACAAAAACCATGTCAATGTATACTCACAACATGCAAGCATAAACATCATGTAACCAATCACACACTCATGACGAGAAATTCCACGACAACACCCTCACTTTCACATGGAAATTTCACTGCAACCATGACTAACATCATACATATGCAACAAGCATATAAACCATAAGGATGAGTAACACATGTGCAACCGACACGAATGCATGACCAACACACTCCACCCATCCAGTCCAAGGGTGTCCCATTCTCTGATACCACTCTTTAACACCCTCCTCCCATATCTTCCCAAGTAATTGGCCAACTAGGGTAAACATGTTATGAGAGGCTACTATGATCCGATTCAACCTCCCAGGTTACCTTAAGGAAGTGGAACTGACACCACACAACTACACAAACCTTATGTGCCTACTACAGGACACTCAAGAGCCATCCCAAACTCCCAAGAGGCTAGCCCCTGAATGGAACTGACATTTTCATGCATTAATTCCCCAGTCTCTCCCTTCACATGGGAAAGAGTGCAACTGTAAATCTCTAGTTGCAAGCACAACATGGGTATGCATGTGATTGGGGACTTTTCCCAGCCATTCTGAGCAAGCGGCCCCGATTTTTGTGCCACTTTTTAAGGCCCAGAGCCCAAGTCACTTCCTATAACTCCATGAAACCTTCAAAACTAAAAGATAACGACACAATAATGATACAAATGCATTTACTTGAACAAGGACTTGACTAGACCCCTACTAGCCATGACATGCATTTCGTCAAACATGTGACAAATATGTAATCTATAGGTTTGAACAATAGATTTGAGCATAGGGGTCTCATACTATCTGAGAATTGTTAAGAAGCATTGTTCCCTTATATCATTAGCTGCATTATCATCTATTAGGTCATAGATACATTATTCATTCACTTACAAATCAAAATATGAAGAGAGCCACACATCATCACTGTCATAATACATGCTTATAACCAACATAACAACAACAGAAATATCAAGGATACATCAGCCATATAATCCACATATAAACCAATACATTTATACATAAGATACCAAGGAAGGAACTCTTATTCATGGATGCAAAAGCCAACCCGGTATGGGACTACCATGTTCCACCCGACCATAGATTGGCTGAGCCAAATCTCTCTTCAGCCAATCACCCCCGTGCTATATTCCAGGCATGAATGTGGGACTCAAACCAAATAACCAACCAGGGCATCTCGAGGCTAAACCACCTCACCCTCATCAATAGAACCAAGGATTTACCGCAATCCATACTAGATCACTAGGCCAAAACAATAAACATGTAATAATAGGTTTTGCCATGATCACCACCAGATCACTAGGCCAAAACAAGCATGGATGCCACCAAATTTTTCCACCTACAACATGAGGAATTTTCATGTCTCCTAGTCTCTAGGATTTATCGCAATCCACACTGAATCACTAGGCCCTAACCAAAACTCCACTTTTTAGGCTTTACCATATATCCAATCCCGGGATTCCTAGGCTTGATGGAGAGCACCCACCTCTAGGATTTACCGTATAACCTGCCATTCAACTAGTCGAGGATTCCTAGGCCCATCAAGGCAACAAAAAATTCGTCTTTACCACAACCCACAATTTGGTTCAGGGGTTACGAGGCCATGTGGTCTATCATTCATAGATCCGCCTCACTCAGCTTCGAATCCATCCAACGATTAAGCTCAACCAAAGCACGATAACCCCATCACATGATGGCTATCCAGAAATGGAAAGGCTAGTTTGGAAAACACTGTCACACCTGGAAAAACCCATGCCAATGACAAAAATAGAACCAAGAACACACATGCAACACCATGCAAGCCAAATATAGCAAGGAAACCACACATGCAAATCGATACCTGCAAAGAATCTCGTTGTAGCTTCTTGATCCTACTCTTCCTTGCTTGATATCTGCTTCCTCTTTGCCTTCTTTGCCTTTCTTGATCCAAAGATGAAATGCTCCAAGAAAAATCCAAATGTCCAAAACTAAATTGAGAGAGAGAGAGAGAATAGAGAGAGAGCTCCAAAACTAAATTGACAAAAGGTTACACTGACAAAATAGGTACCAAATGATCCTCAAAAGAATTTTTATTAAGGAGGCCTCTATTTTATTCAATTTTCCATTATTTTACTTCATTTTCCTCCTCACATGAAACTTGTGACCTTTCACCTTCCTTTTCTCCTATTTTTCCATTATTTTCATAAAGAAAATGCTAATTAATGCCACTTTTCCTTTCCAAAGCCTTAGCCATTGCCTTTTCCAATTTCCTTAGCCATAATAAACCAAATGACCACCCACAATAGGATGTTTTCCCCAACATTCAACTTGGAATACGCGTATGATAACCGTGGTTATTATTTGCATTTATTTACTTTTATTACATGGATTTTTCACAAGGGTTGTTACAACTCCACAACTTATCCTTAAATTTGGAAGTAATGGTGTTTTTGATATTATCCTTTTTCTCCAACATGATCTGCTCCTTTATCCACCAATGGTTGAGCTAGGACTTGGCATCCTTATGCTAACCTCGCTTGAGCCGAAGTTTATTTTGACTAGAGTTAGAAGAAATTTTGGAGAGCCTCTTGGCTTCCATGTTGTACAAATTATTCTTATGCATTAGATACCTAAACATAGCCATGCTTTCATTGGGGGAAAAGATAGCTTCAATCAAGAGAATAGGGTAGTGAGTATTACCTTTAATCTTGAGTGTTGGAACAGGGTCTCCTACGAACTGCGAAACTGGTCCAATTTTGAATACTTTTGATTATATTTAGTCTAGCGCAGGGGTTTTGGGGTGGGTCAAAGCTCCGAAAGCATTCTAATGGGAAAAAGGGTAAACTAGGGGTTTGAAAACCATGGTTTGCGGACCATAGGAAAGTTTAGGCTATATTATTATAAATAAAGGAACATTTTGTATTGTAAGGTAGGAAATGAAGAGTTATTGATACGAACTGTGGTTTAAGATATCTGTTTGGGTTTTTGGAGAAAAGACTCCTGCTGCCTGTGTGCGCGGAGATCCAGAGTCCAGCTATGTGCAGACCCTGCTGCTGTGTGCGCAGGCTGGGATGGGTATTGTAAGAAGGAATTGATGAATAAGAAAGATTGCTTGAGAACTGAATATACGTGTACTGTTTGTGCAAATCATTGGTAATTACTGCATTATGCTTATTCTGTATTCAAGCTACGAAAGATCTGTGTAAGTGTATTTGCTGTATCTGGATCTGTTATGTTCTGTTTTTTGCATTATTGTGCTACTGTCATAGGAGTATATAATTATAGATCTAGCGCACGTGGATGCAAAAAGAAACCTATTGACCCTGCACAGAAAGAGGTGATATGGACTGGACGCAGCTCTGCTTGCCTTCCCTATCCTTTCTCGGGGTGCAGAAAGCTGGTTCCAGCACCCACCCATACTACTTCGGGTGAGACTTTGACCCGCGCAAGCAGGTCGCTGCCGAAAGGGCGAGTAGTATAGGGGTTTGTTGGCAAACCTTGAACACCGAACCTGGGTCAGGACCCTTCGAGCCAACAAATGGTTCCGTTGCCAGGACCTGGAGCATTTTGAGAAAGGGATTGGGTAATGACAAGAGAGTATTGGAAGCCTGAAAGGAAGGAAATTGAGGAGTGGTTCGAAAACCAGATCCATGAATTTGTGGTAAAAGAAAATCGTAGCGAGAAGTTAACGGCGGAAAGGTGGAAAAATAGGTACATTCTTATAGAAATATGCAAAATATTCTTTGTAACATTTTCAATTGAGCTTCAGGAGTGGCTGGCTAGGCTCGTAGAATTCTAGAAGTGTTGGAAGGACAAGCGAGTGACTCAGTGGACCCCAGAGCTGATCCAGCAGCAGGAGAGGACTGATAATACTATCACACGCACAGTAGATCACTGGGTGAATAGTGTGCTAGGAGGGTTTGTGACAGAATTCGTCATTGATTAGTTTGTCTCCTACTCTGAGGCCGAACGACGACTCTTTAAAGGGTTCCAGGGCAAATTTTTGAAGACATTACCCTTGCTGATTAAGATATTACTGTGTGAAAAGAGCATTCTGTGTAGTCATACCGACTAAATGACCTCGGATCTAGACGAGAGCGCGACGCACAGTGGTAAAGACTATCGGACCAACCTCGACGGGGGGAGATCCGCCTATAACCTTTTGCGAGAACCGGCTGCGCAAGACCCCCCAGCTACACCGCCACCCAAGCCGCACAAAGGTAAGAATTCACCCATACCACCACCCCCGCCGAACAGTGATATGGCTACGCACCTGATACTACCTACCTTCAAGGGGGTAGGGGATGAGGATATGGACCGATTTTGGTCACCAAACCTTTTAGTTGCAGGAAAAAGCAGTGGAAGTTGCTATGAAACTAGAATCTGCACCCAGAGAAGATACGTCGGTAGGAGTACAACAAATTTAGGAGCAGCTTGGGGCTATGCACATGGAAATTCAGAACCTATGAAAGGAGTGAGGAAAAGAAGCTCACGCAGATCTATGGTGCATACGATGTCGGGTATCTGGCCATACGAAGGATCAATGCCCTCTATTGGAGAATTATATGCAGGTGGGAGGACCTAGTCCGATACGCCCAGGAGCAAGTGGGGAACCCATCCTATCATGAACAGGCTCGAGTAGACCTGCACTGTGGTGTGACGACTCTCATGTAGCAGGGATGCATGATACGAACCATTGCCCTCGACTACGTGCGTATGTCCCAGAACTGAAGCAACAGTGGTGCAGGTTCTGCCGGTCGGTGGGACACGATGAGTAGAAATTTTGCACTTATGACTTGATGATATATTATGGGAACTTTTATAGGGTACAATCAGACCCTGCATCACCAATAACTTCCGCGAGCTTCGAAGGCTCTCCAACAAGAGGCAGAGGAGGTCGGGGAGGAAGCGCAGGACGAGGACGTCGACAACTAATCTGTTATAACTACGGGGAGGTAGGACACTTCGCTAGGGACTGCCCAAATCCCACCAGGCCATCGTGCAAATATTGTAGACAGCTGGACCATGTGGTTGAAGATTGCCCAATTTTAATAGCCAAGATGCAGGAAAAACAACCCACCCCAACGCAGAATGTGAAAAGAGTCAAAGCCGAGCTAAGAAACATAGAACCGAGTGTGAAAGTCATAACTCGCAGCGGGATGGTCACCCAGGGAGCAAAGGAAGCACCTGCCAAGGATCCTACGACCTCTCAGGAAGGATCAAACATCAGCAAGGGACAAGCAACAATAGCAGCTACTGCGCAGATGCCGACACACCTCAAGATAGAGGAGGGGGTTGAGCCCTTTCTGCAGGCATGTCTGAAGCTGTTACGTAACCCACAGGCTGTAGAGAACATTCAAGCATTAATGCATAGCTGCGCAGCTCGGCCCGATCCAATTCCCAGGACCAAGGATGTACACAAGCTATATAGATATAAAATCGCACCGGAAGAGAAATGCGGTTGACTGCGTAGATTGGTGACTACGAAATGGATCAAGTTATTTTGGATCTTGGATCAGATGTGAACGTATTACCAAAGAAAACATGGCAACGAATGGGAGAGCCTAAATTGGAATGGTCCACCATCCAGCTGCGCATGGAAAATCAACAAAAGATCATCCCTATGGGAAAGCTGCCAAAATTCATGGTAGATATCGCAAGAGTAAAAGTCCTAGTTGACTTTGAAGTAATAGAAATTGTGGAAGATGCAGATCCCTACCCTGCACTCCTAAGACTAGACTGGGCTATAGATGGGGTGGGGGGTGTCATAAATCTCAAAAAGCGCGACATGGTGTTTGAAAATAACGGTACGTGCGTAATAGTACCACTGGATCCTGCAGAAGGTGCGCGGTATACAGAACCAGCACGTGACGAGGAAGAAATAGATCACATTTAAAAATTGACTACGCAGGATGAAGACTAGATTAACCCCACAGCAGAAGGAGTACTCTGCTGGGAAAAGGACAGTGAATGCTTTTCCAACTCTGATGGGGAATTGGAGAATTGGCAAGGCCGGTTGCATGAAGTTTCAGCGCTACGATGTCTTCGGGTTACAAGGAACTTCCACTGCATCTCTGCCGAGGTAAGAGACCTGCCCTACCTTGAGGACATAGGTGACATTAAGGAGTTTTTACGTGCATTCGAAGCTGAAGTTCCCAAGGAACGCAGGCTAGGGGCACTTCCGCTAGCCCTGCGCAGAGCGCCTGCGCGTTGGTGGGATGCGCATGGGCCAGAATTCCGCACTTGGGAGGAGTGTCGGGATAAGATGATCTTGCGATTTAGAGCCCCAGCTGGAAGAAGGATCCAGAGGTTCCTTGGGTCAGAGGACCCACACAGATATTTGCTGGCATGGGAAACACAATGGTGCGATAGGACCCCAAACGAACAAGTTCCCCAGGTTATCCATGACCTAGGCTTGCGTCCGACTACGTGGTATTTAGATGCAGAGCTGCACCAGTATACGCGCAATTAGGAAAATTTGCGGGCTGAGTTTCTGTGAACAATTAAGGTGGCAGATGGAACAAGGACGCTCGACGTAGCTCTACCACACATGGATGCCCTGACCAAGGGAAAAGCACGCCTATCAAGAGGTACGATGGCCAAGTTGCTGGAGTGGTACCTGGACTGTATTTCAAAACACCTGGCATCGGCTTTAATGGAGTGGTACCTGGACTGTATTACAAAACACCAAAATGAGCCCATGCAATTTTACTAAAATGTGGCTAATCATGATAGTCCTATAGTTAGAGGAAATGTTTTTATCCCAAATTTTAAAAATAGGCACAATAAGGATTTGTGTCCATAGCTTAGGGAAGTCGTGCTTTACTACCAAATTTAGGAGATTGTGTAGGTGTGGGATGAAGATGGACCTTCCCATTTTGATAATTTCAGCTTGGTAACCTTCAATATTCCTAGCTTTCCCATTAGTGAGCTTCTTAATATTGAACTCCACGTCTTCCAAAGAAAAGGTATCTTCCTCTATAGGAGTGTTTTTGATGTTGCCCATGGTGTTCAGGGAGTCATAACGTTTCTTAAGATAAATATCCCATTCCTTTAAGGGGATTGAATATTTTTATTTCGATTTATGGACAAGAATATTCCTCCAAAAATTTCTAGGCTCGACTTTGGAGAGGTTAAGAAGTCAATATTGCCTCTTATTTATATAGTACCTTTTCTTCCTTTTGATAAGAGCTTTGTACAAACTGTTTTTTTCACACATTATAGTTTCGTTAGGAGCATCTCTAATCACTTTCATGTCATACTTACAATCATTATCATACCACATATTGGAATTTCTATTGTTCTTTTTATATGATAACTCGGTAGAGAATTTGTTAATGGTAGTGGAAATGATAATAGTAAAATTTTGGTAGACGTGATTAATGTTATCATTATACGTTAAGAAACCTAATTCCCTTGTTAAATATTTTAAAAATATATCCTTTTTGCTTTTGTTAAAGCGAATGTGTCTTTGGCTCTCACCATTTTTTTGCATGTGGTTGGTGAACATATCAAGGTTAAGGGTTAAGGATAGAGGCCTGTGGTGAGATTCAGGATCATGGTCATTTAGGAGGCCAAAATTAACAATACAGTTGAGAATCTGAGTATCAAATATCACATAGTCCACAACACTGCTACTACACCCATGAATACAAGTCATGTGGCCAAAGGTAGGCCACTTATTAATCCCATTATAAATAATCAGGTCTTGGGAACTGCGACGCTTGATTAGCTAAGTACCAAATAGGTTTTCGGTAGTATCTTCAGAATTTCATTTGAATTTACTAGCTAAGTCACAATCATCATCAAACCATAGGGGGTTAGGGTTAGAGTTATTACTTAATAGAGTGGCTTGGTTAGTAATAATTTGAGCATTGAAGTCCCCAAGCAAAAGCATGTTGCCTTCATTCTTGAGATTTTGGATATCTTGTTCCCAACGTAACGATGGGACAATTCTTATCTGTGAAAATTCCATATATCACAACAAATGGAAATTATTTTTCTAATTGTTAATTTATTTAACAATTTATTTGTTGTCTGCTACGACAAATATCAAATAACTCACACAGTGATTTTCACAAATAAAACTACAGAAGAAAATAGCAGTGGAACTAGGTAAATCTAGCACACACACATAAAATTAACAGTTATTTTTGGACAAATGTCCCTGGAAAAACCCAACTTGAGAAAACCGGTGCAACAATCGAGGGTTTTTATTATTAAGTGGCAGTGAAATTCTAAATACAACGTGGATGCCTAAAACTGGAAATCCATAGCAAGAAAATCTGGTTGAAATTATCTAAGGGAATTCCCCTTCCTCCACAAGCAACCCTGGAAACTCTTGTTTCCTGCACTCGCACGACTACGAGTACTCACGCTTCTGCCCATACTCATGTTGCTGCTCGTACTAGGAATTTTTCCTATACTTGCGCTATTGCCTATACTCGAGCCTCTGATTGTACTCGTGCGGTTGCTCGTACTTAGGCTTCTTCCTACACTCGCGTTGCCCACACTTGAGCTATCTTCCATACTTGGGCTTCTACTTGCAATGGGAATAAATCAACCTCTTGCTATTGCCTCGCCAGATCTGGAAATCTTCCTCTGGATCACTATCCATGCCACTCTGACACCTGCGACCCTTCTGGCTTGAACTCTTCTTCCCTGCTCGACCTCTATAGCTGGATAACTCAATCTACCAAGGAACTCACACTACTGGTGTGTCTTCTCCAAGTGCCCATCGACTTCTTGTTATAATCCTCTGTTGAGACTTTGATGATCAAGATTAAATCTTAATGAAGGACTAGGATCGTCTTAAGGTTGATCAGTGTGAGTTTCTAGACTATTCTCACATTGAATTAATTGATTATGATTAATTAACCAATTTTCATAAGTTTAGACTGAGGAAACATTAAAAAATAGGTTAATTATCTAATTAATTCATCTCAATGTAGAATTTCTAGAAACGATATATGGATCTTGGATTTCTCATGTATTCTAGCCTTTCCACCACATTTTGTGGCTAGAAGACATCTGATGCTACAAAAACTAACACTCCCTCTTAGCGAGGATTATGTTCTAACATTCGGTCTCGGTATCATCTCTTGTCATGATGCTGATGTCTGGCTACTGCTGCCCACCAACCACTACACAACTTTGATGTTGCATCTGTGTTGCTGCTGACACTGCTGTATTGCTTCCAACTCTGCATCTGCATTACAACTCCCTCTTATAGGTTGTCGCTGCTACTGCAACTCTAGCAATTGAGAAGCATCTGAAATATTGAATCAACTGTATTTAGTATGATGCATATGTCTTATGAGTCCTGATTGCTACTAGCCCCGTCCTGATTGCTACTAGCCCCGCACTATCACTGAAGAATTTGCGTTGTTGTCGACTTTGCATTAAGTAACTTGCTCTGTTTTCAACACTGCACTCCACTCCCCGACATCTAACTACTACTAGTCTGCAACTGTCACTTTGGTGCTAACTGCATCAACTGCCATTGATCCATCCCGCTACTAAATACTGTGGGCCCATGTAGCCAGGTAATGATCCATGGGGTAAAATCCTCAAGGACCCTGCCTAATATTTGTAGCTCTCTAGGGCTACAACACCAAATCACCCCACCTCACTCCTAGAGGTATAGTTTTAAACATCATGAAATATGATCTATTCATATTGTTGTTGCTACTAATCTATTGGTGCTTCCACAATGTTGCTGCAAAACTACAATAATGAGTTTTACCTCCCCAAATCCTGAAGCATTATCTTCCATAGGGTTTCTCCCTCTAAGTCTCGATTTCCCTATGGAAATCTCTTTGCTCCCTCTTGGAAACTTGCACTATCCTCCTGCACTAGAAACTGCAATGTGAATTTTTACGCTGGGAATCTTCTGGCTGGAACTACACCTGCATACTGCAACCAGAGAATTTTTACTGCTTGTGTCACTACATCTATCTCTTCAACTATATCACGTGTATTGACTGCAACTAGATCTGTAACTTCCATCTAAATGATTGACAATGCCTATTGACACTAAATCTGCTACTATGATACTGTGGGATCCCGTAGCAAAGGTGATGGTCTTGCTACAACAATCCAGAATTGATTTTTCTGATCTCCTTGTTGCAACTGCACTGGACCCTACCCATCTGGCACAATGCAGTCTCATACTCCTCCACCTTCTGGATCTAGTGCCCAACTATCTCCTTTCAAGCCTAGTCCATGGCTAGGACTCTTCTTTGATTTGCAACTCGCATTGGATAACTCATACTACCTCTGACACCTCTCTTCGACAATTGGAAGTCGATTTGCTACGCAGATCTACATTCTGGCTAACTCACATGACCTCCTATGGAAATCACGTGCGATGATCTCTAGAAAGGTGCAAAATCTTCGAAAGTAAAATAATCTGGACATTGCTGCTAGAAATCTCGCTCTTTTACCTGCTCGGCTACTAGAACCACTATTTTCACCCCTTGTTGGAGTGAGAAAATCTGCTCATCGCTAATGCCAATCTTAAACTGGAAAATCAGACCTCTGAAACTTTAAGTCCCCTGAGAGAAATTTTCCCTCTATTGTGTGTTATTTTCTCTTTCCACCCGACGTTGGTTCTGCTAGTACAAATTGTTGTAAAACCCCTACGTCCAACCAAGGAATTTTCTCAGCAAAAATCTGAGTTGTTGCTGCTCCCTCTTCCTACCATAATCACTATTATGGGAAAATCGAATTTTCTTCAACTTGATACCGAATATCGAACCCTTGACCAACAATTCGAATTGCCTCGCTAGGCACTGTACAACCTCTGATAATTTTGGCCTGCTACTCCCTTTGAAAAACGAAATTCCCTTCTTCGCTTCTGAGCTTCCCGACTGATCACTTATTCTCTCATACCATGTGAAAATTCCATCTATCACAACAACTGTAAATTATTTTTCTATTTGTTAATTTATTTAATAATTTATTTGTTGTTTGTGATGACAAATATCAAATAACTCACACTGTGATTTTCACAAATAAAATTGTGAAAGAAAATAATGTTGGAACTGAGAAAATACATCACACACACATAAAAGTAACATAGTTATTTTTGGACAAATGTCCCCGGAAAAACCCAACTTGGGAAAACCGATGCAACAACTGAGGGTTGTTATTATTAAGCAACTGTGAAATTTCTAAGTACAATCTGGATGCCTAAAACTGGCAACCCATAGTAATAAAATATGGCCGAAATGATCTAATGGAATTTCCCTTCCTCCACAAGCAACACTGGAAACTCGCGCGACTGCATGTGCTCACGCTTTTGCACGTACTGGTGTTGTTGGTTGTACTAGGGCTTCTACCTGTACTCATGCGACTTCTTGTACTCGTGCTTCTACCTGCACTCGCGTTGCCCGCACTTGAGCTATCGCCCGTACTCGAGCTTCTGCCTGCACTAGGAATAACTCGGCCTCTTTCTGTTGCCTCTCCGGATCTAGAAATCTTCCTCCAGATTATTGTCCCTGCTCCTCTGACTCCTATGACACTTCTAGCTCAAACTCTTCTTCCCTGCTGGACCTCTACAGCTGGATAGCTCGATCTGCCAAGGAACTTGTATTACTGGTGTGTCTTCTCCAAGTGCCCATCGACTTATTCTTATAATCCTTTGTTGAGACTCTAAAGACCAAGATTAAATCTTAATGAAGGGCTAGGATCGTCTTGAGGTTGATCAATGTGAGTTTCTAGACTATTCTCACATTGAATTAATTAATTATGATTAATTAACCAATTTTCCTAAGTTTAGACTTAGGAAACATTAAAAAATAGGTTAATAATCTAATTAATTCATCTCAATGTGAAATTTATAGAAACGATTTATTGGTCTTGGAGATCTCATGTATTTTAGTATTTCCACCAAATTTCGTGGTTAGAACACATCCGATGCTACAAAAACTAACATTATCCAGGTTTTTCTTCTTATAGGAGGTAGAGTTGATGGGAGAAAAGTAACAGATTGCAAGAAAAATCCTATTGGTATTAGAGTTAGATATTTCGATCCAAATTATTGATTGAGGGAGTTAATCTTATAAAGCCGAATGTGGGAAGCAGTGTTATTTTTTATATAACAGGCTATACCACCAACGCCTCTACGAGAGGATTTCCTGTTCCAAGTAGACCAAAGAATGAATCCATCAATGTGGGGGACCCTAGATTCATCATGCTCCCATGTTTCAACTAAGAGAATAAGATCAACATCACTCGATATCCAACTTAACATAGGACCTTTGTGCCATGTGTTAGTGTCCAAATGTTCAGTGATCAAATGTACTCTTTTAGGTTTACTTAATAGTGGTCCTAGGTCAAAGTTTCATGTTTCAAGTCAGTTTTCAAATAATTTTTTTTCACTGAATATTTCTAGGTCTGAAATTATACATCCTTCACTCCATTTATGGTTATCATTATTTCAGAGGTCATTTCATCCATCAATCATCTAGGGTCTGAGGTCATTCACCCTTTTGGGTGTGCTGCACTTTTGGTGTTTGAGATCCAAATTAGTTCTCCAAGGCTAAAAACCACTGCAAAAAGGTTCATACACTTCCTAAACATTAAGTGGACACCCTCCATACCTCTCTCAAGACAAAATTCATCAGCAAATGAGTGGCTTCCTTCATTCGGTTACCTCAACTACGTTTTTGGTGTTTTTCATATTTTGTTTGTTTCAGCTGATAAAACCCTAATATAACCATCTAAAACATTCATATAACCTTCATACACCATACCTTAACATCTCCTATCACTCACAACCATCTTTTCCATCAATTTGATTAAAACCCTATTTTTCACTACATTTTGACAGAAAAGCTAGTGAAACCCCGTGTTTTGACCTTTTGGGTACCTTTCACATGCCCATTCCAAAAAATTCCACTTGAATCCAGTAGCCAAATCATCACCCTATCTCCCCAAATTTTTAGGGATTTTTCCCTAACTTCCTTCCACTTCATTTCTGGCCCTAAAACCACTCTACCACTATCCCCTGTTTTCCTAATTTTCCACCTTCCCTATCCACTACATCAAGCTAGGGATTTCCTTGTTAGAAAAAATCATGGAGGGTGAGAGGAAGGTCCATGAGGGAGGTCACCATTCCAGGTTTGAGCCAACTCAGACCCATGGCATCATTTTTAGAGCTTCGTGATCAAGCGAGGGTTTACATTGCACACAGGGACAATTTGGCTTCACATTCAGTTTCTGAAATAATGGAGATGAATTTTACAAAAGTGAAAGAGGTTTTTGTCAATCATAGGAAAAATAATAAAAAAATCCTTCAGTTTATGCACAGGTGTTATTATTTGAGATAAATACTCAGAATACAGTTGCTCTAGGTCATTTTTTGCACTTTTGGACAGGTTGTCTTCAAATCAATTTTTCAGGGGTTTGGAGCAGGGGTTTGTAGTGCTTGATGACTCCATTCTGTAGTTGACATCCTAATATTTCCAACCATACCACTTACAGCCCAAAATTCCTCTGGAAATGCCTCCAAAATGCCTCTCAAAGTAGGTGCTACGCTTTTGCTCAGAGTGCATTACGCTTATGTAAAATTTGAGTGATCAACTTCAAACTTGGATTATGAGAAAATGGGAAGGTATTTTGGAAGATTGGAGGAGGTTTTTGTTCATAACATGCCAAAGAATACAAACCTCTCTCTGTTTTGAAAAAAACATTATGGTTAGAGAGATATTGATCCATCTTTAAGCCCCATGTTTGCAGACTTTTAGGAATTCCTTTGTTACGTTTATGGAATCTGTTGTTACGCTTCTAGGAAGTGTTGTTACGCTTTTGTAATTTGGTATTACACCTGAAAAAGGGTACAAAATTAGGTTTTTGGCTTCAAATATCTTCATACAATGACCACTACTCCTTGAACCTCCCACAAACAGTAAGTCACTACTCTCATACCCTCCCTTGGTCAAGTTATTGAGTTTTAAATTCATTTTCATGCTTACTCTATATTTCTCCATATCATCATTTGTCCATGACATAGAAAGACTTCATTTGAAAAAGCATAACCTACTCCAGATAAATAAACCTTAACCCTGGCTATATAACACTACTCTACACCTCTCATATACCTCACACTCACATCCCCCACCATCCATATCATCCCTAACTTGTCATTTTCATCAAACCCTAAATTCTAGCAAATTTTCACAGTTAAAAATTGGAAATTTCCTGTGTTTGCTTGATTTCATCACCCTCCTCACATCCATTTCCCTTCATTCCACCCAAAATATGGAGCTAAAATGCCACCCTATTCACTAATTTTTTTTAGAATTTCCTCTAGCTCCATAACCTTCCATTTCACCTTCTAAACTTACTCCACCTCTACACTAGCTATTTTCATAGTGTTGAAAATGGAAATTTCCTGTGTTTTCATCATTTCGCCACCTTCCTCACATCCATTTCACTTCATTCCACTCAAAACTTGGAGCTAACATACAACCCAATCTACCAAATTTTTTCTAGAATTTTCCTTAGCTCCATGATCCTTCATCTCACCCTCTAAACCTACACTATTCCTACACTGCGTTTTTCTAGATTTCACTACATATACTCATTCCACAAAAACACTAGGGTTTTCATCATTTAAGGGATAAACAAGATGGAGAGTGAGAAGAAGAGCTTCAAGGGAGGTCACCACCTTAGGTTAGAACCTTTCACTATGCATGAAATCAATGCTTCACACTTGGCCAACAGATGTTTTGAGAGGGCTGGATGTTTGAGGTTCTGTGAAAATCTCATGGAGGAAGGATATCATCTTTATCTGAAAATCTTATTTGCCACAAGATTCAGCACGGGAAAGATCAAATTCAGGACATGGAGGCTGAAACATAATCAAGAAGGCCAAGAACAAGAGGCCTCAAAAGGGCGCTAGAGCTAGAAATACAGTAAACTTATCCACTTGAGGAGTTGACCTTTGATGAGCATATAACCATGGAGATTAATCAATACAGAGATATTTGGTTATCAAGGGTAAATTATCATTTGGAGAAGCTCTTGAAGAGGGCTAAGAGGGACAATAAACTGCAAAGACACATGGCAAATCATTATCGCACTAGGAACACAAATTCTCAAATAAGGCTGAAACAATTGAAGAAAAGACTAAAAGAAGCCCAAATGAAGCTTGAAGAGAAGGATAGGTTGGAATTGTTAGTTGAAGCTTCCTTGGTTGTTTATCCCATCACTCACAGGTACTACAGAACCAATTTTTAGAAGTTTAAAGAATTTTGATATTTTTTGTGATTTTTGCACAATTATGGAAATTCCTCCTCACAGAAGAGTAACAAAATTTTGTTACACTTATTTTGTAGGCATCCAAATGATGATTTATTTACATGGATGGATGCATTTTGATGATTACATTACAGATGCAGAACCCCTTTGGAATTAAAAGATTTAATTTTGGAGAAAAAGCCCCAAAAATACTTATTTTTCATGTTTCTGCCATCTTTTTGGAGCCTCTGTTACGCTTTCGGAGTAACCTTGGGAGAATGTATTTTTGGAGGCCTTCCCATGGGGAATTTTGCAAAATTAAATATGTTTTGGAAAATAGACACACAAGGCTAGTTGACCATTATTTCGGAAGTGGATTTGGACTTTTAAAGTGCCTCAAAAGTTCCTACAAAATTCTGTTACGTTTCTGCAAATTTCTGCTAGCCTTCTGTCAGAAATGTTACAAATCAATATTGGATTCCTTAGGACACTTGTAAGGCTTAGAAAATGTCACAGATTCAAGGTTTTACTATCTTATGCGTTGGAATTAGAGTTATTGAGTTGGTTTTTTCCTCCTATCATGAGAAAATATGTAATTTAATGTAAGGGATAAACACTCCTAGTTGATAGTTGAAATTCAGGGGATGGTTTATAACCTCCCTAGAATCTAGGAAATGACTCATCTTGTGTATTTATGATCCATTTTGGATGGTATTTTGACCTGATGAGGTGTCATAGTCCATATTTTCTATAAGTAGACTCTCTTTAGTCTTTTATTTAGTCTTTAGTCTTTTAGTGGAGCTCTTGTAATCAGCTTTTGGAATTAAATCAGAGATAGATTTACAAGAATTGTGTTGAGAGACTCGTGGTATGCTTTGGAGCCTCTGTTTTTCTCATGTATGTTTATCATTTAATGCTTAATACCATTCCTTCTTCTTCATATATGATTATCTTGTAAGTTTATGAGAAGAAATCATGTTTATGCATGCTCTGTTTTAGATCAGATTTACCATACTATGTTTATTTGTTTCTAAACTGAATGAATTCACCTAAGTGCTCATTCAAACTTTCTCCCATTTCATCCTATACTCAATGAATTATTAATATGATTTTAAACTACCTATCTCGCCTCACATATTCTTTGCAGGTTCACAGTCCACTCACTGACTTTTCTATCCAGCACTAAAAACATCAAACAAAACCTATTTACTGAGCTTACATACCTAGCCTAAGATCATTGGACTCTCAGCCATTCATTTGACTGCTAAAAAGTGACAACGAGAGAGCCTTCTCTCGTCCGGGTAGGGCTAGCTACTTGACCTAAAGTTTGGTCTGTGGTTACCTTTCTCCAATCCTATTGTCAGCCTTGCGAAGTTGGGGAGAGTGATAACACCATGGAAAACCACAATAGTTCCAGAAGAGGATTTGAAGTGTTCCTAATTCCTATTTATCACATTGATTCTGGACTCTATCTCTAATAATAACTTTCCTATTTCTAATGGTTGCACATTTTCCTTCCTTTCTTGCCTCCTTTACCTTTTGAACCTCTTTCCTTAGTTCATTTTGGTCTTCTCAGATACGATCTTCATTTATAAATATTCCTCACCCTTTTAGACTTGGAGATTTACTAAGTATATCTAATTTGTGGTAATTGCAACTTACCTTAACACATATTAGTCTATGCTTATTCTCAAGAATCTTTCCCACCCTTTGTGCTTCCGTTAAATAAGTTATTTGAATTTGTGAGTGAATTTTTAGTTGTTATTTTGAATTCAAATCAAATTTTGATAAGAATTAATATATTAAACATTACAAAAGTTAAAAGAGGTGTGAATTTAATATATATATTTTGAAATAAATTTAAAATATCTATTATTTTTGAAATAAAATAAATATTAATAAAAAGAAATAAATATTTTTAAATTTTGTAAATTTTGATTTGAAAAACAATTATATTGATTTAATTCTTTTTTAGATTCCTACGAATATATATTTTAATAATTATTTATTTGTTATTTAATTTAATTTTTATAATTTTATTTAAAAAATATATTCATTTAAATTTAAAATTAAAAAATTGAACGAATGATATTCTAATATTTATGATATTAAAATATTATGGCACCAACGTAAAAATTACTTTTAGAATTTGAAAGAAGGTGAATGGAATAACATCCCATTGTGTCAAGCTATCACCCCCTATAGTTTTACTATTTATATGTAAAACTGAAAGAAGAAAAAAAAAAATATTCATATTTTATTTTAATGACGATTGTATCAAGATGTCCCCCTTTTTTTTTGTAAGTCAAAGTTATATTCATCTGGTTAAAAAGGAGTACATTCGTCCAAACAGAAAACATGTGGTCTCACCCCGACCAGGATTGTTGACCAAGATTTACACCAGATTACAAAAAAAGAAAGGAGACTAAGGACAACATCCATAAATGACATGGCGAGAGGCACCAAATACAAACAAGACATAACAAATACCAAAGTGCATACTAGTCATCCGACGTGATAGAAGCAGGGTTGTCCGGGGCAGTTCTTGCAGGAGGCGGGGGACAGAAGTCGCACTGGACGTGCCGTTCGAAGTGTGCTAACGATGTCTCTAGCTTTTCCACTTTCTCGGTTAGGTGGTTTTGGCCTCGCCAGACCCCCACCACTCTCTCCCTGATCTGGCACTGAAAGTATTGTATTTTCTCCATCGTTTCCATCAGCTAAACATGTTTCTCCTGGAAAAATCGCTCTGCAGTGTCGACCCAGTCCATCAAGCTATGAATTATTTCTTGGAAGTTTTCCAGGCAGTAGGTTTGGATGCCCTGTTCATCGGTAGTTCCAACACCACGACACCCAGTCCCTTAGTTTTCGATACTTCTCTATCTACCACCACCACCACGCTGCGTCATCTGAGTCTTCACCCCTTTGACCTTGCTGGAGCCGTGCATATTTCCACCTCGACCCCCGCACGAGCCCACACCTGAGAGCCGAGAATGACAAATAGTCTTGCCATCCTGGTGAGATGTTGCCGCCACTAATGTACCAACTTCCTTATCCTTCGGGTCAGGCACAAATGGAGAGGAGGATCGCCCACGCCGCACGAAGGTCTTCATCTGGATCTAGACAGGAGGACCGATGTGCACAGGGAGCAAGGACCAAGCTATCCAGGTAACAACAAGCCACCACCCCTAACAGACCAATCCCCCAACACACCAACCACTACCTTGAGAGCCACCCGCACCAATAACACCACCAATTGAAGAATGAGCAGAGACAAAAAACACTTCCCAAAGAGCAACAATCCAGGTTGTTGTGCGTGTCTTCCACCAAGACACTGTCCACATAATTCCTTTGCCACCCAACGAGGACCACCCACCAAGCCACCAAAGTCAAAAATTACCTGACCATGCACCAGAAGCATGGAAAATGGCCGCAACCTACAACCCCACCCCACTAAACTTCCTCTTTTTCCGCTTCATAACACAATAATCAACCTAGGATTCCAGACTTACTATCAACCATGAGAAAAAGAAAAGGCAATGCTCGTCACCCGCTACCAACCAAATGTAGCATACACATAAAAAATCCGGAGCTGCGAGGGGAAGAGTCCCTCCTTAGAGCATTGAACCAGAATTCACCGTGGTTTGGTGTATACCATCTAGCAACACCAAGAAACTTCCGCCAGCGTTTTTGATTTCTCTCCAAGGACGTTTTCGGAGTCCTGCACCAGAACAGAGTGAAACCGCAAATGCCCGGGTTCTTCATCCGCCCATTCAAAAACCGAGCGCCACCCTCAAACTCCAATGCAACGTTAAGGCTCACACTCTCAAACTTCATATCGATAGTACACCTCCTATTCTGGTTGCAGTGAAAGGACCGAGAGGGCCGTCCCCCACCCCGACGCCACTTGGGATCATTGATGAGGCATGATCGCCACGTGCCTCGAAGATCTCACCCCTATTGGGGAATATGCCCCCCTTCAAATAACTTTAATATTTGTATGTAAAACTGGAAAAATATTCATATTTTATTTTCATGAGGAATCGATAAGTTTTAAATTTAAAAAAATATATATTAATTTTTTTTTAAATGTTATTTGTTATTTAATTTTTGTATATTTTTTATTTAATTATTTAATTTTATTTTTTGTAATTTTACATGATAAAAGGTGAATAACACGTCAAATGCAGTCACTTAAGGGGTGTAACATCCACTCCCACAAATCATAACTACTCTCACAAAAAAAATAAAAAAATTATCAACTACTATGATCATATCAATTTACTGATTCCGAGCATATCAATACTCTTTGACCAAAGCATATGGAGGGCTATTGAACATAACAAAAATTTCGTTAATCGTTTAACGGGAGGCACACTAGCATTTACCCTAAAGTCACTTTATTAAATAACATTGATTGAATTTACAATGCATTTATACATGCTTGATGGTAGTTATATTTATTATTCATTTCTGGTACAAATTTAATTACACTGGTCCTTGAGGACACTTGGACTTGCATCCTCTGTCCATATGTAAGGCTCTTAATCCTACAGTGTTGGTGTTAGAAACTCATTTGAGGTAACTGTTTCTCCCCCAGACGTCAAGGCAGTTGACCATTATTCCCCTTCCTTGCTAGGGTTCCAGCTCTGCAACCTCCTCCTCCGGCGTGAAGAATGCATCTTCAGAAATGTCGTCTTTGAGTGATAGGAAAGTGAAATAATCTGAGTGTCATATTTGCCTTCGATGAGTTAGTGTTAGGAGGAGTTTGATTGGTTTAACTCACACTCTTGTAGGTTTCTTGCTTCCCTTCCAACGATGGTGACGCCCTTCCGACAAGGAACATAATAGGTCGAGCACGCTCTCCACCAAATAAATGGAATTTATTTATCCCTTCAACTGATTTTTAGGGTTTTCCGTTAGGGTTTGGTGACGAAATGATGGCTATGCCTGATTACACAGGTAATTTATGTTAGAAAATCAGAAATGCATAAATATTTTCCTGTTCTTGATAATTTACTTGTGATGTTCCTTAATTCTTGTTAGTTTCCTATTATCTTCTTTCTTATTAGTTCATCAAGAAAATATCTAAGCAATAACACATAAATCAAGGACACCAGATATAGGCCAGCAGTCAGGGAAAAACCCCACTCTAGGGGAAAACCTGATTAGTAATCCTTCCTTCAATAGTTTTCCCGAGACTCTAGACCTGGACTCACACTTCTTCCACACCAAGTCAACCTTCCTTTTGATCCAGCCTCACAGCAGTAGAAGCAACAACACTTCCTTCAACCTAGAAAATTTTCCCTTGCTTTAGAGACTTCGATCCTGGAGAAAAGACTTCGATCTTGCTTTAGGGAGTTCCAACTTCTCAAGGCACCAACTTCCAGCAAAAGCAACTTCGACCTATTCTTTTGTTGGCAGCAGCAACATGCAAGAACTGGCAGCAACAAAACAATGAGGTACTTCGATCTTCTAATCTAGGGCACATGAGAGAGAGAGAGAGAGAGAGAGAGACCAAAATTTCAATTTTTTCTTCACTCCTTCAGCTTATCTAAACACATAATCCTTTTCGATTCTTCCTTGACTTCGCACTTTTTCCAATGCAACAATAGATATCGAATTTCTATGTGTGAGAGAGTGTGCTCCAAATGAGTTTGATCTCCTTGTATATATAGGCTTGATGTGAGCTCGAATTCCTTGAGTTGAGGCTGACTTGATCACATTATGGCCGACCTAGTGTGGAGGTTCCATGAATCATATTTGACTCAATATTAAACCTTTTTACATGATTCAAAAGCCCAAGAAGGGTCAATTTAAATCTGTAATGACTTTATAAACTCAAAATAAATCCTAGAGGGCTAAAATGGGTACTTTGACCTAAAATATAATGACCCAATCATGAAACCCATGCTTTAATAAGTCATTTAATAACAATATAAATTATTTTCTTTGTTGTCTTGACAAGTACATTATATTTTGACTCAAGTACAATTTATGAAGACTAAACCTAGTTACAATCTTCAAGACTTTATGGGTTTGTTTCATCTATTGTTAAACTCATTAATTTCATTGATGGTTTGGAAAGAGTTAGGGCTTTAATTTGTTCTTTCCTTGCTTGAACAAGTTCATGCTCCTCCATGACTCCTTTGGCAATGACTACGACACCAAGCTATTCTAACAATTACCTCTCTTGCTTGTTCCGGTTTTTACTCTTTCCTCTTCCAGCCGATACGAGGGTTTATGTTTTCTGGGTTTTTATGAGAAGGAATATATATATGTGTGTGTGTCTGTGTATGTTTATTGTTCCAGCTTCTACATATGATCAAATTACTCTCAAGTCAGAAGGAATCCTTCCACACATAAGCTCTTCGACCATCTTGTTGATTTTTGGTAGCAACATAAGTGTTATAAGTCTCAAAATTTGTGGAGAAGCTTAGGCATTGTATTCCAAAGAACACAAAAATCGTTTGTGAAAATTCCACTCGGAATATGTTTTATTGTAAAAATTGATTATTTTAATGGGGAACCTAAATCTAAACTCATGGAAATTAAATAATTAAAGGGTATTAAGAAAACAAAGTGAGAATGATCTAGAAAAATCATAGATAAAGTCAAGTTATAATCTTAGCCGTTGATTATAGATCTAATATCAGTCGTCTATGTCTCAATGAGAAGACTATAAAGGAAGGCTTGAGGGTCATTTGGAAAGACACGTTGAGTGAATATAGAGATCAAATTCTTCTGACAGAGCGATGCTTAGACGAAGATCAGATCTAAGTGATTCCAACGCATAGAGGGGCAGAGATAAATTCTGGAGAGAGTGATTTTCTCAGCCGAAGAATCATCAGTAGAGAGAAATCCAACATAGCTAGCGTAGAGCCAGACAAGCTAACATAGAGCCAATGCAGAGCCACACAGGGCTACGCAGTGGGTGAGAGGGTTTCCAAGATTTTGCTGTCGGATCAGTTCCAAAAGCCGAGAGTCAGGGTGTGAAACCGGGAGGCTAAAATCTGTGATTCCGGGAGTGAAATCGATCCATGGATGGGGTGACGCAGTGCCTATGCAGAGGTAGCATAGGGACCTCCAAGGGAATCTCTTCCAATTTCCAAATCAACCAGATTTTCCAGTGATTGAATGAGGTAAAACTCACATTCTTTCTGCCAATATTTCTCTCTCTGTAACTAAATAACCCTTGAGGTATTCAACGATGTATTCAGAAATCGCTACTGCTTAATAATACAAACCCTTAGATCTGCTGCACTGGTTTTTTCGCATTGGGTTTTTCCGGGTTCTTTCATCCAAAATAAAGGTGTCCTATGCGTGTATTTTTCTTTGCTCAGTTTCCTTGTTTCAGAATCATATTTAATTAAGTGTATGATTCTTCAGTAATTTACTTCAATAATTCCAAAAGTAATATGAAAATAACTGTGTAATGTAATTTACAAGTAGATGAAGTAGATTCAGCTGGTTGCCGAAGGATTCTTGAGATTGTTAGATCTGGGAATTTTCACACATATGAGTGGTGTTTTTCTTGTTAAAATTGCAGTGTAATAGTTCTGAGCGTTAGATTAAACTTGGAAAAGAAATTGTAAATTATAGAATCATTTGTTGAATAGTCAGATTCTTATTCCCTCATAATTGTACCGCTCTGTTATCACTCCGCCAGATATCTAAGGCCGAGGAAGAGATCCCAACAGAGGTAACCACAAACCAATATTTTGGCTTGGTAGCTAGCCCTACCAAATTGGAGAGGGCTCTCTCCACAATGTCAGAACCAAGAGGGCTGGATAAATTGGGGTTTTAGGCTAGGTATGAGTTCAGGGGTTTTGATTTGATTTTATTGGGTTGCTGGATGAGGATATTAGGTCAAAGAGGCTAGGTCAGGGAAAATAGGATTAGGGTTGCAGAGATTCAATGGGGCAAGGTAGGTAGAAAGACTAGCACATTAGGGTTCTTGGGATGGAATGATTCACACAGGTGAGGATATAGGAAGAGAATGAAAGATGAATTCTTCTTAAACTGAAAGAAAGATGAACAGACTATGAAAACTTTCCAAAAACAGAGCATGTGAGATGAATTCTGTTTCTATAACTTGAAAGTGATCATACGATAGACATGAAATGGAAATTGAAGACAACACATTTAAACATATGAGACTAAAGAATAAACAATGCTAGACAACCATATCACAGGTATCCCAAATAAATAGCTGCAACACTTTTATTAAGCTCCTGTGAAAATGATTACAATAGAGTCTCTGATCAATATGCCAACATCCAACTGATTCCAACTTGTGAAATGACTGAAAAATTACATGATATAGGCCTAAAACAAACTCCTCCCATCCACAAGGGTCAAATCCATGAGAGGAGGAGTAGTTCCACCAAAACTGAGCTGAATACCTAGAGTGTAGGGTGGTCAAACTGACTCATCCCTCACTTTTTGTAAACTGATTCATTACACCTCATCATGAGTTTTCACTAATATAATTACCCCAGGTAACAGTAAAAACATGATATTTACATTTACTTCCATCAATTACATAAGTAAAATCATCATTTCCCAGAGTGAAAACCAAAATTACAGTGAAAACTAAGAAAAATCAGACATTTGTCAAGGGTGCAACACTAGTGCCAGGGGCGTAGTGCCAGTGCCAACAGCGCAGCACCATGTTGCAGGACACCTTTTAAGGCCTTCTTGATGTCCAAATTGGGCTTAGGATGCCTTGTTGGAAATAATATCATGTCTACTTTCTAGATCTACCTTTAGTTTTCTGAATGGAGTTTATTTACCTTGTCAAAAATTTATTCTCTCATAGCTGGTAAAGGGCGTAGCGGCAAGGAAAAAAAATGAAGTGTGCTATTGCAGGAAACTTTTGGAGGCCTTACTTAACTCAAAATTGAGCTCATGATAGCTCATTGGAAATATATTTCTGTCTACACTCCATCTATGCGAAATATTTATTTTCCCAAGGTCATGCCAAAAGTTTAGAAAACCTCTTGTAGCAACTGTATCTTTTAAATTTCTCAAAAACCATGACACCTGTGTAAAAAATGAAGACGGTTTTTTGTCTTTGGACTATGATTGACAAAATAATCTCTCAGTTTTGTTAAATTCATCTCTGTTTGGTCAGAAAAATAGTTTGAAGAAAAACTGGCCCTATGTGTGGCAAATGATTTGTCCCTTGGAATGACTTCTTGAAAAATGATGGAGACATGATTTTTATGAGTTGGAATGGCCTCATTCTTGCTGAAATGACATCCATTATGCCTCCTCTTCTCAAATGTCTCTGATTCCATAGCAAACCCTAGCTCAATGGGAGAGGAAATTAGGGTTTAGTGTAGGCAAAACAGGGGATTTGGGAAATTTATAAGAATGAAGGGAAATAAATGGGATAGGGGGCTTCTAAATTCTTAGGAAAATTTTTGGAGGTAGGGACGGATGTCAGGAAGTAGGAGAAAGTGGAATTTCAAGGATTGAGTGAGGGGAAGGGGTCTAAAAGGGAAAAACACAGGCCTAGTCTAGAAAAGTGTCAAATTGTAGCAATAGGATAGGGTTTGGGAAAAATGATGATTTTGAGGGATAGGAGTGATGGGAAGTGTTTAGGAAGGTATTTTAAGGATACGGGAAGGTGTAAGAGCATCAAGATACAAGTATTGTTGATAATTTAACCATGGAAGGCATGGAACCAAGAAAAATGCCCTCAAAACCCTAGGAGAGGGAAATGAGCTTTCCAAGCACAACTGAGAGATAAATATGGTAAACACAAAACCACTTACTTGGAAATGATAGTTTGGAACCTGAAATTTTTGAATACCTTTGACTATTACTACTCCTTCAAAAGATGAATTTGATGGTGAAATGACCAATTTTCATGATTTTGACCCTATGACCTAATGATCGCATGACATAGAAGAATGAGTTGAATGATGACCATGATGACTATGGGACTCTTTCAACAATGAATGACCTTACCATGATGATGTCCATTGACCATGGAGGTGAAAGGAGTTACAGAGGAAATCAATCTTTACAGTCCAATGAAGCAAGTGCGAGAAGGAGGAAAACATGACTAAATTTAAAGAGGCATAATACCTATTTCTAATTAATCTCTAACAAAAAACGAAAGTTTCCATTAACATGTTTCCTCCAATACAATAACTTATTCCATTAATAAAACTCCACAGATAATTTGCATGGAAAAAAAATACAGAGTTGTCAAGAACAAGAAATATGGAAACCGCATATCAGTTAACAACCCTTGAGCATGTTAGTGTCAGTATTTGCATCCTGCCATCAATGATCGAAATCCTCTTTTCATATCAATTTAGGAGTCCCACTCATAAATTTTTTTATCATTCCAATAGGTCATGCAAAAATTGATTCACTGATTAGGGTATTCGTATCATTATTGTTCATGAAAATAATTGTTTGTTGTTGATAGAGTTTTGCACTACCAAATATCGCTAACTCAGACAATATATTCAAGTGTAATTTCTCATTCCTTTTTCTGAGTTATTTAAGCAGGATCTAGGTTGTATTTTTTAACACAAGATAACCAAGGCTGATAAGTTACTCAGAATCGTCGTGCGTGTACCGCCGTGATTGGGACCTAGGTTATCCAGGACCCGCTCACTGCCCTTAAGGTGTTATTTAAAGATCTTATACAGATCCAAACTGCCTCTAACTAGTGAGCTTTGTGCCAAGGTGGAATCTTATGTGTTAGCAACTGTTCGAGACCTAACACATAATAAATATACAGATTCCCTAATTGGAGGAATAGTTGCTCCATTGTCAAATGGTCCGGTATGGTTTGACTGTTATCCAAATTTTTCTGTTTATACCTTTGATGAAACATTGGCCGATATCTTACAACTTCAAATCCAAACCTCAGGATTTGATATGAGAAAGAAAAGGCAAAATATCGCCATTCAGTTCAAAGGTTGTTTCCGTCGCACCACTACCTTATTTCCAGCAGTCCTCCATGCTCCTAGCCGAGAGTCTAAAACCAGTGTTGTCGTCATGACAGATCCTAAAAATCAGAAGGTGGAACACCAAGCCATCAAATGGGAAGATCTGTCCTTTCCTGAACACTGCACTGTTCCAAATCCAAAGCCTCTCGCTATTCAGAAAATCACCTCTGCTAATATAACAGAAAGCCAATCCTCAGCCACTCTGTCCTTTCCCAGAAGGTCAACTATTGACAGACGTAGGATTGAAGCAGAGAGTAAAAAGTCTCTGAGATACATAGCTCCTGAATGTACAGATACTAGTTGTTCTTCTATTGTTTCAAATTGTTCACATGTTGCTTTATTTGAGTTTGCCTAGATTGTAAATTTCCAGCCCCTGGGTGTAGAATGTCCTCAATGTCGCCAGCAGGTAAATTTACGGGATCTAGCCTATTCGGTCATTCATAAGAACCATAATGTTAGGACTGGTGAAGCCCCTCTGTCTACTTCATCCAACCCTTGTCCTAATCGAAAATGTTCAGACATTCTATTCCCTCATGAAGATGAACATGTTCTTATGATGCATCTAGTGCCTACACTAGAAAATGAAGACCCAAGGCTAACTACAATTTTTGCCAATATAAGACCTGCAAACAGTCCCAAGTATGGATACCAATTTGTAGCAGAGGCTTCTCAACAAGCTTGCTTGCTGCTCACAGGCAGACTTGGCCTTGTTAAGTTTCTCCTTTATCTTCTCGTCACCACTTTATATGAACCCAACGATGAACCCATACACGAACCTACTCCCAAATTCATGCAACTGACAGCCTATTCTGCGGCTTCACTTTGCCTTTTACGGCCTTGGTGTCCCTCAATGGTTTGGCGAACCTGCGCGAACTTACGCGAACTTCAGCGTATGAGAAGATAAACGGTGTCTTAACGACTAATGCTGATACCTGTGATACTTGATGCCAATGATCACGAACAATGAACATTCTCTCTTTTTATTGATCTCGAGAATGATATTACAATCGATTACATACCCATAGACTCGGATCTCTTTATCGAGAGATTATTTGTCGTGGCATTTACCAGGACTTATGCTACTCGATGAAATGAGCGAGCGATACGGGAGGCTACTGGCCGTACGGACTACGTCTCGAGCATAAAACATACAAACATACGAGACTCAACCTATAGAGCGGCCACTTTAGGTTCTTGCCTATCATAGAGCACATAGACACGCCCCGAGGCCCCGCGACACTAGGCGGCCAGGTCAATTCTCGAAATCCAGCGGATCGCAGATTTGCGGTGCGAAACGAGGGAGCAACATCTCAGACTCAAAACACCCAAATTCAATACTAAAAATCCAAATGCCGATGCCCTCAAATGAGCCTTACTCCTCCTTATATAGGATGGAAGAGGGTACAAACATTCCTGTAGAACCATCGGATTATTGACACTTGGAAGGTGGATCATCGTTTTCGGGTAACACTAACGTGACATCCGCATGGAGATCTAATCCTTCCAACATACATATGTGAAGGTGTGTGATTATTACAAAGTGGATACCTTTAAGTACAAGGCCCACGAGGAAACAGAATAATTATCTACAGAGAGGATACTTTTCAGACAGATGAAAAGCCCTCGAGAAAAGATATGTCACTTTTAACCCGTGACTGGGTATAATTACACAGGGAAAACTTTTGTTTTAGTGGGGCTCCCGAGAACCACTTGTACTGGCTGTTGCAGGCAGATCCAAGATTTGTGCATCAGGGTATCTGATCTTGCCATAGAATTCATCATCCCATGCCTTGGTGTATATGCACCGAACAATCATAGGCTTATTAAGGATGATTTGATGCTTAATCTTGGTCATTACCAACCATTGGTGGTGCATCTCCATATAGGACTTTAAAATAGGATTTCTCATTTTATGTTCAAGTTCTGAAATTTCTTTTACAGTCTGGCTTGGATAGTGGAAACATTCACCAACTGGGCTTTCAAGACAATCTGTGCATTGTCCATGAAAGTAGGCCTCATAATAATGTGGATCCATGCTGAAAGGACTAACACCATAATCATGCCACCAGTTATTTACCCAGGGTGCTGCTGCTTCTCTTGAATTTAACCATGTGTTGGTAAATTTTAATTTGGTATAGTGGGTTTCCTCACGTCCGTCTTTATTTAACAAATCCCACCATAGATCTTTATAACCTGCAAAATTACAAACAGTGTCAGGAAAGATAATACTAGGATCATTACCTGGCCATGTTTGAAATCTGCCACCAGTATATTGGCTAGGGTTCCTTGTCATGTTTATATGGTATGTCTTGTAGTAGAATCTCGTTCTATCTCCACCACCAGTACAGATGACAGAGATGTCGCAAAAGTCTTGGGAGAGTGACCTTTCAGCTTCATAAGAAGCTAACATGTTGTGTGAATACATCATGTCATGTATCCAACGACTTCCCTTGGGGTACACTCTTCTTTCTGGTACAAAGTGTTGTAGATCATTATGATTTTGAACGTTTGCATCTAGCACTTTGGTATTCCGGAGTTGCCAAGTTGGACTCCATTTTTCTGCATAGACCGGCCATGATTCCTTGTCTGATATATTTCTCAGTTGTTCTCTCTGATGAGCCTGGTCCCATTTTGTGATGATAACCATTACATGTGTTTCTTCTTCTTCAGGGTTATCAACTTGTTCTTGGTACTGGATATACTCTCTTCTAAGAAAGTCTGGCAAACAATTTTCTGAACCCTTTATATGCTCTACGTTAAAATCAAAATAGGAAAATAGCGCTTTCCATCTTGCAAACTTTGCATCTTCAGGATTCTTAATAGTCTTATTTATTACCTTTGCCAGGGCTTTAGCATCTTTTCTTAGCAAGAAATGTTTATTGGCCAAGTGAATCGAAAACTTACTGATACAGTTCCATGCTACTTTGACTTCTTTCTCTATTGGAGCGTAATTCTGTTCTGCTTTGCTCCAGACTCCAGAAACGAACTGTACCACCTGTTCTTGTTCTTTGGGACTATCTTCACTTGGTTTCTGCTTCAGTACACCTCCCCAACCAATGTTGCTTGCATCTGTTTCAACGACTTTGAATGCAGTATCATCAGCAACATAAAGAATAGGAAGATTACGAACCTTGGCTTTTATTTCTTTGACAGCCTGAGTATGTGCCTGTGTCCAAGGTTTCGGGTTATTTCTGAGTCTCTGGTTGAGTAGAGACCTATCAATGGCACAAGAAGGATAAAAATTTCTCACATAGTTTAAACAACCCAAAAATATTTGCAATTGAATTTTGTCCCGAATGACATCTGGAAACTTGTCTGCAAACTCAAGTGCATGGCTCTGTAGAGGAATTTGTCCATTTTCAATTGTGTGCCCTAAAAACTTGATCTTGGTTTGGCATAAATCCATCTTCTTTTTACTTAAAACCAAACCATTTCTTTGGACCAATTTCATGAATATTTTCAAATGTCTAAAGTGGTCCTGCAGATTCTTGGAAAAAATTAGCAGATCATCAATATAAGCAAGTAGCCATTCGGCATAGGGTCTGAAGATTGAATCCATTACCTTCTGAAACTTAGAAGGCACATGTTTTAAACCAAATGGCATCACATTCCATTCGTAATGCCTGCTGGAATGCTGAATGCAGTCTTCCATTTGTCATGCTCAACAATTGCTACCTACCAGAAGCCAGATTTTAGATCAAACTTGGAAAATATCTTAGCTCCAGATATCCTACCCATAAGATCTCCTTTATGAGGAATAGAATATGTGTTATCTGCTAAAACAGAGTTTAGAGGCTTGTATTTTATCACAAGTCTAGGAATACCCCTAATCTGTTCACTTCTTTTATTCACATAGAATCCATAGCAGTTCCAAGGGCTGCTGGATTCTCTTATCGGATTTCTCTATAGAAGATGATCAATTTCCTTTTGGCAGCGCTGTCTGTATTCTGCTGACATTGGGATAGCTCTGGATTTAAATGGTCTGCCCGTGTATCCTTCTTTGTAGGGCAGTTCTACACAATGTTGCTTACGATGCCAGAATGCATTAGGTTCTTCTGAGCAACATGTGCTCTCAAATTCTTTCTGTAGTTCAGAGATTTGTTTCTGAACTTTTGGAGAACTCAATTGATCTTCTATTCTGATTGAGGACTTATGGTCTTTGAGTTCTTCTAAACTATTTTCTACTTTGTGAAGTTCCTTCATTGCCTGAACCATGGTAGATACTCTGGACTTAGAGATATATGGGATTTCAATCCTTTCTCCAGAGACTATGATAAAATATCCTGCAGAATTGTCAGGAAATCTAAATGAACCATGGGCTCAACTGCTGCTAAAAATATATTTCCCAAAATACAATCTACTGGAATGTCAGAAACTGCAAATGAGAGCTTTACACATCTTGAATCAAAACAAACAGCAGCTTTAGAAACTTTAAATTCAAGATTTTTCTTTCCTAATCCCAAAACTTCTCTTTTTGATTTTATCCAATACCTTGAAGGGATTATCTTCTTG
The DNA here is from genome assembly GCA_034641835.2 of Pinus albicaulis. Lineage (NCBI taxonomy): Eukaryota > Viridiplantae > Streptophyta > Pinopsida > Pinales > Pinaceae > Pinus > Pinus albicaulis. The sequence goes on from CM076575.1 coordinate 822,002,241, forward strand.
GAAATAATATTTATGTCTGCACCTAAGTCAATGAGTGCAGTGACATTGTAAACGTGACCTACAACACAGATATTTAGCTTGACGTGGTGTTGCTGATACTGGACTGCCAAAACTTGCATGTCACTGATTTTTCTGAAGCCAACTGAAGCATCAAATTTGCCTTCAGCAATTTTGACATCTGATTTGGGTGCAGAGTGTAGAGAATAATTTACATGTTTACCTGAAATAGATGTAGAGGAGTGTGACCCTTGTTGAACTTGCTGTTTCAGGACAGAAATCTCATTTTTCATGCCACAGATTTCTGTTTTAAGACTGTGTATCTCCCTACTCACCTCCCCCAAAGTGAGTCCACGAGCTTTTCTAGAAGAATGTTGGAGATACGATTTTGTATTGCGGTCATAAGAAGCTTCAACAAAATTAGGCTTCTTACCAGAGGAGCTACTGGATGGACCAGTACCATGCTACATGAAAGCTTTAACTAATGCAGCTTTTAGACCTCCTTCCTCAAGGCCATGTATTTGAGCAAAAACTTTCATTTCATCTTCATCATTTGTCTTGGCCATGAGGACCTTCAATTTACCAGAAAGTTCTTCTGGAAGAGAGTCATCGGAAGAGTAGTTTGATTCAGAGTCTAAACAATGACAATTTTCAGAATCAGAACATTGACAATACATGTGAACTTCTTCATCAGAAGAGGAAGAGGATGACTCAGCAGAGGACTGAACAGCATGTTGTTGGATAGAAAGATGCTGAGGGCGATTATGACAGTCGGCTGTCTTATGGAAGGAAGAATGACAATGAGAACATCTAGGTTCAGTCTTGACAGTAGTACTAGTAGATGGTTGTTTATTATTTTGAGATTTCTTACCCAGACCTCTTTTGGATTCTAAGGCTGTTGGACACATATTGGAAGTATGACCATGCTGACCACATAACCAACAGACTACCTCATTCCTTTTAGCAATCTTGGCATCCTTTGGACGGATGTCATGAGGCTGGTAATAATGAGTCTTAGGGGTATAACGATAATACCCTTTTCTTCCTTTACCCTTATGCTCTCTTCTGTCCTTTGGCTTTCTGAGCTCGCATCTTTTTCCAGAGCTCAGATGGTAAGTGGAGGCTCGATTTCGCTTCTAAGCCTTTCGAGCATGTCTCTTGGTCTTTCTGCGAGTGACCAATGGATCATCAATGGTAATGCCATATCTGCTATAGAAAGATTTAGTACCAGGAATGCTATTTAGTTTATCTATAGACTTTGTCATCTTTGAACTGGTACACAAAATAATCAAAACTTTAGTAATAATAGCATAAAAATCTCCCCAAAGATATACTTCAAGTGGCAAGGGGAATGCTTCTTGTAACTTCAGAATGTCTACCAGCTTGGATGGTAGAGCTGCGAGGTAAACTTGTTTCCATAGAACATGTTTTGGTTCTTTAACCAGAAATATCCTCTCAATCCAGTCTCTATGGAAATCTTCAAATTGATTTATATTCTTGCACTTCAGATTCATTAAAACCAACTCATTATTTTCTGTAAGTGCATAATCAGCTCCACAGAAATGTTCTTGGATAAGTGCAGTGAGTGCACCTATCATATTGTTCTGTGTAGTGCCATCATCATTAAATTTGATATCACCCTGTTCATCTTTGAGAACTTTTTGCTCCATCTTGGCAATCATTGCGGGGATGATTCCAATTCCCACCATCTTGCCAGTGTTCCAGTGAAACACTGAATGAGTGTTTTGCAAGCTTCCACTTCACTTTTACCTGCAACACACATAAGCTTATATTCCACAATCATTTGATCAAGCAATTGTCTAATCTGTGCTGCTGACAGACCATCTATATTCCACTCTTTATGATTTCCTTCATAAAAGGTTTCTCTTGGTGGAATTCTTCCAGCACCATATAAGTCAGGGGCAGCATGCCTTGTGAATTGTGGCTCTAAAGGCTCATAGATGGGGAAAGCATGTTTTTCAGAGTCTGATTCCTCTTGAAGAGAGGCTATGGTTATTCTTTCAGATATTTCTTCTATTTTTGATTCAGACTGCTGGGATGGCTTTATTACTTCCTTAGGGAAAAGCTGAGGGAACTTAGAGATTGGGCTGCTAAGTTCATGAGTGTGAATACTTTTTCCCTTTGTCAAAAATGAGGTCGGAATAGGTTTTTCGACCTTCTTCAAACTCAATCTGTCCATTTTATCTGACAGATTAGAAACCATATGCCATGTAGAGATAGACTGCTCAACTATACAATTCTCTACATCATCAAAATTCTTAAAAGATTCTTGAGAAAAATTTCTAACTACTGATAAATCACACTGAACTGAATTCAAAACATTATGTACATCATTAATGGAAACTTGGACACTGTCAATCTGATCTTTTACCAGGGCAGTTTTAGCAACATTCTTTTCAAGTCCAGTGAGAGCAGTATTTGTCCAGTTTACTTGCTCACTGAATTTCTGCATTCTACTTTCAACTCTGATTGCTGCAGTATCTCTCTGAACCAGAGGATATGCATTTTCTAGATTCTGTCCTTCTCCTAGGACGATGCTTTTAAAAGGAGGATATGAAGTAGATGTTTCAATCTTACTGCCATCTAGGGCTTGCCAGGCATGTGAAGAAGAAGATGTAGAGTCAACCATCAAAACAACATCTGACTCCATTTTCTTTTTCCAAGAATAGAATGAAATCCAAACATTTTCTTCTTCCATATATGCTTTCCATTCATCTGCCATTTTTCTTTTCTCTTCACCTGGAAAGGTCACAGCAAAATCATCAGCCTGTGGATGGGTAAACAGATCCCAATTTATCATCTACTTCATCCACTGAGCAGGGATTTGGTGTTTAGGACAACCATCCATCAAAGTATAAAACTTGTGGATCTCAGGCACTGATGGTCTCTTACAACCTGGAGGCAAGTCTCTGAATCTACATTCAGGGATTAGATTTTCTGCTTGTTCAACATATCCAAGTCCATACTTGGGACTGTTTGTAGGTCTCATATTTGCAAAAATTGCTGTCAGCCTAGGGTCTTCATTTTCTAGTGTGGGCACTAGATGCATCATAAGAACATGGTCATCTTCATGTGGGAATGGAATATCTGAACATTTTGGATTAGGACAAGGGTTGGTTGAAGTAGACGGAGGGGCTTCACCAGTCCTAACATTATGGTTCTTATGAATGACCAAATAGGCTAAATCTTTTAGATTTACCTGCTGTCGACACTGAGGACATTCTACACCCAGGGGATGGAAATTTACAATCTGGGAAAACTCAAATAAAGCAACATGAGAACAATTTGAAACAATAGAAGAACAAATAGAATCTGTACATTCAGGAGCTATGTATCTGGGAGACTTTTTACATTCTGCTTCAATCCTACGTCTGTCAATGGTTGACCTTCTGGGAAAAGACAGAGTGGCTGTGGATTGGTTTTCTTTAATATTAGCAGAGGTGATTTTCTGTATAGCGAGAGGCTTTGGATTTGGAACAGTCCAGTGTTCAGGGAAAGACAGATCTTCCCACTTGATGGCTTGATGTTCCACCTTTTGATTCTTAGGATCTGTCATTACGACGACACTGTTCTTAGACTCTCGGCTAGGGGCATGGAGGACTGCTGGAAACAAAGTAGTGGTGTGACAGAAACAACCTTTAAACTGAATGGCGATATTTTGTCTTTTCTTCCTCATATCAAATCATGAGGTTTGGATTTGAAGCTGTAAGATATCTGCCAATGTTTCATCAAAGGTATGCACAGAAAAATTTGGATAACAGTCAAACCACACTGGACCATTACACAATGGGGCAACTATTCCTCCAATCAAGGAATCTATATATCGGTTATGTGTTAGGTCTCTGACAGTTGCTAACACATAATATTCCACACCTTGGTGGACCATGGCTTGGATTCCCACCCTTATACAACCCAAATGCAAAAACTGTGTACCAAGCTTTCTGGCTTCAGCCTGGAGCTCCTTGGGATTCAATAAAGGAATTAACTGTACACGGTCAGAGTTTTCTTCAATAGAGCTTATTGACTCTTTGATGGTGATTCTGGTGGCGGCCTTAAGATGCCAGACACCCAGATCAGCATATACTTGTGAGGCAGAGATTTTGGGTAATACCCATTTGGCTTGAGGTTTTGTCTCCTCATACAAGTGCTCTGACTCATTAACAACTCTACTACTACTTGAATTAAACATATCTCTGAGAGGGTCTTGTGTGGCCCTATCCTTCTCTTCTAATTCTCTGAATGAAACTAATTTTTTCATTGAAGAGTCCATTTCAAAAACTTTCTTTACTTAATAAAAGAGAGATTTAAGTACTGACCTTTCTCGAACCAGCCGCGAACACCGACTTACTGGCTCTGATACCAATTTCTAGCAGAGGCTTCTCAACAAGCTTGCTTGCTGCTCACAGGTAGACTTGGCGTTGCTAAGTTTCTCCTTTATCTTCTCAACATACCAATTTCTAGCAGAGGCTTCTCAACAAGCTTGCTTGCTACTCACAGGCAGACTTGGCCTTGCTAAGTTTCTTTTTTATCTTCTCAACACCGCTTTATGTGAACCCAACGATGAACCCATACACGAACCTACTCCCAAATTCACGCAACTAGCGGCCTATTCTATGGCTTCCCTGCGCCTTTTATCACCTTGGCGTCCCTCAATGGTTTGGCGAACCTCTGGCGAACTTCTGGCGAAATTTCAAGAGTATGAGAAGATAAACAGTGTCCTAACAGCTAAGAACAATGCATAGAGTAACAGTACTTAATGATGCGGAACAAAGAACATTCTCTCTTTTATTGATCTCAGAATGATATTACAATCAGATTACAGACTTTTGGACTCAGATCTCTTTATCAGAGATTGACTGTAAATGGCATTTACCGTACTTTATGCTACTCAATGAATGAGCGAGCGATATCGGAGGCTTCCTGGCCAAATTACAGACTCTGTCTCAGAGCATAAAACACACAAACATATAGATACAGACTCGATCTATAGAACTGGCCACTTTAGGTTCTTGCCTATGCCGAGAACATAGACATGCAGGCTTCTCAGTTCTCTAAGGAATGTGAGTCAGTTCTCCATGATGCAAGCAGATTGCAAAAATTTGCGCAGATGCAGAGTAGGGAGCAATAACTCAGACTCAAAACACCCAAATGCAATACTAAAATTCCAAATGCCGATGCCTTCCGATTGAGCCTTACTCCTCCTTATATAGGATGGAAGAGGGGACAAACATTCCTGTAGAACCATCGGATTATTTACACTTGGAAGGTGGATCATCGTTTTCGAGTAACACTAACGTGACATCCGCACGGAGATCTAATCCTTCCGACATACATATGTGAAGGTGTGTGATTATTACAAAGTGGATACCTTTAAGTACAAGGCCCGTGAGAAAACAGAATAATTATCTACAGAGAGGATACTTTTCAGACAGATGAAAAGCCCTCGAGAAAAGCTCTGTCACTATTAATCTGTGACTAGGTATCATTACACAGGGAAAAATTTTGTTTTAGTGGGGCTCCCGAGAACCACTTGTACTGGCTGTTGGAGGCGGATCCAAGATTTGTGCATCAGGGTATCTGATCTTGCCATAGAATTCATCATCCCATGCCTTGGTGTATATGCGCCGAACAATCATAGGCTTATTAAGGATGATTTGATGCTTAATCTTGGTCATTACCAACCATTGGTGGTGCATCTCCATAGAGGACTTTAAAATAGGATTTCTCATTTTATGTTCAAGTTCTGAAATTTCTTTTACAGTCTGGCATGGATAGTGGAAACATTCGCCAACTGGGCTTTCAAGACAATCTGTGCATTGTCCATGAAATTAGGCCTCATAATAATGTGGATCCATGCTGAAAGGACTAACACCATAATCATACCACCAGTTATTTACCCACGGTGCTGATGCTTCTCTTGAATTTAACCATGTGTTGGTAAATTTTAATTTGGTATAGTGGGTTTCCTCACGTCCGTCTTTATTTAACAAATCCCACCATAGATCTTTATAACCTACAAAATTATAAACAGTGTCAGGAAAGATAATACTAGGATCATTACCTGGCCATGTTTGAAATCTGCCACCAGTATATTGGCCAGGTTTCCTTGTCCTGTTTATATGGTATGTCTTGTAGTAGACTCTCATTCTATCTCCACCACCAGTACAGATGACAGAGATGTCGCAAAAGTCTTGGGAGAGTGACCTTTCAGCTTCATAAGAAGCTAACATGTTGTGTGAATACATCATGTCATGTATCCAATGACTTCCCTTGGGGTACACTCTTCTTTCTAGTACAAAGTGTTGTAGATCATTATGATTTTGAACGTTTGCATCTAGCACTTTGGTATTCCGGAGTTGCCAAGTTGGACTCCATTTTTCTGCATAGACTGGCCATGATTCTTTGTCTGATATATGTCTCAGTTGTTCTCTTTGATGAGCCAAGTCCCATTCTGTGATGATAAACATTACATGTGTTTCTTCTTCTTCAGGGTTATCAACTTGTTCTTGGTGCTGGATATACTCTCTCCTAAGAAAGTCTGGCAAACAATTTTCTGAACCCTTTATATGCTCTACTTAAAAATCAAAATAGGCAAACAGCGCTTGCCATCTTGCAAACTTTGCATCTTCAGGATTCTTAATGGTCTTAGTTATTACCTTTGCCAGGGATTTATCATATTTTCTTAGCAAGAAATGTTTATTGGCCAAGTGAATCGAAAACTTACTGATACAGTTCCATGCTACTTTGACTTCTTTCTCTATTGGAGCGTAATTCTGTTCTGCTTTGCTCCAGACTCCAGAAACGAACTGTACCACCTGTTCTTGTTCTTTGGGACTGTCTTCACTTGGTTTATGCTTCATTACACCTCCCCAACCAATGTTGCTTGCATCTGTTTCAACGACTTTGAATGCAGTATCATCAGCAACATAAAGAATAGGAAGATTACGAACCTTGGCTTTTATTTCTTTGACAACCTGAGTATGTGCCTGTGTCCAAGGTTTCGGGTTCTTTCTGAGTCTCTGGTTGAGCAGAGACCTGTCAATGGCACAAGAAGGATAAAAATTTCTCATATAGTTTAAACAACCCAAAAATCTCTGCAATTGAGTTTTGTCCAGAATGACATCTGGAAACTTGTCTGCAAACTCAAGTGCATGGCTCTGTAGAGCAATTTTTCCATGTGGATGGGTAAATAGATCCCAATTTATCATCTGCTTCATCCACTGAGCAGGGATCTGGTGTTTAGGACAACCATCCATCAAAGTATAAAACTTGTGGATCTCAGGCACTGATGGTCTCTTACAACCTGGAGGTAAGTCTCTGAATCTACATTCAGGGATCAGCTTTTCTGCTTGTTCAACATATCCAAGTCCATACTTGGGACTGTTTGCAGGTCTCATATTTGCAAAAATTGTTGTCAGCCTAGGGTCTTCATTTTCTAGTGTGGACACTAGATGCATCATAAGAACATGGTCATCTTCATGTGGGAATGGAATATCTGAACATTTTGGATAAGGACAAGGGTTGGTTGAAGTAGAAGGAGGGGCTTCACCAGTCCTAACATTATGGTTCTTATGAATGACCAAATAGGCTAAATCTTTTAGATTTACCTGCTGTCGACACTGAGGACATTCTACACCCAGGGGCTAGAAATTTACAATCTGGGCAAACTCAAATAAAGCAACAAGAGAACAATTTGAAACAATAGAAGAACAACTAGAATATTTACATTCAAGAGCTATGTATCTGGGAGACTTTTTACATTCTACTCCAATCCTACGTCTGTCAATGGTTGACCTTCTGGGAAAAGACAGAGTGGTTGTGGATTGGTCTTCTTTAATATTAGCAGAGGTGATTTCCTGTATAGCGAGAGGCTTTGGATTTGGAACAGTGCAATGTTCAGGGAAAGACAGATCTTCCCACTTGATGGCTTGATGTTCCACCTTTTGATTCTTAGGATCTGTCATTACGACGACACTGGTCTTAGACTCTCGGCTAGGGGCATGGAGGACTGCTGGAAACAAAGTAGTGGTGTGACAGAAACAACCTTTAAACTGAATGGCGATATTTTGTCTTTTCTTCCTCATATCAAATCCTGAGGTTTGGATTTGAGGCTGTAAGATATTTGCCAATGTTTCATCAAAGGTATGCACAGAAAAATTTGGATAACAGTTAAACCACACTGGACCATTAGACAATGGGGCAACTATTCCTCCAATCAGGGAGTCTATATATCGGTTATGTGTTAGGTCTCTGACATGCTAACACATAAGATTCCACACCTTGGTGGACCATGGCTTGGATTCCCACCCTTATACAACCCAGATGCAAAAACTGTGTACCAAGCTTTCTGGCTTCAGCCTGGAGCTCCTTGGGATTCAATAAAGGAATTAACCGTACACGGTCAGAGTTTTCTTCAATAGAGCTTATTGACTCTTTGATGGTGATTCTGGTGGCGGCCTTAAGATGCCAGACACCTAGATCAACATATACTTGTGAGGCAGAGATTTTGGGTAATACCCATTTGGCTTGAGGTTCTGTCTCCTCATACAAGTGCTCTAACTCATTAACAACTCTACTACTACTTGCATTAAAAATATCTTTGAGAGGGTCTTGTGTGGCCCTATCCTTCTCTTCTAATTCTCTGAATGAAACTAATTTGTTCATTGAAGAGTCCATTTCAAAAACTTTCTTTACTTAATAAAAGAGAGATTTAAGTACTAACCTTTCTCGAACCAGTCGTGAACACCGACTTACTGGCTCTGATACCAATTTCTAGCAGAGGCTTCTCAACAATCTTGCTTGCTGCTCACAGGCAGACTTGGCCTTGCTAAGTTTCTCCTTTATCTTCTCAACATCACTTTATGTGAACCCAGCGATGAACCCATGCACGAACCTACTCCCAAATTCACGCAACTAGCGGCCTATTCTGCGGCTTCCCTGCGCCTTTTACGGCCTTGTCGTCCCTCAATGGTTTGGCGAACCTCTAGCAAACTTCTGGCGAAATTTCAAGAGTATGAGAAGATAAACAATGTCCTAACAGCTAATAACAATGCACAGAGTAACAGTACTTAATGATGCGGAACAATGAACATTCTCTCTTTTATTGATCTCAGAATGATATTACAATCAGATTACAGACTTTTGGACTCAGATCTCTTTATTAGATATTGACTGTAAATGGCATTTACCAGACTTTATGCTACTCAATGAATGAGCGAGCGATACCGGAGGCTTCCTGGCCAAATTACAGACTCTGTCTCAGAGCATAAAACACACAAAGATATAGATACAGACTCGATCTATAGAACTAGCCACTTTAGGTTCTTGCCTATGCCAAGCACATAGACACATAGGCTTCTCAGTTCTCTAAGGACTGTGAGTCAGTTCTCCGTGATGCAAGCAGATCGCAAAAATTGGCGCAGATGCAAAGCAGGGAGCAATAACTCAGACTCAAAACACCCAAACGCAATACTAAAACTCCAAATGCCGATGCCCTCGAATGAGCCTTACTCCTCCTTATATAGGATGGAAGAGGGGACAAAAAATCCTGTAGAACCATCGGATTATTTACACTTGGAAGGTGGATCATCGTTTTCGAGTAACACTAACGTGACATCCGCACGGAGATCTAATCCTTCCGACATACATATGTGAAGGTGTGTGATTATTACACAGTGGATACCTTTAAGTACAAGGCCCACGAGGAAATAGAATAATTATCTACAGAGAGGATACTTTTCGGACATATGAAAAGCCCTCGAGAAAAGCTCTGTCATTGTTAACCCGTGACTGGGTATCATTACATAGGGAAAACTTTTGTTTTAGTGGGGCTCCCGAGAACCACTTGTACTGGCTGTTGCAGGCAGATCTAAGATTTGTGCATCAGGGTATCTGATCTTTCCATAGAATTCATCATCCCATGCCTTGGTGTATATGCGCCGAACAATCATAGGCTTATTAAGGATGATTTGATGCTTAATCTTGGTCATTACCAACCATTGGTGGTGCATCTCCATATAGGACTTTAAAATAGGATTTCTCATTTTATGTTCAAGTTCTGAAATTTCTTTTACAGTCTGGCATGGATAGTGGAAACATTCGCCAACTAGGCTTTCAAGACAATCTGTGCATTGTCCATGAAATTAGGCCTCATAATAATGTGGATCCATGCTGAAAGGACTAACACCATAATCATACCACCAGTTATTTACCCACGGTGCTGTTGTTTCTCTTGAATTTAACCATGTGTTGGTAAATTTTAATTTGGTATAGTGGGTTTCCTCACGTCCGTCTTTATTTAACAAATCCCACCATAGATCTTTATAACCTGCAAAATTATTAACAGTGTCAGGAAAGATAATACTACGATCATTACCTGGCCATGTTTGAAATCTGCCACCAGTATATTGGCCAGGGTTCCTTGTCCTGTTTATATGGTATGTCTTGTAGTAGACTCTCGTTCTATCTCCACCGCCAGTACAGATGACAGAGATGTCGCAAAAGTATTGGGAGAGTGACCTTTCAGCTTCATAAGAAGCGAACATGTTGTGTGAATACATCATGTCATGTATCCAACGACTTCCCTTGGGGTACACTCTTCTTTCTGGTACAAAGTGCTGTAGATCATTATGATTTTGAACGTTTTCATCTAGCACTTTGGTATTCCGGAGTTGCCAAGTTGGACTCCATTTTTCTGCATAGACCGGCCATGATTCTTTGTCTGATATATGTCTCAACTGTTCTCTCTGATGAGCCTGGTCCCATTCTGTGATGATAACCATTACATGTGTTTCTTCTTCTTCAGGGTTATCAACTTGTTCTTGGTGCTGGATATACTCTCTGCTAAGAAAGTTTAGCAAACAATTTTCTGAACCCTTTATATGCTCTACTTTAAAATCAAGATAGGCAAACAGCGCTTGCCATCTTGCAAACTTTGCATCTTCAGGATTCTTAATGGTCTTAGTTATTACCTTTCCCAGGGCTTTAGCATCTGTTCTTAGTAGTTATATTTCCATAGATAATTATATTTTTATTCTTTTCTACCGGTTACATGTCGTTCTTGATTTTACTTCTACGCATCAAAATTATTTGTACATGACATAATATCTCTAACCATAATTTAATTCCAATATATTATTTTATTTAACTCATATTTTAGTTATACAATTGTCAATTTCGTTTTATTGTTTGTATTCATTTTAACTTGTAGATTGTATTAAATTTATCAACTCATAGTTCCAGGAATATAACATTAATTTAGGGAGATTTCTTGGTTGATCGGATAACGAAATAAAAAATTACTACAACACCCACTTGAGAAATCAACTCTAAATGGGTGAATTAGAACCAAAATTTCAGAATCCCGGTAAGAGAATTAATACGAATTTTGACTGTAGTAATTATAATGAGAAATAACTCCAAGATAAATATGTGAAAACAAGGTCAGTGAGACAGTGTGAAAATGAAGTAGCAGATGTAGAGAATCTTGATTGTTATAATTATGATCATCTTCGAGATAACCATGATTGTATTAATCATGAAGAAGAGGACATGAAAGCAATGGAACATCTTGTTGTTGAAATAGATACCTCCAAATCATTATTCCAACCATGGTTGGAGGATTGTATGAGTGATTATCGGTAAAATCGATTGGAGTTTGTTAAATTCATTAAAACAAACAAAGCTAATCATTAGTCTCCCTTTGCTTCCCTAAGTGAAATATTACAGCAAAAACAGTCTTCTTCCTCCCGCACTTTACTCGAACAGGAACCTTACATAACGAGAATTTTAATTCGACATACCTCGAGAGTTTAGTAGAGTTGAATGAGAGTTCATCCCTTCTCGTATATAATAGTAATAGATAATGAAAGAAAATAGTATACAGTCGGAGGAGATTAAGAAAATTTCTATGCACCATAGGCTGTTGACAGCGAATTTGTCTTTTATAAAAAGTAAGAAGAATACTGGAAACATTGAATCTACTCTGCCAATAAAATCATCCTTATTGGCGAGTTGTATATAATTTACAGATGATTTTATAAACTTTTGGTGTGTATGTTGCACATGGTTCTAGGGCTATCGAGATATTTTATATTCTAGCACGTCATTGTCCTCACTGTTATGTGGCCCTATAATTTTTAATCTGGTATCATGATAAGGTTATTGAGACGTTTTATATTTTGGATCTATGAATTGATAACGATCTAGCCAGAGAATAATTGTACAAATTTGCAAGAATTGAAAAAGAAAATTTGAATAGAGAATGAATTCGATTAATCAATATTCATTTGAAAATCAATACGTGTTGAAACTAAGTTAAGCTTTGTTGTACATGCAATAACTAAGTCTAATTAAAGATAACTGAATCTAAATGTGTTTTATGTTCTGTTAATGTGCACATCCGTGACATGCAAGCAATTGAGATAACTAACTAAATCCAAGTGCACACCACATGTAAACAACCGAGTTAACTAACTAAAGCCAAGTGCGCACCATATGTAAGCACTAGATTTAAATAATACTAACTAAGTGGACATCACATGCAAGAACTAGAGTTGAACTCAAACTAATTAAGGCTAATTAGGTGCATGTAAACCAACACCCTCCCTTAAGCATAACTTAGGTGAGTGTGATGCAAAATGAATGGGTCCCGACAACAAGGCCATTTTAGGTACCCATGTGCAATACATGAAAAAGAGAAAAGAGGGAAAACCCAATGGGAAGAAACCCCCCCTTAAAATATAATGCAAAGAGTACAGAAAAATAAATAAACAAATAAATTTGCTAGGCAAACATGTGCTTCACCCCTAAACGATCTTGTAGAAATTGATGTTTCTTTTGAGTGAATGTCTTGGTGAAGATGTTAATAGTCTTCTCAAAACTGGGACCATACTACAGATCAATGATCCCATCATCAGTCAGTTTTCTAATGAAGTGCATGCGGATCTCGATATGTTTGGTCCATTGTTGATCCAGGTGGATATTGGTGGCCACCCTCCTATTCCACTTAGGGTCCCACCATTTTCTTTTTAATTTTTTTAGTTTCCTTAATTATAGCACAGCTTACTATTTTTAGTAGTTTTTCAGGTCCTGATCTTCCGAAGCCCTTTTGATGGCCTAAACGACATTTTTTGGAAAACTCGGGAGAAACGTGGGTCCCTAGACCAATGTTTTTCACTCAAAATTTGTATTCCTCGGATAGATATTTCTAACGAGGAATGGTGCACATCAAACGAAGATCATATGCCAAAGTTACATCCCCGGGAAGTTGATTTACCAATTTACCCGAACGGGGCCCATAGTTTTGGCGCTTCATCTCCTAGAGTTAGGTTTTTGGATGTTTAGGATTTTCCATTGTTTCTAAGTAATAAATATGCCCTCGATCCTCATTGTAACATGGTTCAGAGGTTTGTAGAAACCACATCTCTTCTCGGAGATATGCTACCAATGCCCTAGCTAGTTTATTTCCATTATGTATGTAAGCAAAGTTTAGTTCTTTGATATTAATGAAATGAAGTGTTATTTCCGTTGCATTTTTGTATATATGGTTATATGTGTATTTTATTGCATTGCTGCATAAATCTAGATCAGTGGTATTAGAGCGATCTATTTTTTCTCGGTCCTTCTTTACATGTCCCTAACAAGGACAGGGAATAAGGAGTTAGGGATCAATCTAGTTGAACCTTTGCAAGATCAGCCTCGCAAACCCTGACAACCACCCATGGGGGACAAAAAGAAATATTATGGAGCAAGAGATCCTATCAAAATATTTCTTGAGGGGGCCCTCGAAAATTAAAGGAATGTGATGATGGATAACTTTTCCTAGATCCTTCAATGACTTCCCACCGACGACGCATCTGCATCCAATAGCCACTCTAGAGGCACGACTCTATTTAAGGTAAAAGTAAACTTTGAGATTCCCATATTTGAGAACCAAATAGATGCATATGTTGTAGATAGATGGTTGAATCTATTTAAAGTATATTTCTCATTTCATGACTTTACCAACCGGGAGAAGATTATATTTGCACTCCTCAAAGCTACCCCCCATCTCAAGGACTGGTGGGAAACCTACTATGAGAAAAAGGACAAGACAGAAACCTCTATTTTCTTGGTTGCACCCACTTGGAATTCTTTCCGAGATGCCATCAAGGAAAAATACTATCCCGTGGGGAGCTATGAGGATAATTACACACAATGGACCACGTTGTGGAAGAAAAGGGATCAATATGTGCATGAGCTGATGAATATGTTCCATACCCTGCACACAAAGTTGGGTATTAAAGATTTGGACAAACATTTGGTGCTACAGTATCGCAGTTGCCTACACAGATACATTCAGGAGGAAATGGAGTTCCTAGACATCTCCTTGCTTGGTACGACATACCAGTATGCTGCGAAGATTGAGCATAAATTCAAACAGAAGAAGCGAGAATTTGGATCTGTGAATCAAAAGCAAGGTAAAGGTGCCCTAAACTGCAAAACAAAGGAAAAAGCTAAGAAATGGAGGCCCAAGATAACCTGTCAAAGGCGCAAGCAAAGAATAACACCACAAAATAAAAAAAGGACACGGAAAACTTGTGTGAGTTCCGTAAGAGCTCCACTCACAACACAAGTGAGTGTCGGACGAAGTAGTCATTGGTGGCCGAGATGAGGGCTTCCGAATTAGAACCCAACAAGGGGAATGACAAAATGGAATCAGGTTATCGATGTAAAGCCCAACGTCGTTGTTGCCATTGTGAAGATCCAAAAGAAGGAACAAGAATATACATAGGAGGAGAAGTGTCTCTTCCACTCTCAGATGTGGTTAAAGGGTTCCCTGCTACAGTTCATTGTTGACAGTGGGAGCCAAAAGAGCCTCATTTCAGTAGAGGTTGTGAAGCGTTTGGGCTTGCCGACCACATCACACCCACAACCACACACCATCGGATGTCTTTACCAAGGAAGAGATCTCCGTGTTTTCCAGCATTTTTTCCTTCCCTACAACATCAAGCCCTTCGCAGATGAGGTATTATGTGACATTTCTCTTCTTGATGTTTATAATGTATTATTAGGCTAACTATACTTGTGGAAGCGACATGTTGTGTATGAGTCACGACCTCGCTCTGTTATTGTTACTTTGGGAAATAAGTTGTACAGGATACCAGAGGTACTACGAATTTCCATTATCTCTTTGGTTATTGCAAAACAATGAAGTAAGCTCATTTCCAAAACCGGGAAATTTTATTTCCCGATGATTCGTCCCCAGGGCAAGAAGAAGACTGTGGCCGTGACCTCCAAACAAATTTCCTTCACATGACAACAAAAAATGGAGAAGGTAATGGAGGAGTATGGGGACATCTTCACCTCACCCATAGGGGTGCCTCTGCACTGATAGGTCAAGCACCCCATTGATCTAACCCCACATGTGTCGCTACCCAATGGACCGATCTATCGGCACTATGTTCTGGAGAACAATGAAATCAAGAGGCAAATTCAGGAGCTACTACAGAAAGGTCACATCCGACCGACTTCATCACCCTGTGGGAGCTCAATCGTGTTGGTACAAAAGAAGGATGGGACTTGGAGACTCTGTATTGCATATCAGGAGTTTAACAAGATTATTGTTCATAATAGGTACCCAATCCCACGAATTGATGACCTTCTAGACCAACTAAAAGGGGAGAAATATTGGTATCATCAGGTACCAATCGAAACCTATGACGTGTGGAAGACTGCCTTCAAATCCAAGGAGGGCCTTTTTGAATGGCTAGTCATGCCTTTCGGATAGACGAATGCTCCCACAATCTTCATGAGGTTGATAAATTACATCTTGTAGCCATTCACCAACTCATTTTTAGTGGCGTACTTGGATGAAATTCTGATATTCAGCCAGACTTGGGAAGAGCACCTCTAGCACATCCAACAAATCCTCCAAACACTGTGGAAACACAAGTTGTGTGCCAATTTGGAGAGCTGCACTTTTGGCATGACTGAGGTTCAATATCTGGGATACATTATTGATGAAAGGGGGGTGCATGTGGATCCAACCAAGATCCAAGTCATTCGGGATTGGCCAACCCCAACCACCCTAACAGAGCTTCGCAGCTTTCTGGGTCTTACTAACCTCTCTTGTAGGTTCATGTTGGGATTCTCGCATATCACTTGGTCCTTGAGTCAAGTCACCAAGGGAGGACCGAAATAAAATTTATTTTGGTCGGAATCTCAATAGAAGTTGTTCGTATAATTGAAACACCACCTCGATTCTGCCCTAGTGCTCACATTCCCAAACTTTCAACAAACATTTGAGATCGAGACATATTCCTCTAACTATGCTATTGGGGAAGTTCTTACTCAACAGGGTCACCTAGTGGCATATCACAGTGAGACATTGTCTGGCACAGTCTGCAAGTCTCCCACTTATGATGAAGAAATGTATTTCAATGTGCAAGCTTGTCGACAATGGAAGCATTACATTTTGGGGAAGGAAACAATCATCCACATAGACCACCAACCCCTATATTTCATACAAACACAAGGGAATTTGTAGAATGATCTCCATTAAAAGTGGTCCACATATCTGCAATATTTTTATTTGAACATAAAATAGAAGAAGGGTAGCACCAATAATGTTGCAGAATACCTCAATCGACCACCAATCGTGGCACTAACCACCATTATCAACACCTGTGGGCACAAGAATTTTGATCGGCCTCTTATCTACAAGAGCGATTCATAATTCGACCACACATACAAGATAAGACAATAGTTCCAAATTTTCACCTCCAAGATGCACTACTATGTCATCTGGGACACCTTTGTGTTCCTTCAAGCCAACGTGCCAAGATGATTTTGGAAGCACACGACAGTAGATTCGCTAGGCAGTTCAAGGTCGAGAAAATAGTGGTAGTACTTTAGAATTATTTCTATTGGTCGAACCTTCGACAGGATGTCGGGAAGTACATTAGATCCTCCACTGCTTGCACCATTGCCAAACTGAACATCAAGAAGCAAGGCCTCTATACTCCGCTACCTACCCGTAGTCAACCTTGGGAATCCATCTCCATGGATTACATGTCAGGCCTTCCTTCTCATAAACATGTAAAGTATTGTGTTTTCGTGGTCGTCTACAGATTCTTGAAGATGGCCATTATGGCAGCCTAAAAGAAGAATATCATAGTAGAAGCCACTGCTAAACTCTTCTTTGAACAAGTGTGGGTGAAATTTGGGATCTCATAGTCTATCATCTTAGATCAGGACAGCAGGTTCCTTAACACATTTTGGAGTAGCCTCTGGTCAATGTTGGACACCAAGCTCACCAAGTCCACAGCTTTCCATCCCCAAACTAATGGCTAGGCATAGGTTGTCAACATGATGATTATACACATTTTGTGCACGTAAAGTTCAAAGCATCCATGCACATGGGATGAAAGCCTCCCCTATGTAAAAAAAAGTTATAACTGGTCTCTCCACAGCTCAACCGACCACAACCCCTTTATGGGGGGCTTCGGATTCCAGCCATTATCTTCCATTGATGTAGCCATGCCATTGTGGCTACTCACGCGGATTCGACTCATGTCCAGTCTGAAGAGAACAAAGAGAAAAACTTCATCGAGTGCATTCAACACATCCACCAAAAGGTTCATGACATATTGGATAGAGCCAATCCTAAGTACAAGCAACGACATGATCAACATCGCGTGCCACACAACTTCCAGGTGGGTGACAAAGTGTGGCTACATTTGCAGAAGGAGCGGCTCACTGGACCCCACCAAAAGCTTCTCACGCTCCGATATGGGTCATACACCATCACCAAAGTTGTAGGTAACAATTCCTTCGAGCTCATTATTCCACCATTCCTTGGTATGCACCCAACATTCAGTGTGGACTACCTTCAGACCTACTTCCCACCCCATTTGGACACCTCCGAGATTGCAGAACAACTCGCACCAAGAAATTTAAGCTCAGACTACATGGAATAGGCCATCACAGATTGTATCATGAACATTAAAATCAAGGACACTCACTAGCAGAAGATCCAAATGTGTCGAGTTGTTAAAGCTGGCGAACTCCTACACCAAGGAAAGTGGTTCACCAGGGACCAAGTTCAGCAGAAGTTTCCTCATCTCATGGAGGAACTCAACGCAATGGGGACCATTTATTCCTAAGGGGAGAGGAATGATTCAAGTGGATATTTCTAGCCACCCTCTTATTCTACTTGGGGCCCCACCATTATCTCTTTCAATTTTTCAGTTTCCTTAAGTATAGCATAGTTTACTATTTTTAGCAATTTTTTGGGTCCTGAATTTCCGGAGCCATTTTGGGGCCCTAAACAACATTTTTTGGACAAATCGACAACAAAATGGGTCTATGGATCAATTTTTTTCACCAGAAAGTTTTATTCCTTGAATATATATTTCTAACGAGGTATGGTGCACGTCAAACGAAGATCGTATGCCAAAGTTACGTCCTCGGAAAGTTGGTGTACCAATTTACCCAAACGAGGCCCATAGTTTTGATGCTTCATCTCCTACGGTTAGGTTTTTGGATTTTTATGGTTTTCCATTATTTCTCAATAATAAATAGGCCCTCGAGCCTCATTGTAACATAGTTCATAGCCCTGTAGCCACCACATCTCTTCTCAAAGATAAGCTACGAGCGCCCTAGCTAGTTTCTTTCCATTCTGTCTGTAAGAAAAGTTCAGTTCTTTGATATTAATGAAATGAAGTGTTATTTCTACTCCATATTTGTATTTATGGTTATATGTGTATTATTTTGTGTTCCTGCATAAATTCGGATCAATTTTTTTTGCACTGGATCTCTCCAAAACTTTTGTGTACTCTGATTATAACACCATGTGAAAATTAGACAATGGAAACTAATACCAACCTCAGATAGGAAATTTTGTATCCAAATGGCCTGAATAGTGGCATTGACTACTCGTCTATGCTAAACCTTTGTTGATGATAAAGTAATGGCAACCTGCTTTTTGGTTTACCAACAAATTAGGTTGGATCCCAAGCTAAGTACATGATTGGAGGTGGACTTGAAAACAAGGTTGTTTCCAACCCAATATGAATCTATGAACCCAACGAGATAAAAATAAAAATTGGATGCATAATGAATCCCGTAGGTGATTTTACCTTGGACATATCAAAGGATGCACTTGCATTTTTCCAATGTAACTCATGTGGCTCCTGCATGTATCTAGAAACTACTCGTATGACATATGAGAGATCAAGATTTGAATAGTTAAATAAAGAAGACTCCCCACAAGCTAACAATACAATGTGCAATCATCCAATGGTATGTCTTTTCCATTCTAAATATTATCTTTGATAAGAAAGGTGTGGTTGTTGGCTTGCAGTCAGGCATGTGAAACCGTGCCAAAATATCTCTAACATACTTTGGATGAGAAATAGTAATGCCAGAAACACTTTGATTGATCTCTAGTCGAAGGAAAAAAATTAGCAAGCCCATATCTATCATAGAAAATTGGTTATGCAATGCAATTTTAAATTGAGAAATGGAAGAAGTTGAACTACCTATTATCAAAATGTCATCTATGTAGAGTAATATGATCAACAAGGATTCAAGTTTCTTCAACAACTAAATCTTGGAATGAGATTTGCAGCTTACAAAATTTTGAGATAACAAATAGGAATCAATATTTTCATACCATGCTCTAGGTGTATCCTTGAGGCTATAAAGAGACTTCTTTAGTTTTCATACCATGGATGAATGTAGGATGTATCCCTATGGCTGCTCCATGTAGATTTCCTCCTTAATATCATCTTGAATAAATACATTCTTGAAATCCATATGATGCAATTCCCATCCTCTTGTTGCTACAATAGAAAGAGCTAGCGGAAAGAAATCCATTTTTTCCATTGGATAAAATTTCTCATCATAGTCAACACCATGTACCTGTTGAAAACATTTTTCCACCAACTGTGTCATATATTGACTAACTTGGTCATCTGTTGCTTTCTTGTTCTGGGAAACCCACTTGCACTTGACGAGTTTATAATTGGAAGGTAGTGAAACTAGGTCCAAAGTTTGCTTCTTAATGAGAGAGTTGTATTCCTCATCCATAATTGCCCCACATTTAGGATACCTAGGTACTTCTGCATAAGTCTTTTGATTATATGCATGCATCATATAGTTTTGCATGGGCATGCATGGCTCCATAGCTAAGAGTTCTTATGGAAGTTCCTAAAATTGATGTATAATGGTAGGATCATCTAAAATATCTCTCATGTTGTGCCATTTTCTTGTTGAAGTGGTTGAGAATATTCCAAACTGCAAGAGGTATTATTATCTTGATGTTCAACAACTATTGGTCCAACTTGTGTCGTAGTAAGAGACTCATCTAGAGCATAATTCTGATCTAAAGTATCATTGGCATACTCATCAATTAGTGGTGAGGGAAACTTTGTAACAGGTTCATCTTGTACTGCATGCAAAGCATCTTTTTCAAACCTGACACTCCTTTCGATAAAGAGCTCTTCATTATTGATATGAAGCAATGTATACCCTTTGACTTAATCAAAATATCCAACAAACATGCATGCCTTACTCCAAAGCTCCAAATCCTTTCTCTTCTGTGTAGGAATGCATGCCCATGCTCGAGATCCAAAAATGTGGAAATGACTAACTTCATGTTGCATGTTAGTACAAGCCTCAAACATGTTTTTCCAATAACAAATTTTTGAGGAGACCTAATTTGGATGTACCAAGAACAATTTATATCTATTCTTCCTTTCAGCCACCCCATTTTGTTGTTGAGTGTAAGGAACTGTATGCTACAATTGTATGCCCATTTCATTACAAAGATTCAAGACATATTTGTTGACATATTCCTGCCCATGATCTATGTGGAGGATTTTGATGCATTTTCCACACCAATTTTTCGCATGCACTTTGAAAATATTTAGATGTTGAGAAAATTAAAACTTGAGTTTCAGGAAATGAACCCAAGTGAATCTTATTAATCATCTATAAATGACATCACATATCTTTCTTTTCTCATTTAAGGTAATGTAAATGGACCTATGATATCACTGTGTACAAGTTACATAGGTGAAGAGGCTCTTGATTCCCGCCCCTTCTTGAACTTTTCTTGTGGATGCTTTCCAAGAGCACATCCATTACAAACACCATTTGAAAATTCAGTGATCAAAAATCCTTTAACCATCCCTTACTTGCTAAGTTTCTGCACAAATTTCAAATTTAAGTGCCCAAATCAACCGTGCCAAATCTTACTTTCTTCATGTTCATGCATAAGTAGAAAAATAGAATATGACTAAGGAACAAAGTGAGAAAATGTATATAGAAGATATTGATCATTTACCTTTCGAGCTACAATATTCAAGTTGGTTTGCATATCATAAATGCTAACGAAATCTGGGGTAAATTCCACTTTCCTTCTCATGCCTCTTTGTGTCATTTGAGACACATAAATAATATTCATAGAAAGCCTAGGAATATGCAAGACATTCTCAAAACTTATATCTTCGAATTGTACTCCTCCTTGTCCATTTGATTAAAATGTAGAGTTTTTTCCCATGAGAATAGGAGGACCCTAGTATGCATATAGAGAAAAAAATATTCCTTTGAAGAAGCCATATGATGTGAAGCTCCTCAATTAATGATCCATTCTTGTGGTGTAGAATGAAGGGAAATAAAATCATGACCATTACCCCTTGTTTCTGATGTTTTTTCCTCCATCTTCTTCTGGGAACTTTCTGGAATGTGATGAACAAGGTTATAGTGATGAAGATTCTTTTCCATCAGATCAATAGTATTCTCCATGCCCGATGATTCAGGATGATAGTCTCTATTACAATAAGGACTCTTGGATTTTCCTTTCTTTCCCTTCTTACCCTAGGAGATGGAAGAGTCATCTAAAGGTTTCTAATTTCCTCCTTTTCTTGGATCTAGATCTCTTTCCTTTCCTTTTCCTTTCGATTGTTGATTTGGTTTCGAGTTGGACTTTCCTTATCATGAAAGGAAAGTGCATTTGAATTTGAAGATTTTAATGAACCCATATTGATGAACTTATTATGCTCATGAATGAGAGACTCAATAAATTCATCAAGTTTTGGAATTTTCCATTTATCTCCAGTTGGAATTCTAATGGTATGAAATGCACAAACAAAAATAGCATATTCAAGACCTTATTTAGACAAAATATAAATGATCAATTGACCTTCCTGCTTAGATTTATCGATCCTTCAATCCTGTAATTGTAGAAACAATGATTTGAATTTTGTAAAGAAATCCTAAATGTTCTCAAAGGTATTTGATATAAGGAATTTAGCTCATTTCGATAATATTAGCCCGAATCTCTTCGTGATTTCCAGATCAATTCTCCAATGTTGTACAAACTTCATTTGGATTCGTGCATGTGTCCACATGAAAACACAATGTTGGAGATATGCTAAACAATAGAAGGCCAAAAGCCTCATCCATCTCGTTGAGCATTTGGATTTTTCAATTGCGGAATTAGGTTCAACTTCCATATTCAGAACTATCTGATACAAGTCTTTGCCTCTGATGTGAAGAAAAATCCCCAACTTCCATTAGAAGTATTTATACGAAGTAAGAGTAGTTGAATATGAGAATTCCATTCTTTCTCCTTGTAGTTGTAGCAACAATTGCGAAAATTCTCCAATATTCTGATTTGCAAATCGAATCTTCGAACAATTTAAAAGTCTTGATCTTCAAACCTACAAAATATTGATCATGCACCTTCTCGAGGCCCCTATAGCTATGACACCATGTAAATTTATTAATTCACAGATAAGGATCTAGCTGAAGAATAGTTGCACATATTAGCAAAAATTGAAAAGGAAAATTTGAATAGAGAATGAATTAGATTACTCCATATTGATTTGAGAATCAATAAATAAAGAAACTAAGTTAATCTTGATTGTGTATGCAATAAATAAATCTAACTAAAGCTAAGTGTGCTTCATGTTATGTTAATGTGCACATGAACCACATGCAAGCATTAGAGTTAACTAACTAAATCCAAGTGCACAACACACGTAAGCACTCGAAATAACTAAATAAAGCCGAGTGCACACCACATGTAAGAACTATATTTAACTAACACAAACTAGATGCACATCACATGTAAGAACTAGAGTTGAACTAAAGCTAACTAAAACTAACTAAATTCATTTAAACCAGCACACACATCATTGTCCTCACTGCTATAGCACCTTATCATAAATTTATTAAATTGTTTATGTAACCTATTATCCATATAAATTTCTATTAAAATTTTAAAAAAAAATGTTAATTTTTGAATTTATATATTAATCTAGAGGAATAGGCCTAAAATAAGATTTTTCAATCAAAATTTATGCATTTAGGTCAAATAAATCAAACGTTAACCATAAAATTTTGTTATAAAAAATATGGGAAACTAGGCCAATTGAATAACACCTCAATACATTTCGGACAACGGAATCATTCATGGACTGTAATAGATGCTAAAACTTATGAAAAAAACAATTAAAATATAAATCCCACAAAAATTTATAAATTTAATTTATTTACACTATAATTTTGTTTTATAATACCGCTGAAATATTTGATTTGTAAATTATGGGTATTGTTGTGTTTAGATAGAGAAAAAGTTTATTTATTATTAAAATTTAGTTAGTTTTTATTGGGTTTGAGACTTTATCTATGTTGTAATCTAATTTTTGGGATTAAGAATTTTATATAAATAATATTGTAAAAGGAAAAATAAAATAAGTTGGAAAAAAATGGATATTGAAAGATGAAATTCAATAATCTCTCTTTTTTTATATAGTCGTATCTCTCCTTTTATATAGTTGTATTTTGTCTTAATGAAAATGTAACAAGTTCATTGGCTGAGAGTGTTACTACTGTACTGACATGATATCAAAATCAACGCTCAAAATTAGCTTTTGTGCCGTAACTTTTGTGAGTTTTCTTTCATATTCTATCCCTCTTTTAATTAGCTTTTGTGTTGTAACTCTTAGTTTTTGTTGGAATTAATGGAGAAAGCTAGACTTAGATGTTTTTTTTATGAGGATAGGATTGAGGCTTTAAGATTAGATTTCAGATCCTACTATCTAGGGAGTGGTTCAAACCACCCTTTTTGTGTGCAAGTCTATATGTATGAGGTTCTTCTGTATGAAGATATATTACATTGTTTGGAGTGCTTGGTCACTCTCTAGGTATCTCACCTCGAGAGCCATTTAATTAATAGAATTTCATTTTTTAACATGGTATAAGAGCTTCAAGTCGAAGTTGAGTGGAAATATGCTATGTGTAGGGATCTGAGTGCGTGAAGATTGAATTCCTTGTCTGCCCAAGGAGTATTGGAGTCTGTTGGATCATAATTGGAGTTTTTCAAAACTTGGCCCAGCGCGGCATCAGGGTGGCTGAGCCTATGTGGAGGCTATGAAGGTCGAACCTGGAGAGTTATTGGTGAAGGTTGTAGAAGGTTGTGACAAAGGTCATGGCAGGAGGTCGTGGCAGATGCTGTTTATGAAAACCTGCGGTGCTTTTTTATTGCATGTTCTACAGAATTCACACAGAACACGATTTCTTACTAGAAGCACCAAAAAGAATATGCTTGGTCTTAGGGGAACATGGCTGGTAGTGATTTCATTAAGCCTTTTTTTCTAGGGAATTATGAATTTATTTTCCATAATCTGGATGTTTGAACTCCAAGATGAGGCTTATAGTCTAATGATGACAATTAGTTATGAGGTAATGACCTTTTCATGTCTGCATGTTTTCCCATGCAGGAGACGCTAAGAAGAAACGCAATTCGAGATGGTGCTTCCATTTTCTTCTTTAGCTGGTTAGGTATTTTTTTTCTGTTCCTTACCATTCTCTTCCACATTCCTGCCATGCTGGTTCTCGCTTTCATGTAGGCCCACATGTGAGGAGAGGTTAGTTGATTGTCAGCCTTCTCCTTGCGGTATTTGGTACTGCATAGATTTTTCCTGCAATGTAAAACTTTAGGAATTTATACTATGTTGCTTTCTTACTGCGTGTTCACGCGGAACACAATTTTGATTATGATTTATCGTGGACTTTATTTGAAGAAACGATAGATGAAATACAAAAAAAAATTGAAATAACTTATATGGGTGACCATTTTAATGAGCTGCCTTTGAAAGTCATGGGTAAAATTGTGGGCCATAGGGAGCGGAACGTTGTTCTCTATGTCAAATGTTGCAGATCAAGAGTGGGTAGGAGAAGATCCATATCCAAACTTTATTTTGAGATTGGTGGGAGAGGAGAAGCATGCTACCTACCTAGATTGGACATCTACTATGTTTGATCATTTGTTGAGGCCATGGTGAATAGGGGACAGTGTGACAAGATCCAGTTTTGGGATCGAAATTGGAAGCATCTTGTGCTGTGTTTGATTGCTAGAGAATGTGCATATCAAGAGGCAATTTTCATCGAGAGGCTATATGAAACCTTGATCTTGAAGTTTGGTGTGAGTGCACTCAAGTTCAGGTTTCATTGGTGGCTTTTGCTTCATATTTGGCTATGTGGCATAGAAGCCACAGTCTGCACCACAAGGCTCTACAGTTGAAGAGCTGCCAAAGGGAGAAGTTTCCGCCTGCGTAGTAATGGGTTGTTGGAGATATTGAGAGGACCGATGTGAGTCAGAAAGAAATATGGAAGTGAAATAAGCTAGACTTTTCCAATATTTTTTTTTTAGCAATATTTGACACTGATGATCTCTTTTTCATGTGGCCATTTGAAGACATTTTTAGCATGGATAGTATTTTCAAGTCAGAAGAAATTTCAGAAAAACAATGTGATTCTTTTGATGACCATGAGAATAAAGAGGCACAATCTGCCTTGCAAGATTGTGAGATTGAAGACCCACTAGTCATTCTTCAGGAAGGATGTAAACACGAAGTTGATTAGAAGACTTGGCAGAAGAAGATAAATTTGGAAAGAACTCAAAATATGATGACCTCATGCATGTTCCTCAGTGTGCAGATGTTAGCAACAACAACAAGGAAGAAGCAAAAAAATTTGAAGACAACATGGATGATGTTGAGATGTTAGACATCGGAAGCATTGAGGAAAAATTCTCAACCCAAGCTTGCATCCTCTAAAGTGTTATCAATTACCAGCAATCAAGATATAAAGAATGATAGTCTGCAATCAAGATAGAGGAGGATAAGAGTTCAAGGATTTCGTCTTTGAGGAAGGAAACATAGATAGGATGTGAAAATCTATCACTACCTCATGGCGAGAAAATTAAATATGAAGCCTCTCAAGAAAGAAGACTAAAATGAAAACCTCTGTTAAATAGATTTTTTTATGTTTTTTCTCTAAGCCTGTTGAGACTAAGACCAGCAGGGATATGCTATTCTTACAGTACCCTTTCTCCATTAAGAGGGAGTGTTGGAATTAATGGAGAAATCTAGACTTAGATGTTTGTTGTGATGAGGCTAGGATTGAGACTCTAAGATTAGATCTTAGATCCTACTATCTAGGAAGTGGTTCAAACCACCTTCTTTGTGTGCAAGTATATACTTACCAGGTTCTTATGTATGAAGAAATAGTACATTGTGGAGAGTGCTTAAGCACTCTCCAAATATCTCACCTGAAAAGCCATTTAATTAATAGAATTTCGATTTTTAACAGTTTTCTGCCATATTCTATCCCTCTTTTCTCTACTTTATTCTATGTCTATTGAATGCTATACCAGCTTAATATTAATCACCTTGTCTTATCCCTGAATTCATCTCCTTATCTATCTGTTGTGTATGCTGGATGCTGACTGTGCGTTGAAGGTTGCTCTACTTTTGGTAAAGGATCATGAAATCCTTTAAATGGGTATGAAATCTGTCTGTTGAAATTCTTGAAGGCCGTGGTGGAAATGGTTGTGACTCAATGGTTGAAATCTCTGCCATGTTGAACGTTGGTCTAAACCCCTTTCCTGGTGAACTGTGCATGTTGTTGTGCATTAATGGCTGCCACGAATGGTATGTGTTGTTCCATGTTGCGGATTAACCATTTTTTAACATGAAATGTGCATGTTGCTGTGCATTAATGGCCACCGTGAATGGTATGTGTTGTCCATGTTGCGGATTAGCCATTTTTTAAGGTTGTATTATACGTCAAACAATTTTTAAGGATTGCGTTGAAGATTTCTTGAAAACCGTGTGTATTGATTGACATGGGTTGTGATGCATTTCATATACCAATTTTACTGCAGGGACCTCTCACACAGGTTTGCACTACAAACTGCTCAATAGGCAGACTGGCTCACTGAGTTTCTTCTTGCTCCTTTAAGAGACCCTATGTGAACCCATACACGAACCTACTATCACGTTCACACTTCTTTCGCCTCTCTTTGCGGCTTCCTTCGCCTTTTCTGGCCTACTCCGTGTCCCTCGGTGATTTCGCGAACTTCTGGCGAACTTTCGGCGATCAAAAAGGCAACAATACTACCTCAGTGGACATTCATAAAGCTCAAAGTTACAGTTCTTCTCATGCGGAACAAATACTTCTCTCTTTATTGATATTCAAAAATGATTTTACAATCAGATTACAGACTTATGGACTTCAGATCTCTTTCCAGAGATTGACTGCAGTGGCATTTACCAGATTTGCTACACAATAAATGAGCGAGCGATACTGGAGGCTATCTGGCCAGTTGCAGACTCTGTCTCAGAGAAAAAACACACAAGTTTTACAGACAGACTTAGTCTATCATCAGGCCACTTTAGGTTCTTGCCTATGCCGAGCACATAGACACGCAGGCTTCTCTGATCACCTAAGGACTTGAGTCTTAGCACCGTGATGCAAGCAGATCGAAAAACTTTGCGTAGATGCAGAGCAGGGAGCTTCAGCTTGACTCAGATTCAAACATAAATGACTCTAGACTCTAGACTCTCTGAATGCGAATGCCAAATAATGAGCGTTAACCCTCCTTATATAGGAAAAGAGGGGGGACAAACATTTGCTTGGTCCGTCGGATTAATGACACGTGGAGGAGAATCATGGCTTTCGAGTAACACTGAAGTGACATCCGTACCGAGATTCATCCATCCGACACTAACATGTGAAGTGTGTGTACATTATACTGTGGATACCTTTTCTGTACAAGGCCCACGAGGAAACATAATAATTATATACAGAGAGGATGCTTTTCGGACAAGTGAAAAGCCCTCGGGAAAAGAATTGTCACTATAAACCCGTGACTGGGTATCATTAGATTATGGATACTTTTGTTTTAGGAGAGCCCACTAGAACCGCTTGTACTGGTTTCAGCCTGATCAAGAATAGTAATTCCGGGAAACCTGAGTCTTGGATACAGATCATCGTCCCAAGCTTTAGTATAAATTCTTCTGACAATCATGGGTTTATTTAAAATGATCTGATGTTTTACTTTGGTTAGAACCAACCATTGTAATTTCCTTTTCTTGTAGCTATTTAATATTGGGTTTACAAGTTTGTACTCAAGTTGGCTCAAATCACGGACTGTTTGACATGGACTATGAAAACATTCTACCCAAGTGCTTTCTAGACAATCATTGCATTGGCTTTGAAAATATGATTCATAGTAGACTGGATCCATGCCATATGCGCTTAGTCCATAAAAAAACCATCAGTCACATGTCCAAGTGCATGCAAAATGGGACTGATTTATCGAATTGGGTCCAAATTTGAGCTTGGTATGGTGAGTCTCACCGCGCCCATCTTTATTCAACAGATCCCACCGAAGTTGCTTATATCCTGAAAAATTGTACATAGTGTTAGGAAAAATCAAGTCAAGATTGTTACCTGGCCATGTCTGGTACCTTCCTCAAGTATATTCTCAAGGCCACCTTGTGCAGTTGATTGTATAAGATTTATAGTAGATTCTTGTTCTGTCACTTCCACCAGTACAAATGACTGATAGATCACAAAAATCTTGTGAGAGGGATCTTTCTACTTCATAAGAGGCAGTTATACTTGTGGAATATATCATGTCATGTATCCACTTATTTCCTTTGGGGTAGACCCACCTTTCAGGTACAAGATGCATAATATCAGTATGGCTTTGTAGATTTGCATCAAGTACTTTTGTATTTCTGAGCTGTCGTGTAGGCCTCCATTTATCTTTGTACACAGCCCATGATTCATCATCTGAAACAGACCTGAGTGTCTCCTTTTTTGGTGGATGATCCCATTCTGTAATAATAACCATAACATAGTTATGATCTTCTTCTTGTTCCTGTTCTTGATGCGGGATGAATTCTCTGCTGAGAAAATCTGGCAGAGAATTATCAATTCCCTTAATATGCTCAACCTTAAAATCAAAATTAGCAAACAACGCTTGCCATCTTGCAAACTTAGCATCTTTAGGGTTCTTGATAGTTTTACTCAAAAATTTGTCTAAGGCCTTTGCATAAGTTCTGAGCAGAAAAAATTTGTTAGCTAGATGAATAGAGAACTTGTTGACACAGTTCCAAGCAGCCTTTACTTCTTGTTCTATTGTGAGTAATTTTTTTCCAGCTTTACTCCAAGTTCCAGAAGCATATTGCAAAACCTTTTCTTCATCTTTCATACTTTTTTCAGTAGGTCTCTGTTTGAGCACACCTCCCCAACCAATATTACTGGCATCTGATTCTACAATCTTGAAATATCCATCTTCTGCAACATGAAGAATGGGGAGCTTTCTTACCTTCGCCTTGATTTGTCTGATTGATTCTGTATGAGCTTTTGTCCAAGGCTTAGGATTTTTTCTGAGTCTCTGGTTTAGGAGAGACCTGTCAATTGCACAATTTGGATAAAAATCGCTTACATAATTTAAGCAACCCAAAAAACTTTGCAGTTGGGTTTTATCCAGAATAATGTCTGGAAATTTATCTGCAAATTCAATAGCATTATTTTGTAAAGCAATTAATCCATTTTCTATGGTATGCCCCAGAAATTTGATCTTAGTCTTACATAATTCCATCTTCTTCTTACTTAAGACTAAGCCATTTTTCTCCACTAATCTCATAAAAATCTTTAGATGTCTAAAATGGTCTTGAAGATTTTTAGAGAAGATTAGGAGATCATCGATGTATGCTAGAAGCCATTCTGCATAGGGTTTGAAAATAGATTCCATTACCTTTTGAAACTTAGAAGGTACGTGCTTCAATCCGAATGGCATCACATTCCATTCATAGTGGCCTCCAGGAATGCTGACCACAGTTTTCCACTTGTCTTTCTCGGCTATAGCCACTTTCCAGAAACCAGACTTCGGATCAAACTTAGAAAATATCTTGGCTCCTGCTATCCTTCCCAAGAGATCTCCTTTGTGTGGGATAGGATAAGTATCATCTGCAAGAACAGAATTAAGAAGTTTATAGTTAATGACTAACCTTGGGATGCCTCTTATCTGTTCACTTCTTTTATTCACATAGAAGCCATAGCAGTTCCAAGGACTGCTTGACTCCCTAATCAGTTGTCTTTGCAGTAGATGATTTATTTCTTCTTCACAAAGCTCTCGGTATTCTTTGTTCATTGGAATTGTTCTAGATTTGCATGGTCTGCCCATATATCCATCTTTGTAGGGCAGTTCAATACTATGCTGTTTCCAGTGCCAAAATGAATTTGGCTCTTCTCCACAACATTGTTCTTCAAACTGTTTCTGTAGTTCAGCAATTTGTTTCTGAACTACTGCAGAACTCAACTGGTCTTCAATTCTGATCAGGTTCTTGTGGTCTTTTAGTTCTGCAAGAATATCCTCTGCTTTTTTGAATTCTTGAATGGCTTGTACCATAGTGGATATTATCTACTTCGAAACATAAGGTAGCTCAATTCTTTTTCCTTTTCCATCAGAAGTAGGCATTGTAATAAAATACCCTGCCTTATTATTTTTGGTTCTCCATGAACCATGAGGCTCTACTGCTGCAAGGAAAAAATTTCCTAGGATGCAGTCAACAGGAATGTCAGCCACAGAAAATTGTGCTTTTAAACAGTGAGAATCAAAACAAACCATGGCTTTAGGAATCTCATATTCAAGGTTTTTGTCCCCCAACCCCACTATTTTTCTTTCTTCTTTAGCCCAAAACTTAGAGGGGACAACTTTCTTATCAAGGATGTTTACATCTGCACCTGAATCAATTAATGCAGTTACATTATAGGTCTTAGCATGCACCAAAATATTCACCTTGACATGATGGTGCTGGTATTGAATAGTAAGAACCTGCATTTCTCTAAATCCAAAAACAGGATCAACTTTTCCTTCAGCAATTTCAACCTTTGGTTGTTCAGGAGCAGAATATGAGGGAGTGCCATGAATAATATAATTAGTATTTCTGCCTGAAACAGGATGATTTTCTTCCTGTTTACCTTTTTCTAATCAGACACTTTGAATTTGAGGGCAGAAATTTCACCTTTCAGCAAGTGTATCTCCTTACTCACCTCCCCCAAAGTGAGTGCACGAACTTTGCTTTGCTGTTGTTGATGGAGATAACTGCATGTGTTCTGCTCATAAGAAGTATCCGAGAATAAGGACTTATTAGAGGGTTTTGCAGAGGGGGAAGAACCAGAAGAATTCTGCAGAAAAACATCAAGCAGGCAGTTATTCAAATCACCATCGTCCATGGCTCGGATATGGGAGAAAATCTTCATATCATCCTCAGCGGTTTGAGCCATGAAAACT
Source organism: Pinus albicaulis (assembly GCA_034641835.2). NCBI lineage: Eukaryota > Viridiplantae > Streptophyta > Pinopsida > Pinales > Pinaceae > Pinus > Pinus albicaulis. The sequence goes on from CM076575.1 coordinate 822,033,904, forward strand.
TTAACTTTTCCTATAAATTCATCTGCAAGCTGATCATCAGAAGAAAAACCAGAATCTGATGAAGAACAATGTTCACATTGACAATTGTCAGAATCAGGACATTCACAATAAGCATGAACTTCTTCAATATCAGATTCAGAAGAAGAATATTCAGAATTAGAGACAGAAGAAGAGTCTTCTTGGGCTTGTTGGATTAACAAGCGGGGGCAGTCTTCTGTCTTGTGATAACTAGAGCCAAATTTCCTACATTTATCTTCAATCTTTACTTGTTGTTTACCTTTATATTTCTGTATGGATTTTTGTCCCAATCCTTTTTTGGATTCTTTAGCATCAGGACATAGATTTGCAGTATGTCTTGTCTTTCCACAAATCTAGCAAGTCATCTGCTGCATCCTTTTCAACTTAAGATCTTTAGGATGAATATTGTGTGGCTCGTAATAATGAGTCTTTGGGACATATTTGGATGAGCGTCCCTTAGCAGGCTTTCTGTAGATCTTGCGAGGCCTTTGAAGTGCAGACAATCTTTTGCTATGTCTGTGATAAGTATAAGGCTGATAACATCTTGAAGTCTTTTTGGCCCTTTTCTTGGTCTTGCGCCTTTTCACTAATGGATCATCAATTGTGATCCCATACTTGCTGCAAAAAGATTTAGTACCAGGAAATATATTCAGTTTATCAATAGATTTATTCATTTTAGAACTGGTACAAAGAGTAATCAATACTCTGGTTATTATGCTGTACATCTGACCCCATAAATATGTTTCCAGTGGCAACCGGAAAGCATATTTTAATTTTAGAATATCTACCAGCTTCGAAGGAAATGTTGCAAGGTAGACTTGCTTCCAGATAATGTACTTGGGATATTTAACCAGGAAGATTATTTGCATCCAATCTCTATGGAAATATTCATACTGGTTAATATTGCGACATTTCAGGTTCATCAGAATCATTTCATTTTAATCTGAAATGTTTGGGTCATCTCCACAGAATGTCTGCTGAATTAATGCTGTGAGAGCACCAATCATGTTATTCATGGCTTTGCCATCTTCATGAAAATGAACATCTCCATTTTCATCTTTTAACACCTCAGCTTCCATAGAAGATATGAGAGCAGGGGAAGACTCTAGCTCCAACCATCTGGCTAGAGTTCCTGTAAAACATGGAATGAGGGATTTACATGCCTCAACTTCAGATTTTCCATCTATGCACATCAACTTATACTCTGTGATCATCTGATCAATGACTTGTTTGATCTGGGTAGAGGATAAGTTATCCATGTTCCATTATTTATGACTCCGAGGATAGAAAGTTTCTCTTACAGGGATTTTTCCCAGGCCATTTAAATCAGGAGGAGAGTACCTGTTATATTGGGCTTCAAGGGGCTCATATACAGGTAAGACATGATCTTCAGATTCTGATTCATGGAACAAAGAGGCAATAGTCACTTTAAACTTTGGAGACTCTGGAGCAGATTCTTTGGGAAATAAGCTGGGAAATCTATCAACATTTTTCTGGATTTGTACAGCTTTCCCTTTGTGGAGAAATCCTGAGGGGATTGGCTTGTCTGATTTCTTTTCTTTCTCTTTCTGGGTTTTTTCAGACAAGTCAGTCACAAGTTGCCGAGTAGACATAGATTGGTCTATAATACAACTTTCTACTTCACCAATCTTCTGTAATGACTTCAAACAAAAATCTTTAACTACTGAACAATTGTATTGTATAGAATTCAATGCCTTATTTACATCATTCAAAGAAACTTGTAAAGGATCCATCTGATTCTTTACAACAGAAGCTTTAGCAACATTCTTCTCTAGTCCTGTGATGGCAGTATTAGTCCAGTTTATTTGTTCATTTACAGTATGGACACTCTTTTCAATTCCTACCAGGTTTTCCTTTTGCACTATGGGGTATGCATTAGCTGAATTTTGTCCTTCTCCCAGGACAATCCCTTTGAAAGGGGGATAGCTAGTGGATGTTTCTATGTTGCTACCATCAATTGATGTCCATGAATGACCCGTAGAAGATGTGGGTTAATTCATCAATACAACTTCTGACTCTTTGACCTTCTTCCATTAATCCAGAGATTGACTGTAGTGGCATTCACCATATTTGCTACTCAATAAATTAGTGAGCGATACTGGAGGCTATCTGGCCAGTTGCAGACTCTGTCTCAGAGAAAAAACACACAAGTTTTACAGACAGACTCAATCTATGATCAGGCCACTTTAGGTTCTTTCCCATGCCGAGCACATAGACACGCAGGCTTCTCTGATCACCTAAGGACTTAAGTCTTAGCACCGTGATGCAAGCAGGTTGCAAAACTTTGCACAGATGCAGAGCAGGGAGCTTCGGCTCGACTCAGATTCAACCAAAAATGACTCTAGACTCTAGACTCTCTGAATGCGAATGCCAAATAATGAGCCTTAACTCTCCTTATATAGGAAAAGAGAGGGGACAAACATTTGCTTGGTCCGTCGGATTAATGACACGTGGAGGAGAATCATGACTTTCGGGTAACACCGAAGTGACATCCGCACCGAGATTCATCCATCCGACACTAACATGTGAAGGGTGTGTACATTACACTATGGATACCTTTTCTGTACAAGGCCCACGAGGAAACGGAATAATTATATACAGAGAGGATGCTTTTCGGACAAGTGAAAATCCCTCGGAAAAAGACTTGTCACTGTAAACCTGTGACTGGGTATCATTACATTATGTATACTTTTGTTTTAGCAGAGCCCACTAGAACCACTTGTACTGGTTTCAGTCTGATCAAGAATAGTAATTCCGGGAAACCTGATTCTTCGATATAGATCATCGTCCCAAGATTTAGTATAAATTCTTCTGACAATCATGGGTTTATTTAAAATGATCCGATGTTTTACTTTGGTTAGAACCAACCATTGTAATTTCATTTTCTTGTAGCAATTTAATATTGGGTTTAAAAGTTTGCATTCAAGTTGGCTCAAATCACGGACTGTTTGACATGGACTATGAAAACATTCTCCCCAAGTGCTTTCTAGACAATCATTGCATTGGCTTTGAAAATATGATTCATAGTAGACTGGATCCATGCCATATGTGCTTAGTCCATAAACAAACCACCAGTCACATGTCTAGGGGCATGCATAGTGGGACTGATTTATACAAGTGGGTCCAAATCTGAGCTTGGTATGGTGAGTCTCACTGCGCCCATCTTTATTCAACAGATCCCACCAAAGTTGCTTATATCCTGCAAAATTGTACACAGTGTCAGGAAAAATCAAGTCAGGATTGTTACCTGGCCATGTCTGGTACCTTCCTCCAGTATATTCTCCAGGCCACCTTGTGCGGTTGATTGTATAATATTTATAGTAGATTCTTGTTCTGTCACTTCCACCAGTACAAATGACTGACAGATCACAAAAATCTTGTGAGAGGGATCTTTCTGCTTCATAAGAGGCAGTTATACTTGTGGAATATATCATGTCATGTATCCACTTATTTCCTTTGGGGTAGACCCACCTTTCAGGTACAAGATGCATAATATCAGTATGGCTTTGTAGATTTGCATCAAGTACTTTTGTATTTCGGAGCTGCCATGTGTTAGGTCTCTGTAATAAGCAAGATTGGAAAAAGTCCGATCATAGAGTTAACATCATTTCAACCAACTTTGGGATTCTAGGATCTAGCCCTCCTGAATCCGGAGAGGGATCTCTCCAATATGTACAAATATGGATTTGTCTTTGAAGTTTGGGGTAATGCATGTTAGGCTAGTTATGAAGACCAAGGGTTTGGTTTTTTTTTTGTATGGTTGAACATGATTGCTGTCTGAGGCGAAAAGATCTATATGCAAATAGGTTCAAAAGTGAGAAGTTGCAAGCAACAAGAGTAAGCTTTAGCTAAGATGAAAGATGATGGCAGGTTTCCAGTCCATTGGGCTATGGAGTCATAATAGGATTTAATTGGGACAGCAAGAGGCAAGATTGATCCATGGGGCAAGTCATCTATGTCTAAGGATCTCTTTGAAGGTTTGATTTATGGAATGGAATGGTACAATAAGAAGGGAAATAAACAGATGAAGAACAAAGAGCAGCCCAAGATCTGGTAAGTACTTTGAAACTAGCCAGCCTTTGACCAGGCACTTGAGAGAAAAATAGAAGCAAACTAGGATCTGGTAAGTACTTTGAAACTAGCCAGCCTTTGATATACTTCTGATAGAAAACATATAAAAAACAAAGGGAAACTTGAAGGCAACCTTTGGAGTAGAAACTAGCGGGTCGGGCTCACCACAAATCCTCTCCCAGCTCTTCTTTACTTGGTTACACCCAAGACGATCACAAAGATAACATAGAATGGCCTAAGATCTGATAAGTACTTTGAAACTAGTCAGCTTTTAACACATTCTAAGGGTAACAATCAGACAGTTGTGCAAACAAGTCTGGGACCAGGGCTAACCTTATCTTCCTTTCAGTTTATCTTCACACAACACATGCAGAAAGTAACATTCAAAAATAATATCCAGCTAAGACAATAAGACGAGGGAACATCAGCATTCCGATGCTTAGACTGAATTGAATCATTTCCAAACAAAACAGTCGAAAGAAAACATTTAAATAAAGGTTTCTCAGCTAGAGAAGGTTACTGATATACAGTAGATTCTAACCCTGTTTAAACTGTTCTTTACAACAGAAAATTGAACATAATGAAAACAGAAATAAAATAACAAGTTACAAGAAGAATAACATCACCGTCAACATAGATTAGGATCCCATAAATCAGCTTGTATTGATGCTCCAAACTAGTTACAATCTTCAAATCCAGTGTTTTAATTCATCTCTCTTCATAACCTAACCTATCTGTTACAAGCAGAGCTCCAAGAGCCAGTGAATTACTATTTACAAACAGAAGTCTTCAGCTCAATCACATTACAATGCTTCAGCAATTTATGTTAGCAACCAACCCACCACTCATCTTCTACTGAAGTATTTATAGAAGAATGAGGAGGTGATATCTGATAAAAGATCTCAAAATCAATTAATACAGGCATTAATGTCTTTTTGGCCTTTGAGGGGCTCATCGAAGAAACTGTACAGGTGTTTCGCTATATTAACTGATTCATACTTATGATTTTAGCTCAGTGGGAGCTTTGTTGACCTTTTGAGGATTTGTGTAATGCTAGGGTTACTCTGCTGACATCTTTTGAGTTAAATTATTTACGAAATTTGCCCTTAGGCGGTGCTGTGAGGCTGATATTTGATTCTGAGCAATAACTTCGACCCCTGATTGAATACTTTGAGGCACAGGTGGCGTTTTAGTCAGTGGGAGGAATCAATTTGCCTTCTTTGGTGACGGTGGAGGGTTTCCTGATGAAACACTTTAGGTTTTCCTTTAAATTGTGTTTTTAGATCGGTGATTAGGCGTTTGATAACTGTCTTAGCCTTAATCCCCATAAATCTGTCCACCTATGCTCTGTTCCAGTTCATTTTTAGTCTTCAACATCTGATACTCTTTCTCTGCATTGATCTTCATGGTTTTTCTGTTGTGGAGGGCTGCGCATGGCATATAAGGCATCAATGCCTAATAAAACATCAATGAAACGTGATATTTACCCCTACATATGATCTTCCTCAGAGGAAAATAAAAAAGGAGGGTCGTCACCCTTTGTTGCTGAACCTTCTCTGGAAATGGCGGAAAATACATTCAAACCTGCAAAAACACGAAAAAAATGTTATATAATCCTGCGTATTTGGTTTACTGCATTGAGGATTGTGCGGAGGAGCATGGACCATTGGATGGCATCATCCAACGGCCAGGATCAAATCTGGGCGATCGTGGAATGGGTGATCAGAGGATTAAATCGGAGCCGTCGATCTGCAGAGATTGACGGTCAAGATTGAATGGGGTGATCAATGGAGAAGGATGAATTTGAGCCGTCAATCGTGCAGTGATCGACGGTTGGGATCGAGAAACGGAAAGTCAGAGGAAAAATGTTGACCAGGCAACGGAACGGAGATTGATTTTCTGTCACGTGGGGGCCTGGCTAAACGGCGAGCAGGTTGGTTACCGGTCAAGCAGATCGGGGGATTGACAACCGTCAGATGGGAGGGGTTAGATCAGACGACGGAGGTGAATTCTGCTAGGCATCTCTGGTATGAACTTTAATGCGCGAAATGTTTCGGTCGCGCGGCGGTTTTGAAACAGTGTCGAGGACACGTGTCGGCCAGCATATGGAATCACTGGCCAACGGGAGAAAACCGGCTTTGCCTGAAAGGCAATGCAGAATGGAAACAAGCGGTACTTAGAAATCAGCGTGGGAAATGGGGGGGTCCACCGGGAGAGCGCTCCGCTCCATCCGATCTGCGGAGCAGATTGACAGCTGTGGTTAAAAACTGATTTGCACATGCAGATAAATCAAAAACATTATTAAACCCGATTTTTGATGTTTTGTAAAGGTTTTTTTTTTTTAATGTTTTGGGCGGAAAACTTAAAATGAAATGATAAGCACCCTTTGGTTTCGCGCACGGTTCTAGTGCTCGGGCTTATGGATGAAAAGGGTGAAGGGCTTAGCCCGTGGGGGCTAAAAACCTTAATACACAAAAATATGTATTTTCTATGGTTTTTCAATGATTTTCCAAAGGATTTAAGGTTCCGACAAGGTTAAAAAGTGGGTTTTTAACCTTAGGAAATGAAATTTATGAAGGGATAGGGGAAAACATATGGTTTTGTGGGGTATTCATGGGAAAAATTAAAATGGAAGATGGGGTTAGCTTGTAATAAAGGGAGGGGAAAAAGGGCAATGCAGCAGTTTTTTGACTTGGATTTTTGCAGGATATCAGAGGTTTTGAAGAGGGAAACAGCTGAAGATTAACCAGTAGTTATGGATTCATCAAAAAGACTTCAAGCACCAAAAATTTCAGGGCTGAATTTGTTTCTTGAAGGCTGCAAGAATCATTTAGCCACCAGCTGATATGATAGAAAAATATGGGTGGCTAACAGTGGCTCCACTTGGGGATGGTGCCTTCTTGAAGGCATCAAGAATTCAGACTTGATTTCTCTGGAATGTTGACCATGTGCCTCGTCCTTTGAATTTCTCTTGCTTTTCTCTGAAAAATAATACCAGTTATGAAAGAACAAATGGAATTCATCAATACAACTTCTACCTACCCAATCCTACTGATCTAACATTTTTTCTTCATCCGAGTGCACTTGGGTTGGCAAACTCTTTTCACAACATTTTATTATTTTGAAAGCATAAAAACTAATCTAATTCTACTGCTTATTTCTCCTTGAACTCAAATTAAACAGTTGAGCTCAAATATTTCTCTACCTAATCTACTGTCTGTTGGGATTAAACTATCCAACAGACTTTCATTCTCTAAATTCTAAAGCAGAAGTTTAAAAACAGCCAAGTCAAGATTAACCTATTTGGCTTGCTGTGGTCTATGGCACAAAAAAAAAGCTGCACATAGACATTATTTTGCAAGAAATTTAAATAAAAAATGGAAGGCTTGAGATCTGAAAGTTGAGCACTTCCTTCATCTTTTTCATAGCTTTGTTTTTGCTTTTTCTTTGAGCTCTTCTTGTTCAGATTTTGAGCTGATTAGAACCAGATTTACATTTTTCTTGACTCAGAAAATAAAACAGTTTTGAGTCATCATCTATTTGGAAACTTTGGTTCCGATTTTGAGTTTATTTGAACCTTCAATTTCTATCCTAATTTATCTACTAATAAGCCAAGATTGAACAGTTTGGCAAATCACATTTTCTACCCTATCAGCAATAAATTGAAAACTAGTTAGTCAAGATTAGGTTGTTTGACTAGCTAGAAGTGTGTTTTAGGAGTGGCATTTGAGCTTGCACACTTTCAGCATTTGTTTCTCTTTTTGGCATGGGGCTTTGCCTTTCTTGTTTTCATTTCTGCCCTCTTTTCTTTCTTTTCTCTTTTTTTGTATTTTTGATTTTTTGATAACTTTGAATGCAATGGTGGATGAGATATTTACAATGGAAAAAATACAAAAAGGCTTCAAAACAAAAATGGATCAAGAGAGGTAATGCTTAAGCATCCTGCCATTGACAGGACCCCCAAACAACTGTGCTCCATCCAACTCTTGTAAGTAAAAATAATTATTACCAACAGTTGAATGAATAGAGTAAGGGCCAAGCCATAGGTAATCAAATTTTCCATGCTTTCCCTTCTCTTCCCTCCTTGAGTCCCACTTCAAAACTTTGTCTCCAACATTAAAATTACTGGCCTTAGTTCTTTTGTCAAAAAGCTTTTTAAAGCTGTCTTGTTTGTGCAATGCTTTGTTATACACTTCCTCCCTGGTTTGCTAAAGATGAATGGTCTAATTTATTCTTCTGGTCATGTCACTTTCTTCAGTCTGCAACTCTTGAATTAACTTCATAACTGGTACACCAAGACTATTGGGAAAAATTGCATCTGTACCATACACCAGCTGAAAAGGTGACATACCAATAGATTTTTTCAAAGTCAATTTGTCAGCCCAAAGTGCATGAACCAGTTTTGTATGCCAAGAATTTTTGTTGTCTTCCAATAGTTTCTTGATTATGTTCACTAAGATTTTGTTTGAAGATTATGCAAGTCCATTACCTTGAGGGTAATAGGTTGTGGAATGCCCCAATGTTATCTGATATCTATGGCAGAACTCAACCATCCTCTTTGATCCAAATGCTGCTGCATTGTCGGTGATAATTTTGGTAGGACAGCCAAATCTGGAGAGAATGTTAGTCTCAATAAATTTTATGATAACTGAATCATTGGCCTGCCTACAAGGAATGGATTCTATCCACTTAGTGAAGTAGTCTGTGGCAGTAAGAATCCACCTATGCTGGGCAGAAGATGGTGGATGGATTTCTCCTATGAAGTCAAGTCCCCACTGTTGAAAAGGAGCTTCAACAGTGATTGGATGCAGAGGAAGGTGTAGCAGTTTTATTTTTCCCTCAAACAGTTGGCACTTATGGCAGGCAATGATCATCTAGTGTATATCATGAAAAAGAGTAGGCCAATAGAAACCAGCCCTCAAAATTTTGTTGGTTGTTGACTTCCAGTACAAATGACCCCCACACTCCCCTTCATGGAATTCCTACTTAACCTTCTCTGCATCAAACTCAGGCAAACATTTAAGCAATATACCACTAGCATTATTCCAATAAAGACTTTTATCTATAATGCAATAGTTTACTGCTTTCAGCTTCAAGAACCTTGCCTTTGTTTTTGTCAAACCAGGAGGTGTATTTAAATTAAGCAAGACATAAATAATATCAGCATACCAAGAAGAATTCATAAAATGGTTTTCAACAATGAGAGGTTAGAATTCTTCTTGGTCATCCAAAGCATTAATCATGTTAATATCAAGAACTTCACAATTTTATTCAGCCATTAATCTAGCTAGACCTTGGCCTTTGATGAGCCTAGTGAGTTTTATCTCTAAATCATATTCAAGAATAACAGCAATCCACTTACCTCTCTTACCATCTAGGTCCTATGTTAGAATGTCTTTAACAACTGAATTTGGGACAAAGGCAATGATGTGTGAGTGAAGGATGTATACTCTGAAGTCCTTCAAAGCTTTTACCAAGGCAAAAGCTTGTTTCTCCATAATGTTATACTTCAAAGGGGCATCCCTCAATGCCTTACTAAAGAATGCAATAGGTTTCTCTTTTCCTTGTGGATTTTTCTGTAAGAGGACAGCTGCAATGGTATGTTCTGATGCAAATGAGAAGATATAAAAATATTTTGAAAAATCAGGACTTATGAGAACCGGTGTTTTGGTTAATGCTTGTTTCACCAGCTCAAAGGATGTCTTTGCTTCCAAGGTCCATTTTATCCCTTGCTCCTTCTTCAACATGTTTGTGATATTCCTAAGGAGCTCAGCTAGGTTAGGGATGAACCTTCTCAAAAAGTTTATCTTTCCAATGAAATACTGCAACTCTTTTATGTTTCGGGGATGAGAGATTTGAAATATGGCCTCAATCCTCTTTGGATCTATCTTTATACCCTCTTCAGAAATAATGTGCCCAAGAAGTTTACCTTCTTGGAGACCAAAAAGCGTCTTCTTAGGGTTTAAGGATATTCCAAACTTTCTACATTTCTCGAAAAATTTCCTCAAATGTTCTAAGTGTTGTTCATCTGTTTTTTAAAAAACAGTGCCATCATCAAGATATATAATGATGAAGAAGCCCAGTTCTTCTAAGAATGCTATGTCCATGGCTCTCTGAAAAGTTGCTCCAGCATTCATTAGACCAAAAGGAATTTTCACATACATGAAAGTGCCCGAAGGTGTAGTAAAAGTTGTCTTTAATTGACCAGCAGGGTGAACTAAAACTTGATTGTACCCTGAATAGCCATCTAGCAAAGAAATTCTTTTAGACCCTACCACCCTTTGTAAAATATGATCCATCTTGGGTAAAGGGTAGTTGTCTTTCAATGAAGATTTTTTTAAGTCTCTAAACTCTATACAAAGTCTGATTTCTCCAGTCTTCTTCCTACCAGACACCAGATTAGATACCCACTCAGAATATCTAATAGGGACAATAATATCGGCATCATACATCTTCATGATTTCCTTCTTAACCAAAGGCAGTTGGACAGGGTTTATTCTGCACAGCTTCTGTTCGAATGGTTTTTGGTTTTCTTTAAGAGGGATTTTGTGCTGTATTATTTCGGTGTCATAGGACTTAAGATCTTCGTAACTCCATGCAAAAACATCAGAAAATTCTTTGAACAACTCTATGTATTTGAGTTTAATGTGAGCTGGCAAAGTTTTGGACAGTTTGACCATCTTCGGTTTTTTCTCACTGCCTATGTTGCATTCCTCCACCTCAGTCCCCACAGGTTCCAATTTTGGTTTCTTTTCCACATCGTTAGAATCAAACAACTCCTCTAAAGGTGTTAGACCACTTGGCAAACTTTCATCTTTGGAATGCAGAGTTTCTAATTCTTCTGTTTCTAATTCTGCACTCAATTCTGTTTCGTTTCTAAGTTTGCTAGTCTGAAGGTTAATGTTGACAAGCTCTGGGAAAGGCTCTTCCTCACCAAGAAAATTTTCTTCACTGCAGTCTGTATCATAGTCTGGATCTGAACTATGCAGTTCAAACTCATTTCTGAATTGCATGAAGTCTTCTATTTGTTTATCTCCGTCAAACACTTGCCAATATTTTTTGTTATCAGGCACTGTTGGTCTAAATTTTATTTGAGGTGAACAATCATTGATCTGATATGGCGTTAAACACGTCCTGGCTGCAAAGGCTAAATTGTGGGCTATAAGATTTCTTTTTCTCGGGACAAAAATTAGTTTGGACTCCTCAAACGTTTTCAAAAGATCCATGACGTCATTCCTGTAGGCCCTAAGTCTGGGATGATTTGCATTATAATCCCCATTGAATTGCCTAATGATTAACTCAGAATCCCCATATACATCGATTCTCTTGGCACCTAGCTTTTTCAAGAGACCCAAGCCTAAGAGAAGGGATTCATATTCTGTTATGTTGTTGGAACACTGAAAGTTTAATTTACATGAAATACATTCTGTATGATTGTTTTCAGCGTTAGTAATCCAGACACCTGCACCAGCGTTTGTTCTATTGCATGACCCATCAAAATACATAGTCTAGAGAGGATAATTTTCAGTTCTACCAGTTTGGTGAGTGTCCTCTGTATGATTTGACTCCTCAAGTTTTTCATCGGGTTGAGGATTGTTCTCTTGACTGTCAAGTTTTAAGTTTAATGGATTGATGATTTGTAGTTCAAGACCTGTGCTTGGTTTGTGTTGAAGCCTAGAAAATCTCTGCTTCAAACATCGGGGAAAACCACCCGGTCGAGACCTTAAGACAACTCCTTTTCCGTTTGGTATGGTGGCTCCGACTGGATTTAAAGGACCAGTTTCCTTATAACTAAATGGATTGGTTTGGATGAGTGGAAATGCGACTAAATTAACTGAAATAAAACTATCTAATTTAAACTAAATACTGGTAAAGAAATTCTAACACTAACCCGAGTAATTATATGTGAATACAACTTAAGATTGTTCCAATTCAACAATAACCATGAAAATTTATTATTATTTAAATTGAAATGTGCAGAAACAAATAAAGATAACTCTGTTTAAGAAATTAAACAGAGTTGTATTATCATATTGCATTCAT